>CM053607.1:106518299-106539195 GCA_028646535.1 Procyon lotor | reverse complement strand
CATTCCTTTAGCAAGAAAAACATTAATAATTAAAAGGGGTGGTTGTGGGGGAGTTTCTGATCAATGGAGAGGGTTGGAAACAAGTCCGGAGTTGGCAGCTTCTATCAAGAAAATCTGTCTTAAGGGGTGCCTGTGTGGCTCAGTGCGTTAAAGCCTCTGCCTTCGGCTCAGGTCATGATCTCAGGTTCCTGGGATCGAGCCCCGCATCGGGCTCTCTGCTCAGCGGGGAGCCTGCTTCCCCCTCTCTCTCTGCCTGCCTCTCTGCCTACTTGTGATCTCTCTCTGCCAAATAAATAAATAAAAAATCTTTAAAAAAGACAATCCGTCTTAAAATGGACTGCTGACCAACATATTTTAGCCTCAGTTCTAAAGCAAGAATTGCATTAATTTTTTGCCTTTACCTGTCTTAAACCTGTTTTTAAGCCATTTCTCCTACAGAATATTATAAAGGAAATTCATAGAAAACAAGCTACATGTAGCTTCTCAAGCAAATACCCCAGAACTTTGTAGCACCCCAGAAACCTCTTCTAGCTTCCATCATTATGACCCCTTCCCTCCCTGTCTCCACTTTTGTGACTTCTGTAGTGACCATTTCCTTGCTTTACTTCATAATTGTATCCACTAAGAATAATTCTCTAAACACTATAGCTTATTTCTCTGTTTGAAATTTGAACACATTGAATCTTACTGTATGTGTCCTTTGTGTGTGGCTTCCTGAGCACAGCATTGCCCCCTACTGTTGTGTGTAACGCCTTTATTTCTTGTCCCTGCTGCATGGCAGTCCATTGTGTGAGTATATCCCAGTTGGTATCCCTATTCTCGTGGATAGATTTCTGGATTATTTGCAGTTTCAGGTTAATACAAATAATGCGGCTCTGAACATGCTCGTTCATTTCTTCTGATGCACATGTGCACACATCTGTCTTGAGCATTCATCCAGGAGTAGCATTGCTGGGTCCCAGAATATGTAGATCTTCAACCTCAGTAAATAATGCCAACAGTTTTCCCAAGTGGTTGTCCTAATTTACTCTCTCACCAACGGTATTTGACAGTTTTCTTCTTTACTTTTAAAAGAGGGGAAGAAGGCTTTTTGGTATGCTGAAATACACTGATCTACATGAAATCCATACATTTGGCCATTGCAAAAACAGTGAGTTTCACGGGGAGACTAAGTTCTTACAGATGATCTATATGGGGTGCCCAGTAAGTGGTCTTGCTCTGGATTGTGACAGACCTCCATTCAGATTTTGGCTCTGCCACTTATTTGCTGTGTTACATTAGGCAGGGCACTTAACATTTTAAATTTCATTTTCTCCTCTGTAAAATGGGTGAAAATGGTATGTTATTCATAGGATTGTGTTGATTTACTGAGGTGACACATTTAAAGTGCCTGGTATATCGTCTGGCACGTAGAAAACCTGAACATAGTAGTTGTCATTCTGTTAGTACTATTACTGCTAGTTCTGCTAGCACTCAGGGCTTCCTTCTAACCAGAGTAGTGAGAGCCTAAAGAAGCGGAACGTTAGACTTGACCATCTGTATTTGTTTCTGTTCCATGAATGTCCCACCTGAGGGCATAGTCTCAGAAAAGGAGAATCAAGATGTTTACAAGCCGGCGCCCAGGTTTGCTTGAGTGGCATCAGCCAGGTGAGCAGACGTTTGTCAAGAGATGACCTCCCAGATTACCTGCACTGTTTGCCATGTCCTTGCACCTCAGAGACAAAGCAGTTGGAACACTGAGCTCTCCAGCATCTGGCCAGGGAGCGCGAGTGCTCTGCTGCCCTCGTTCCAGGCACAGCCGCCTGGTGGGCTCCAGACTTCTGAGACCACAGCTGTGGGAGCGGCAGGGCAGCCGCCACCTCTGGGGCCCATGTGGTCTACCGCTCGGGGATGCAGCTGCTAGGAGCTGCTCCCAGAGCCCTGTGCTGGCTGGCACTAAGAAACTCGAATCACAGAATCCAGGGCATAGGGTAGAGATGATCATAAAATAGCCTACGGTGAGTGAGCAGGAAGGCCGCCACTGCTGTTCTGTGCTGAGGGGGAATGATCGCACAGCTCCTTCTCTGCAGCACCGGCTCCTTTGCCCACCGTTCTGTGAAGATGCCCACTAGGCATCAGGGAGAAGGCGTATTTGCAGGGCTTCGACAGTTCTCTGCGTGGAAGACTTGTCCTGGTTCACTGGAGTGGGGCCCAGATCAGAGCTCCTCAAGGGAGGTGGGAAGTGACACTGCTAAGGGGTAGGGCTAGAAGTGGGGCAGGTCCTTGGTCTGAAGGCAGATGTCCGGCCGTGATCTTGATGGGGGAAGGAGATTTGGGGTGGATGATGGGGTCTGACTCTGGGGACTGATTAAGTGGATCCACTTATTCAGAAGGATCACTATTGTTCTGAGGTCAAGTTCCCTCCCCTCACTTCGTTGTTTTAAAACAGTAGATGTACTAGGGAGGACTCCAAAAGCCTGCTGGATAGGGAACTTGAGTCCAGATGAGCCAAAAATCTGCATGAGAATAGAAACAGGTGCAGGCACATGCATGCACGCATACACAGTGACTCTGAAGAAACCAAGTGCGGTCTTGTATCAGAGAGCCTAGCCTAATAAGTCTTGGAATCCTTCAAGGCTACTCATTCTTTTCATGTTGCATATCTGGTTTTTCCCCTCTAGTCACTTGTCTCTTTGAAATGTGCCCCTCCTGTATTTCACCTTCTTCTTACTTCAAATCCTGCTATCTTTATTCCTTTCTTATTGAAAAGATCTCCCACTTCAATCAGTCCTTCATAGACCTGTCAGTTTCATGTTATTAAAACAATTCTTTTATCATTTCATGATGAAAAGCTCAAAAAGATTCCCATTGGCCTATCCCAGATTCCTCAGCCTGCAGTTTAAACCTGTAACTTAAGGCCCTCTCCAGTCCATACATTTTTGTCCTCATTTCCCACTATATCTCAGTGAATTCTGTGTCACAGTCCAATTAGGGGAGTCACTGTCCCTGGAACAAGCTATACCCTCTGTTCTTCCATGGCTAACTCTCCAGTACCCTTCACTCTATTTCCCTCTTCTGTCAAGCTCAGTGGTGTGTGTATCTCTCATGTCACACAATTAGGTGGGAGATCAAACTTTTAAAACTTTACTATACAAATTTTAATAACATAGGTATCATGGAATAAAACAGTTATCACATCACACCCCTGACTTCATAGACTCATTGTCCAGAATGGACTAGAGTGGATCCTGCCGCAGTGTCCCCAGACTGCCCAGTCCCAGGTGGCTCATGTTCCCAGAATATAAAGGGGTAGTCACACACTCTACGCTGGACTGGCTCAGGAAAGGGCACGGGGTTCAGTTCAGTCCAGTGAGGAGACGTCTGCAGGCACTTTGAGAAAGCAGTTTCCTTAGTCTAAAGAGCCAGCCCACAGAAATGGCAACCTCCTCTCCCTCTCCCTCTCTCTGGATGGAGAGGCTGCAGAGAAGAAGACTAAAACTGCCATAGTTGCGTGGGTACCTTAAGGGAAGGCAGCCTGAGGGCAAAGTCGGCGTCCTCTGAGGGAAAAATTGAGAGAAGTTCAGAGAGGTCTTTATTAAACATTAAACTGATTCTAATTGGACTTTCAGTGTATTTCCTTACTGTTCAATGAGTTGATGTCTCTGACACTTCAGTCCAGAGCATCCTGATTGAATCACTGTCTAGGATACGGATTGCTAATGCAGATCCATGCTGCCTCATTTTTTGTGTCCTGCTGGCTATAGTAGAAAAATGGCAACAATTGTAACATTCTGGCATAAATGGATAATATTGCTCATATTTGGAGGCAAGTGGCCCTGGGGCCCTTGGCAGCATCAGCTCCGTATCTTGGGAATTTGTACTATATCTGTGGCAAGTGTGACAGTCCAGAATTTGGGAGACTCTTTTGTAGGTGATCCACATTTATGCTTCTTTATTACAGAACTGCATGGAAATTACATTTCTAGACTCTCTCATTCATTTAGTGAGTGAAATATAACAGTAGAGTTAGGATTTTGCTCTTTGTTTGTCTCTTGCATTAGACCTGTTAGCAGTGGTTAAAAATCAAACCTTTACAGTGTCAAGGTGAGCCCGTGTTGAACCTGTGAGTATTTGTGATGGCTGGTATTTAAATGATTGCCCTGGAATCTGCTGACCACCATGCTCTGGCAAGTTCTATCGCAAGGCACTAAGCTCATGTTCAAGACACTAACACAGCTTCTGTTTCGTTCTGAAGTTCTTGAACTTTCAGATAGAAAGGTTTTGAACATGTGCTGCAAATCAAGCCTCCTCTCCCACAGCGTGGCACTCTTTCCCAGTCAGTCCACCTCTACAAAATAATGAAAATATGCATGTTTGGGGCAAGCCATAAACTTCATTCATTTAGAAGGTGCTGGTGAGAAAGAAGATGAAGAGTTGGGTAAGGCACATGTGATCAGTTGTATCTTCTTTTTTAGCTCATGTTAACCCACTGGCTGTGAATGAGTTTAACATTCCTAGGGAATAGACTATTTAAAGAAAGCCCATTTATCACATTATTTAAAATAACCATAGTGTGGACACAACCTTCGTGTCCATCAACAGATGAAAGGATAACGAAAATGTGACATATATACACAGTGGAATACTATTCCGCCTTAAAAAGGGAGGAAATTCTGCCGTATGTGAAGCTCTGGGTGAACTTGGAGTTATGCGCGGGGGACAAAGTCAGGCCCAGAGGACAAATCTGGCATGAGGAGTCACTTGTAATGTGCAGACTCACTTAAACAGAGAATAAGGTGATCGGGCTTCCAGGGGCGTGAGGGGTCAGGGCAGTGGGGCATTGTTGTTCAGCTGTCGTTTGTGCTAGATGAATCTGCAACACTGGGCTGTGCACTTACCTGCCCAGAGGGTAGTTCTCGTGCTGAGTGTTCTTACTGCAAAACAAAAACAAAGGGACAGGTGGGGATGTTTGTTACCTTGATTGTGGGGACCGTTTCATGAGTGAAGTCAAATCTCCAAACTCATCAAATTGCATACACTAAATAAGTCCAAAAAACTTTTTGTGTAACAGTGATACCTCAGTAAAGCTGTTTTTGAAAAAGAAATAACATTTAGGATCCTGTTTATGTGAAAACATTTTTTGGGAATGTGCACGATTACTGTTTATAAATGATAGAATGTTTACATTTAGCTTGTTTTGTATGCAGTCAACTCATAGAAAAGTCTGACCAGAGCAGGCCATGGCTCTTAAGGGAAGAGAGTTTTAGGTCATTTAGGAATGACCTAAATGATAAAAGATACCACTCTCGCTGGGTTCTAGGAGCCCTTTCCAGCCTGCCAGCCAATGGAAAAGAAGAGAGAGGAACACATGTTGGAAGGAAGGGCTGGACCAAAAGGCCACGCATCCCTTCCACTCACTTTCTACTGGCCAGAACTTAGTCACAGGACCAGGTTAGCTTCCTGCCAAGCATTCTGCCAAGGAAGTAAAGAGCTCATGGATTTGGGTGAGGACCAGCTTTCTCTACACAGTTCTAACTTTTTAAATCGCACGTACTCAGTTAACCAAATTAACAAACCTCCACCTACTTTAGAAAGGCCCTGTGCCTGAGAAGGCAGAGCCCATTGTGTCTACTGTTTACCATGAGAATGCTCTAGAGACCAGGGCATCCGGTTTGTGGCTCACAGCACACAGTAACAACATCCTCGGGCAGCTTCCACTTCAGAGAATCAGGCCTCAGAGGTGATATAGCCCTTGAGTACGTGGCCTGGGTCACAGTTTTCCAACAATAGAAGTTGTTAGGTGTCAGGAATAGGCATGAGGGTTGTGAGAACCCCATTTATTTTCAGAGTACGAAACAGAAGGAGTAATGTCTTTGGCATTTTCCCAAGAACTCCCAAGATAATAGGCTCTGGACAGACTGCATGTGCCCAGTTTGAAGCCTTCCCAAGTAAACTGTGGTTCTGCTTTTATTTCACAGCGCTTCTTGTCTCAGAGCTGTGTTTCCTCTTGGAAATGGAAGTGTAAGGAGGAAATGAGAATGGTTTTGCACTTGTTGACACAAGACGGAAGCTGTGATGACATGAGAATGCATCTTACCTTCTTTTACTTTGTGGAGCAGAATTGAGGCCCCAGATCCTGCTCTGAAAGTGGGCTTGGTTTTACACTGAGGCCACACTTCCCCTGAGCAGCTGTCTGCTTCCGACAGCCACCTGCGGCTCAAGAACTCCCTGATGGGTTTGCTAGGCTTTTCTTTGACTTTGTGGCAGTCACAGACGCTGCTACCAATCTTCCTCTCCTCTCTCTCACCCAGGGTCTGACTCGATCACCATCTGTTGGCTCTCCCAGCTTATCCTGGCTTCTTCCTTACTCCCTTTTCCTAGGAAAGTCCCTGCACAACCATCTTGGCATCTTTTTGGAAGACCCAGTCTGACACCGAAGTTAGCTCATGCTTCATATTACTCTGTTGACTCTCCCTTGCAAAGAAAACACATACAAAAAATATGCATGGCACACATTTCCACAAAGGTCATTTCCAGTAAATCTTTTAAAACTCCGATGAATTAAGAGCAGGAACTCAGTAACCAAGAACTTGTGAAGGGGGATGTCTGAGAGCTCATGAGGTTTGGCACACCACTAAGCGGTATATGGTTAGGGAGTCAGGGAGCATGACTTCTATCTCTAGAGGTCCTTAAGAGACAAATAGCTACAGGAAACAAGTAGGTAATAATGTACCACTTTAATATTCATTATGTTTATTTTTTATTTTTTTTAAAGACTTTATTTATTGGGGCGCCTGGGTGGCTCAGACGTTAAGTGTCTGCTTTCGGCCCAGGTCAGATCCCAGGGTCCTGGGATCAAGCCCCGCATCGGGCTCTCTGCTCGGCAGGAGGCCTGCTTCTCCCGCTACCATTCCCTCTGCTTGTGTTCCCTCTCGCTGTGTTTCTCTCTGTCAAATAAATTTAAAAAAAAAAAAAAGACTTTATTTATTTATTTGACAGAGATCACAAATAGGCAGGGAGGCAGGTGGGGGGTGGGGAGCAGGCTCCCTGCTGAGCAGAGTGCCCTATTTAGGGCTCAATCCCAGGACCCTGAGATCATGATCTGAGCCGAAAGCAGAGGCGTTAACCCACTGAGCCACCCAGGTGCCCCGCATTATGTTTATTATTGGCTGGTTCAAACTCATTAGAGAGCTATATAGTAGGCTGGACTGCACTAGGCTTAAGTATCCAAACTAGCCTAAAGGCCTAAAGGACTTTGCAAAATCTTTAGGTCCAACCTAAATTCTAGAATCTACTACCCTCTGCCCAGACACATGGGACAGCAGATAAGGAGGCAAGAGTAACCAAGCCCATGTGTTTGAAGAAAAGAGAGAGCAAGATGGCCGAGCCTCCTCCCACATGAGGGTTAGACTCTGCTTTCCTTCACCACCTAAGCCACAAGGAGAAAAGGAGGAGCAAGAGAGGGTATCCTAGAAATTCACACTGACCCTACCAACTAGTGAACATGATTCAGCGTCTGGGAAACCAATCCAATCTGATTACTGTTTCCTCTTCTCAGGGGAGAGAGGAGGAGGGTAGGGAGAGATGGATGATTCTCTCCTTCCATAGGGAGTAGACTTAGATCCTTACTAAAGTGTTTACTGGTCAGCTCAGACCTGTGTGTGTATGTTGTGTGGAAGGGGTTTTATGAGAGACACTCTCTTCCCTTGAGGAGATAAATATTGAATTGGAAGATCAAACAAATACATAGAGAGCGGTCACATAACAATTCTATGCTCATCTTTGTGGTTTGGACCAATAGGATGTTTGGGAATAATGTGGGCCAGTCTTACTTGCCTGAACTTCCAAGAAGTGTCAGGCCTGCGCCAGACCCCGGGAATTGCACTAGGGTCAGAGAGAGGGAAGGAGAGGTGGTGCTTGGTTAAGTGCTCCGGTTGTGGCATGAAACAGACCTGGCTTCATATCCTCGTGCCACATCTTGTGAGGTTCAGCAGGTCCTAAATCCTTCTGAGCCTCAATGTCCTTGTCTGTAAAAGAGAAATAAGCATCTTTTTTTTTTTTAAGATTTTATTTATTTATTTGACAGAGAGATAGAGTGAAAGCAGGAGCACAAGCGGGGAGAATGGGAGAGGAAGAAGCAGGCTTCTCACCGAGCAGGGCAGATGCCTAACAACTGAGCCCCCCAGGTGCCCCAAATAATCGTCCTCTATGACAGGCTATTGCAGGGATGAAGTGAGATAAAACATGGAAAGTGCCCAGGTTTCATGGTAGGTGGTCACCCAGTGTGATAAATGGAGGGGAGGACCTGTCCCAGCAGAGAGGAACAGCACAGAGGTGTGTATGTGTGTTGGGGGCGGGGGCAGGAGGAAAGAGCCAGCCGGAGAGAAGAATGCACTTTGGAAGGTCATGGGGAGTCAGGCTGGCTGACGGGATGGGCCTAGGGAAAACAGCTGTGGAAGACTGACTGCTAGTCCAAGTTTGTGCAGAAAGCAATAAGGAGAGAGAGGTTTTTCGGTAATGAGAGGCAGTTGGGGTGGCGGTGAGTGTTTAAATATTTTCATCTCTGGGAATGGTAAAAGATGGTAAAAGGGTTCCTCTGGACTAGTTTGTTAGAAATGAGGCTGCATTCTTCCTCCTCTAAGTGTCCCGACCCACACAGGGTGGAAGGTCCTACAGCATGGAAGAGAAGATTGCATTTTCTCATCTCAAACAATCCAGACATCTATCGGAGAAACTTGTGGAAAGCCAAGTGGAAAGTTTGCCTATTGTAGTACCCATTGCTGGCAGAATTGTGTTAATATTCCATAGCCACAGCTGCATTTGCAAATAAGATATGTAAGAAAATTAAATGCAGAATGACAGTGTGGAGTCTTACTGAAAAAATTATTTCTCAAAAATGCACAATTTACATTTTTTAATCAATCGCACCAAACCCAGTTAAAAGACACTTGGCCTCTACTTTGTATTCCATCCTAATTACAAAATGACTAATCTGTTTACTGAGCTGCTTAATCTTTCCCACATTTCCATCTTCTCCCTGCCTATAGAGTTCAATACACATCCAGCGCTGTTTGGTTCATGGACTTACATGGATTTTTGTGATTTTCTTTACTATCTTCACATTAAGTTAAATAAATACTCCTTGTCCTGGGGCACCTTGGTGGCTGAGTCAGCTAAGCGTCTGCCTTCAGCTTAGGTCATGATCTCAGGGTCCTGGGAGCCAGCCTTGTGTCCTTAGAGCTCCCCGCTCAGCAGGGAGTGTGCTTGTCCCTCTCCCTCCGCCCCTTCCCCTGCTCATGTTCTTTCTCTCTCTCTCTCTCAAATAAATATAATCTTTAAAAAAAACACTCCTCATCCTTATAGACTCTTTCCTCCATTGGTTTAATCTTGACCTTATCCCAGAGTCGGCATGCATGGTTGTCTGTTTTTATTAAGATATTTTGTTCTGCCTTGGAAAATAAAAACCGCATGTGATGTAGCCCATTGGGATTTTAATCACAGCAAAAGTGGCAGCAGGATTAAAGACTTCCAGCTTGATTTAGACAGGCTTGTGAATAAGTACCCCTCTCCCCCCACATTTTGTTCTAGCCCCACGTTGTTTCACTTAGCATTAGTTTACTATCGCCCTGGTTCTGGTCTGTTGGAGACAGTAAGATCCTTAGGCCTCATGACTTCTCTACTTTCCAAAATACTCTGGCTTAGTCCAATTCTAAGTCAACTTGAAGGCTGTTTTTGTGGCTACAGAGAGGCAGAGTCTCCTGCCTCTCCCAGGCTAGTGCCCCAACCTTGTTCCCTGCTCTGCAGCCAAGGACGGGGATACGTAACAGAGGTGGCAGCTGGATTTGTTGTTCAGGGGTGCTTTCAGGTGGCTTCGCAGAGACATCAAGATTGATGCAGAGTAGCGTAGAAGAGCGTTGTCGGAGTCCACCCACGAGAGGCATCGGGATGGTTTAGGGATAAGTGTGCACCAGTGTTGCTTATCATCTGCTTTTCCAGTGCTGACGAGGAAGGAAGGAGCTGTGTGTGGTGGAGCTTTGTGATTGTTCCAAGGAAAGGATCGTGGAACTTGGTCTGGTTGCTAATTGTGCCCAAGGTTTATCGCCACTGCCTCTCTGAGCTACTGCATAGGCTTAGGGAAAGGCTTTCCACAACCTCAGAAGCCCCTGGCAGAGGAAATCCATGCCCAGAAGCAGCTGTGTGCTAGGAGAGGAAGAGAAATGCAGAGAAAACACAAGGGCCTGGAAATAAGAATAATAAAGGAGAAAAAGGAACAAAAGATTCCTCTTTTGGGAAGGAAGAGGAAGGGTCATCCATTGATGTCTGCAGCTGCAGCTTTAATGTGTCTGGCCTCCTCATTGGAACGGCCTCGAGGACCTGTGCCCCGGATTTTCCGGGAAATTTTTCATTTCAAATCACTGCTCTTGTTGTCACACTGTGGATCTTAAATTTGGGCTCAAGAAAATGGCCGTTGGAAGGAAAGCACATGAAAATAAATGCCTTGCAAGTACCGTGGGCTCCACAGACATATCTGACAATCAGCTCCTGGTCCCCGTGAGCATACTGAATGGGACCTGTTACTGAGAGTGAGTGAGTTATGTGTCCTACAATAGGCAACATTAGCTCTGGTGATTGCTTCTCTGAATTAATTATAGTTGGCAGGAGTTTCTTGGAACTAACTTGTGCTGTATGCATATTTTGTTTTTTCTGAGGAACTGTGTGTGTGAGCCTCATGTAGTTGGTATTTCTAAGATGCTCTAGTAAGATAGGACAGTGGTGTTTAGCCATTGGCACTTTTGGTCCTCATTTTAACTGGTAGGTGGCATTTAAGGAATAACATTTTTAAAAAATGATAAGGTGACAAAATGCTCATTGTAGAACAATTTCAACATCTGGGAACATATAAAGGAAAAAAATCAATATTACCAGTAGTATAAAGGAAAAAAAATCAATATTACCAGTAGTGCATTCAGGAGTAATGACTGGATTTTTACTGATGACTGTCTAGGCTTTTCTCCATATTGTGTGTGACTGAGTGAGTGTGTGTATATGTGTGTGTCTGTGTGTCTGGGCATACTCCTTCCACAGCTATAAATGCTGGGCTCACAACTTACATACTGCTATTCTGTGGGCTTTTCTTTCACTTGGAATTGTCATGATTTTAGTTCCACATCATTAGCTTTGTTTCTACAGCATATTTTAAATAGCTGGATTTTATTTCATCATATGGATATACTATAATTGATTGTCTATTATTTGACATTAAGTAATTCCCAGATTTTTGTTTAAAAAATACCGCTATTTTAAATACCCCAGTTCATCAGTTTGAGATCACAACCACGATGATTTCCTTAAGAGAAAAAGTCTCTAATTAGACTCTCTGGGTTCTGAGTGTGTTAGGGGATTCTAATATATATTATCTAATTATTCTCCAGAAAGAGAACTGAACTTCAGTTTCAGACTCAGGAGCAGCGTGAACAGTTATGGCCACTACACTGGGTATTGCCCATTGGTACATTTTTATGTCTGTATTGAAATCATATTCATTTAGCTGTAATGCAGTATTATAAAATATTAACAGCTATACACTGGGCCCTTCCGAAGGCCAGATTCTATGCTGAGCATTTTATATATAAATGTCTCCTTTAAAACTCCCAGCCATCTTTGGAGATAATGTTACTAATATCCCCATCTTTTTATTTTATTTTTTTCAGTGTTCCAAGATTCATTGTTCATGCACCACACCCAGAGCTCCATGCAATACGGGCCTCCTCAATACCCACCAATAGGCTCGCCCAACCCCCTCCAAAACCCTCAGTTTGTTGCTCAGAGTCCACAGTCTCTCATGGTTCATCTCCCCTTCCGATTTCCCCCACTTCACCCTTCCTTTCCTTCTCCCAATGTCCTCCATGTTTTTCCTTATGCTCCACATGTAAGTGAATCCTTTTGATAACTGACTCTCTCTTCTTGACTTATTTCACTCAGCATAATCTATTCCAATCCCTAGGGGCGCCTGGGTAGCTCATTGGGTTAAAGCCTCTGCCTTGGGCTCAGGTCATGATCACAGGGTCCTGGGATCAAGCCCCGCATCAAGCTCTCTGCTCAGTGGGGAGCCTGCTTCCCCCTCTCCCTCTGCCTGCCTCTCTGCCTACTTGTGATCTGTCTCTGTCAAATAAATAAATAAAATCTTTAAAAAAAAAATCTCTTCCAACCCCATCCATCTTGATACAAAAGTTGAGTATTCATCCTTTCTGATGGAGGCATAATATTCCACTGTATATATGGACCATATCTTCTTTATTCATTCGTCTGTTGAAGGGCATCTTGGCTCTTTCCACAGTTTGGCGATTGTGGCCATTGCTGCTATGAACATTGGGGTACATGTGACCCTTCTTGGCACTACATCTGTACCTTTGGGATAAATACCCAGTAGTGCAATTGCAGGGTCATAGGGTAGCTCTATTTTTAATTTCTTAAGGAATCTCCACACTGTTTTCCAAAGTGGCTGCACCCTGGGCACCTGGGTGGCTCAGCTGGTTAAGCCTTTGACTCTTGATTTGGACTCAATTCATGGTATCAGGGTTGTGAGATGGAGCTGCATATTGGGCTCTGTGCTGTGCAAGAATCCTGCTTGGGATTCTCTCTCTCCCTCTTCCTTTGCCCTTTCCCCAAAATAAGTAAAGAAGGAGGGAGGGAGGGAAGGAAGGCAGGCAGGAAAGAAGGCAGGCAGGCAGGCTAAGTAACTTCCCTAGACTCTCATAGCTAGTAAGTGGCAAATTTGAAACTGGCCTTGTCTGATTTCACAGCTTGAGTTTTTACTGACAAAATCAACCTGCTTCAGTAGTAGATACATCCTAGGACTTAAAGTTTGTAGGTGCTACATAAACTGCCTTAAGTTGGTTCCCCAGAAGAAGACTGAGACTTGGGTGATTTGCGTGCAGGAGGATTACTGGGGAACACTCTTGGGCACAGCCCCTGTGGGTGCAGGGGCAAGAGCAGAGAAGCAGAGTGGGGCAGAGGGAGAAGGTAAACCCCAAAGCAATTGTGACAAAGGCCTCAGCTGGTGCCACTGTGAGTTCTAAAGCCAGAGTAGTGGTGGAGGGGATGCTTTCGAGTGTTCCTGAGCTAGCGTGAGAAGGCCAGAGCGCTATAATCTTGTCACTGAATGTTGGCCTACCCACATGGTGACTTGACCTATGTGAAGTAGTTCCATTGGCCCGAAGGCAGTTCCCAGGGAGGCCCAGCTGTGAGCTTTTGGACAGGTATTTCCCCAGACAGCTGGGGAAGGAATAAGTGCCTTGGTACTGAGTGGGTGTCTGGGCAGCACACCACACATGTACTGAAAACTCAGAAACAGCTGTTCAGGGGTGCCTGGGTGGCTCAGTGGGTTAAAGCCTCTGCCTATGGCTCAGGTCATGATCTCAGGGTCCTGGGATCGAGCCCCGCATGGGGCTTTCTGCTCAGCAGGGAGCCTGCTTCCCCCTCTCTCTCTGCCTGCCTCTCTGCATAATTGTCACATCTCTCTCTCTCTGTCAAATAAATAAATAAAATCTTAAACAAAACAAAACAAAAAAAACAGCTATTTGGGGTTCTGACCTGATGAATCTAGCACAGGCCTAAATCCTTGCCTCTCTTTAGTCCTTCTGAGAAAAGCGTACTTTTCCAGGGAGTTTTGCCTGTTTTTTCTAGGACTAACTGGGGAAGATCATTGTCATGGGTCAATTCAGCTTCAGGGTCTGGGGAGCAACAAGGGCTGTGGCCAAAGGGAACTCAACAGGTCCCTGTGCATTGGCTGGTGATGTCATGAAGGGGCTTGTAGAAGACGGTTTCTGGTGCCCTGTGCCAGTGCCCCTCTGTTACCTCGGGAATCACCCCACCCTCATTTTGAGTTCGTGTGAGTCCATGAGGCTAACCCTCTCCTCGGCCCTAGGAGTGGGTACATGACCAGATGCTTTTAGCCTCCAGTGACTGGTGAAAGGTTAAACAGGTGACTTCTCCAGGCTAGTGACATTCAGGCCTGGGACTTTGGGTGGAATTGGGGGAGAGAGATTCTCTTCCCATCAGTTACTCCAGCCTGGTCTTGGCCTCTAGTTGGAGAGAACTCACTTGTGGAAAACTGGAGGAAAAAGACATACAGAGGTGGAGAGAGACAGAAACAAAGAGACACAGAGATAGAGGGAGGCTGATTTCGGTGGCATGGTGTTGGTGCTTAAAATCAGACAGGCCTGAGGGTTATGCCTTCTTATCACCATTCTTCAGACTTTTCAATTACCTGAGCAAATAATTTCCTTTTTCTCCCTCTTAAGCATGCTTTGCGTGGGTTCTGGCCTCTGCTTTTGACAGACTTCTGATGACAACAAAGATAATTAAAGAGCTCCAGCACAGAAAACAGGGCTTCTTGGCCACAAGCAGCAGTTGAGAAGGGTCTAAAGATTCCTGAGTACAATAGAAGGCTACCCTGAGGGCTGGAGAGGGAGCAAGACTAACCCAGGGTCACACAGTTGCTGAAAAATCCAGAGGACATAACACTTGAAATGCACAGAAGGGGCTTCATATACAATGACCTTCTCAAAAAAATATTTAGCCAATAAATAACATAGGGTATTGATTGCTGGCGAGGTGAGACAGACTTCGTTCTGTGCTCTGAAGAAGGCAGAGATGAGTCAGTCCTAAACTCTGGCCTCAGGGGGAGGCTGTCAAAATTTTTTCTTCAACTTTGTATACTGTGAGGTAGAATTGATACAGTTCAAGTGTGATGGGAAGGAGGGGAGGAAAAGGATGATGGAATTAAGAATGACTTTAGCCAAATGATTAATTAAAGTGAAAAGAAGAGAATCTGATGAACAACATTCTAGTAACTGAGGTTTACTCATTGTGGAAAGAATTGTGGATTTATGAGGTTTTCTTTTCCTCCTCCTCCTCCTCCCCCACCCCCACTACTCGCCCTGGCCCTGCCTTCCCTCCCCCTCTCCCTCCCCTGCCTTTCTTTCTTTAATGCTAGAGTAAATATTCGTGAAGTTGGAGAGGCCAGGATTAGGAATGCAGCCTGTGACAATGGAATGACAGTGTTATAAAATCATCACTATCTTCTATTCCAGGAATAAAATAGTATATATTTCTCCTGATGCAAAATTATTTATATTTGCTTGCTTTTTCACCACTTCCATTTTCAGTGAAAGAAATGACTTGTCAAAGATTCTTTTCCTTACTATATGTCTCCCTGTTTGCCAGACTCCCTCCCTTTTCCTCTCCATTTTCCTTGTCGCATCTTATTAAACACCAAAGGTTGGTAAGAAATTAGAATAAAATGTACAAGTTGTGTCTAAATAAACTTAAATGTTGTGTTCATTTTTCCTCATTTCCTAAATTGTCCAATTTTATCAGACAATGACCTCAATCTAGCCTAGAATAATAAAGGCAATTATCAGCGCCTCTGCTGCATGAATAAGCCCTAGTTTGACTTTGCCAGGCATCCCATTATTTGCTGGATCCTTCCATTTTCCTTCTTTATGTCAGAATTGAGGCAAGTCAAGTAGCCACACTACTGACTGGAAGATAAGAGCCAAACAAGGAAAACAGAGACAATGAATTTTCCCTAAACCAGAACAACCTATTCTGATCAGGGAAGATGAGCATCACTTAACATTTGACAAACCACTCTCTGTGGAATGTATTACTATGGCAACTCAGGGCTACAGAGCACAAAACTTGTGGATCAGTCCCATTTTGTGTTTCTTGGTCACAGCCTGAACCGTATGACCTTTACTGAATGCCTGCTATGTGTAAAGCGTGTGGCGAACCTCATCATCAATGAAAATAATCTGGACAAAACCCAACCAACCTTTCCAGTTCAAAACCTAACTTAGGAAGAAGATGGAGCAGAAATAGAATTCCCTTCCCATGTCCAGAGGCTATACAGGAATCCTTCTGGAATGAGGTAACATAATCAGGCTTAGTCCTAATGCTCCAGGCAGGCTCACTTGGGCTCACTCTGAGGGATGAATCCAAAAGGCAGCATGGATACAGACATGTGTCTAGTGGACTACACAGCCAGAGAAAACACTGTGGAGAAAACCAAGGGAAAAGCATCCCTCCACGTCCTGGCTGTACTTTTCACAGATGGAAGGAAACTCATTTGTCTTTTGACTGTGGAACTGGAAAGGATCTTTAAATTGGATTATTGTCCTTGAATCTGCAAAAGCTGGAAGAGGACAGGATTTACATTTGGCAAACAATAACTCTATCAGATAATACTATAATACTATCAGAGAAATAATACAAAACTTACTGGTCATCAGAAATCCCCACCAGGAGTTCTAGCCCTGTGGGAGCTTTGTCAAATAAAGACAGAGATTCAAAACTTACTGAGGATTTACTGTCAGCCTGTCACTCTCCAAAGAGTTACCTCAGATCATCCAAACTCTCTGATGGAGTTGGAAATTACTCCCATTTTACAGAAGGGAAAACTGAGACACAGAGAGGTTAATTAACTTGACTAGGGCTATAAGCTATGAGATATAGAACCAAAGAACCAAAGAAATAAGACTCCAGAGTTTTATGTTCCTATCAGCTCTGCTTTGTTGCTTCAATCCCCAGCTTCTTTACCTGGCAAGAAAAACCATGGAAAACTCTGTGTAGGGACTGTGGGGCACACACAGAAGCACCGGGGATATCCTTTAATATTGCTCCCCCTGCTTTGCCAGAATGTAAACGAGACAACAACCCAGAGGACCGTGGCCTTGTGTCATTTATTTGTTCCTTGTTATTCACTCATCTAAGGATCAAGCAGATCTTTTCTAAGTCATTTTATAAATTAATTTGGAGGCGGTATGCTGCAGTGATACAGGGCATGGTCCCAGGAGACATCCTGCCTGGGCTAAGGACCAGCCTTGCCTGTTACTGCTAACATGCCTGGCCCTCAAATCCTCTTTTTTTTTTTTTTTAAAGATTTTATTTATTTATTTGACAGAGAGAGAGGCAGAGAGAGAGGGAATACAAGCAGGGGGAGTGGGAGAGGGAGAAGCAAGCTTCTTGCCCAGCCAGGAGCCCAAAGCAGGGCTCCATCCCAGGATCCTGGGATCATGACCTGAGCCGAAGGCAGACACTTAAGTAACTGAGCCACCCAGGTGCCCCTGGGCCTCAAATCCTTGATCTGTAAAATAGAGGTGATCATAGTTCCCACTTCAGATGTGAAAAGTAAAAACAAAGCGCTTAGAAGTGTGCGGGGCATAGAGGAAGCCCTCAGTAATCATTAGATTTTGCAGGTGTTGCTCAACTTGCTATTTTCAGAAAGTAAATGTAGTTCAGAAATCTCTTACCGAGAATTCTAGCAGCCAGGTATGCTCTGGAATTCAGGATTTGGGAGAGTGTAGAAAGGCAGCAGGGTGTCTCTACTGTACAAGCGCTGTGATGTAACTTTCTCCAGGAGTCTGGGACAGCACACTGTAATCGGTGCAGGGATATGTCTGTGGCATAGTGTGTGACCTTTTACACTCCCGGGAGAAGTAGAGGTGATGCAAGGGCCTTATGTTCGGTTTGTGGCTGCGTGATTTTTGCCTGATACTCGAAATAATTAAATGAATCAACAGGCTCATTCGCAGAACTCCTTGCATGTCAGAATTGCGGAGAAGAGCTATAGACCTGCATACAGGGCTATGGGTTCCCTGGGCATCCACTCTGTCTCCCCGTTGTCTGCATGTGTCAGCAGGGACCCCTCTGACTGCCCTCCCCATTGCTCATCCCATCTCCCACACGCTGCTGGGTCCGTCCCCCCTCAGTGCTCCTCGGAGCGTACTCCCCACGTCTGAAGACTCCCTGTTGCATTCAGGAGAGTCCTAGCTTAAGAGGCAGCTTTCCTCAGTGTCCTTGGAAGCTCCTCTCAACTCCTCTTTTCAGCCTTGCCTGCCCTTGCTCTGGCATAGCCGAGCACCTGCTGTTTTGTCACAACCCGTGCAGCTGTCCCTGGGCTTGTGTGTCCCCGCTGGATTACCCCTCTCCATCTCTATCTTTTGAAACCTCACTCATCTTCCATGGGCGAAGCCAGTCGCTGTTGCTTTCTTTTCTTTTCTTTCTTTCTTTTTTTTTTAAAGATTTTATTTATTTATTTGACAGAAAGATTACAAGTAGGCAGAGAGGCAGGCGGGGTGGGGGGTGGGAAAGCAGGCTCCCTGCTGAGCAGAGAGCCCGATGTGGGGCTCGATCCCAGGACCCTGAGATCATGACCCGAGCCGAAGGCAGAGGCTTTAACCCACTGAGCCACCCAGGCGCCCCGCTTTCTTAAAGACTGTTTTGACTGTTCCAGCGGGAAGTGTTCCTCTCCTCTCCTGATGCCCTTCATGGGGCGCTTCCATCATACTCCAGTTCCTCTGTCCCTTGTGTCAGTTTGTAGGGAGGACGAGGAGCATCACAGTCAAGAGTCCAGGCCCGCCATCCAAATCTTGCCTGTCGAATTTGCCAGCGTGGCTTCATTATAAGCTTGGTGTCCTCATCTGTAAAGCTGGGAATTAAAATTAGGTGGCTTGTGGCACCTCATTGGACTGCTGTATATAAAGGAAACCATTTACGTCAGTGCCTGGGGGATGGTGACCGTTCTGCAGGTGTTTGGTATTATTTTCATTGTTTTTATTATTTCGTACATTATACCATGAGCTCCCCATGGGAAGAAATGTGTGTGACTCCTTGTTCAGATCCTCCACGGTGCTTTTCACATTTTTACCCACCATGGGTGCAATGAATGTTTGTTGAGTGAGATTCTTAAACCTTTTGTTGTAATATTTAAGTTTGCCAATCCCAGTTTTTGGAGTGAGGGTCTCTGGCATTCAAAAAAATGAAAAGGTAGAGCCCAAGGGAGAAGATTGTGTTCACATATATAGCATTTCTTTTAAATACACAAGAGTCACAAGGGAATATATGCATGTCTTTGAATAGTTCAAATGACATAAAATCTGGAAAAGTCTACATCTATCAGCGTTACTAAGGAATGGCAGTATAAAGAATGCATGGAGCACTGGGTGTGGTGCATGAACAATTAATCTTGTAACACTGAAAAAATAAAAGTATTTAGGGGGGAAATAAAAGAATGAATGAGGAGCTGCCTGGGTGGCTCAGTTAAGCGTCTGCCTTCAGCTCAGGTCATGAGTTGGGTTTAAGCCCTGAGTCCGTCTCTCACTGGGGAGGCTGCTTCTCCCTCTTCCTCTGCCCCTCCCCCAACTCGTGCATTCTCTTTTTCTCTGTCTCAAATAAATAAATAAGATCTTGGAAAAAAAAGAATGAATGAGAAATAAGTCAGTCTGGGAATGAGAGCAGGGCCACCTGGCAGAGGCGGTGGGAGGCTTCGTTCATTAAGGTCTGCTCAACCCCAAATACTAGGTCAGTAACAGGGGCGCTGCCGTGAGCTCTGTAAAACTTGGAGCGTGCATAATTGTACTGTGCAATCAGCCGGCCCTTTGACCTTCTGCGGTGCTCTGCGGTCAATCCGGCTGGTGTTGCACATACTTCCCTTCATCCCAAAGCTGTTCCCCCAGGTTTACGTGAGCCAAAGCAGTGGAGGAGATAGAAGCCTTCTTCCCACTGGAATTGGATGCATGACTGACCTCTGCCACAGCCCTGCAGGGTCTGGTCCAGTCGCCCTGGACAGGGCCTGTGGGAGAGGCAGCTGGGAGGATGAGGCAGAGGCATAACAGGGACCAGAACAGAAAAATTACCTTTAATCCAAGTTGCCAGATTCAAAGGGAAATGCACCTGTGAGAGATACAGGGCTTTTAGGCAGACAGCTGAGTTGCAGCGTAAAACCTACAGAATCATAGAGCAGAGAGAGGCTGCCTTCCTCCACCATCTCCAGCCCTGGGGGTAGGTGGACACTGCCCGGAAGCCCTCAGGATTCCCAGCTGGAAGCAGTAGGGGCCCAAAAATGGCATCCTGAGTGTGGATGGCCTTTGTTGGCTTTTCCCTACTCACATCATCTATTCTTGAAAGCACCGCAGTTCCTCCTGGGGGAATTATCGCCCTCCACGCTGTGCAGGTAGGATGGGTGTTAAACCCAGGGCACATGTTCTCCCATTTTGTGGTGGAATACACCATGCCCAGCCCATCAGGCTTCACTCGGTTATCACAGGCCGCCACTTGGCCTTCCAGGAAATTCTCTTTCAGCTGAAGTATGCCAGAGTAGGTTTCTGTGGCTTTTAAGAAAGAACCAAGACTTTTAAACTTGGCCTTTCTACAAATACCACTTCCATTCCTTTTTGTCCTCCTCTCCCAGAAGCTTCTGGGTATAGGGGAGAACTCCCCAGAAGTAGGAAGAAACAAAAAGCTCCCATGAGCAAATGAACCAGGGAGTCAGCTGCAGAAGCAGGTCCGGGCCTGCTCAAGCGGAAAGCCTTTCCTAACATTTACTGATATGTTTGAAATTTTTGCCTCAAGCTCTAATGCACCTGTGCCCTCACCACCCATTTCTTGGCACACATGGAGATTTGGATCTTGTACTAATTCCTCTGCTACCTGAGTGCCTAGGTGCTTTTTCGTATTCCCCCCACCCACCTCCCCATCTCCTCAGTTTTGGAGAGTCACCTCTCATTTCTAACCACTAAATGGGTGTCTGCACACTGGATGCGTCCTCTCGTTTTCTGTTGGCTTAGAAACCAGAAAATCAAGCTGGTTAAAACTAAATGTAAAGGTAGAGGGAAGAGGGCTTTGGCTGTGAGTCAAGTTACACGTCTCAGGGAGGAGGAGTGCCAGCCTCAAAATGATGACACTGATAAGTTATTTATTTACCTACTGTTATGTGCTTTCTGTAGTGGTTCATCTTAGATGCCAAGGGATCAGAGGGCAGGGCTCTTAGAAAATCCACTGATTTTTGTCTCATATGGTGCTTAGCAGTGTATTGTCATTGGTGCTGCTTTTGAAGTTTTGCATTTTTATTGTA
>CM053607.1:106496008-106518199 GCA_028646535.1 Procyon lotor | reverse complement strand
TGTATATACATTTTTGTCCTTGGTTTTTGTCATTCAGTTTGTTTTGCCTAAACTTAGAGCAGAAGAGCATTTTTCCATGCTGTTGAAAAATCTTTGAAAATATAACAATTAGATACTATAGTGATATTATGTCATATGCATATTATATAAATTATTTAATTGATGCCCTATTATTTGACATATGAATAATTGCTTATTTTGCTATAATAAATAGCAGTGGCGTTTCAAAAGTTTATGTATAAATCTTCTCTTACATTTATGAGTTTTTCCTTAGGATGTATTCCTATGGGGCTGCTGGGTCAAAACCATCGTGATTGTTAAAGCCCTTGACATTTCTTAAATATTAGATCTCTCCATTAAATTCAGGTGAAATTAGACTGTAAGCAACAAGGTTCTTTGTACTGGAAATTCTCTTTTCGGAGGAACACCTTCAATGGATAGTGACTTTGTTTCACCCATCAGACCCTCCATAGAGCTTGGTAGTAATATCCTTAATGGGCTTTGCTGTCTTCTGCTCTCTGTGTCTCTAAGATTACGCTGTCAATTCTCCAAAATTCACCGTGAGGAGAGTGCAAAGGGGGAGTGAGAGGAAACACTGAAGGGTGGAAAGCTGGTGTCCTTACCCAGCACCTCCCTTCCTTCTGCCAGTGTGCTCAGCACAGCCTTTGTTTCGATACTCCAATTTGCCCTTCAAATATCAATTCATTCTTGGCTTCCTTTGGGAAGGGCACTCTGTCCTCCTTCCCCCTGACCCTCACTGTTATCACAGCTTCAGAGCAGCTCCTGCTTAGTGGTGGGCTTTATCGCATTTGCAAATTTATCTTTATTTGTATTGGTTAGTGCCTGCCTCACCGACTGGATTGTGAAGCTCAGTCACATCTGATTTTTGCTCATTGTAGTATCTTCAGTGCTTGGCATGTAGAGATTTGAGACATAATTTGTTGAGTTAATAAGCGAATGAGGAAAGGGATGAAGGAAGACAGCGCTGTGTAAGTACTAATGTGGATGAAGTGGAGGGTCAGGGAAATGTGGCAGGGACGCAGGTGAGAGTGACTTTAAAAGAGCAATGTGAAGGGTCCTTAAGGGAATGGAACCGTTCCCTAGGTGGACTATATCCATGGTGATATCCTGGTTTGAAAAGATGTGGGTAGAGTGAGGAAAATGTGCACAGGATCCCCGTGTACTATTTCTTAGAACTTGTGTGAATCTACTGTTACCTCAAAATGAAGTTTAATTTAAAAAAATAGAAGTTTAGTTTAAAAATTTTTAAATTTAAAAATTAAAAAAAAAGTTCAATCCAGCCAAGTTGCCTTATAACCCTGTTTGGTTCACGGAGTCAAAGGATGAGGCAAAATCCAAACTACTTCTTATGGCTGCTGGCTAATTCTTCACTCCATGAGGACTTTAAAAAGAGTGAGATAGCTGTGCATGTCTGCTGTTTCTCTAAATGCTGGACTGGAGAAAACCCACTTGTGTGGTTTCAGAGACACATAGAGGGTGTCAGATTTGAATGGAAGGTTTGAGAGCCGTATTTTGTGGGGAATATGGGGGGTGGGGTTCTTTGAAGATGTCATGCCCTCTCTCGTCGTGGTCTTTCTTTGCTGGCATTGTAAGATGGGAGCACACCATTCAGACCTATTTATAAATATTCTGGAGGAAAATATCTTCTCATACTTTTTTTTTCCCCCAGCAGAAACTTCTAAATTTATGATAGAAGTAACTGTTAACTAGGCTTAGGTCAGAATGTTGCCTGGGACCTACAAAAGCCACGGTATTTCCTGATGGTTTGTAAAGCTGAGAGAAAAGAACTTTCAAGACGTCAATGGTAGTTAGGCTCTGTTCCCTAGGGAGGGAAATAATTATTGCAAAAAATCCCTTATTTAGTAAGAAAGCTATTTGAAGACCAGGCTTTGTCAATATTAGGGTCATTGCCAGAGATCATCTTTTGATCTTTCTTTAAAAACATTATATATATATAATATATAATATATACATTATATATATAATATATATATATATAAAATTATCTTTCTTTAACAACAGGTTTTCTTTCTCCTTAAATTCTGTTATATTAGTTGTGGGAGAATTCCTTTAAAATTTGGTCAGTGTCTGGTTAGTATAAAATGTGCATGTATTTTTCTTGAAGGACAAAGAAAATTTTGTTTTCACTTCTTATAAACTACATTTTCAAGGGAAGAATTGGTTTGTGTGTTTCTTATACAGTTCTTTGAGTACTTCTTTTGATTTTTCTCCCAACTCATACCCTGCCTCTTCCTTTCTTTTATTTTCTCTGATTACTATCCTCCCAAAGAATTTGCAGGACAAAATAACTCTGCAATTATATGTTGTAACTGCTCAGTAATTGCAAGCACAGTGCTTGAGTGCTTCACACAATGGGATGGTAACAGAAACAGGACCCCTTCGGATTGTCTCTGCTGGAGATATTTATTATCAGGCAGATGTGAATATAGTCATCTGGAAACGTTTTATAAATTAATTCAAAGGATGTTGGGTGAGAGTGGTCCATGTCTCATGGTCCACAAATCTGCTAGCAAATGAGAATAACAAAATATAAAACACACAGAAGCAGCATTTGATTGACGCTGAAATGGGAAGAAGGTTTTTGGGGGAAGGAGGCTGAAGTGCATAGGGTAAGGCCAACTCTTGTTTGGCAATCTGATTACTAAGAACTAAGAGGGCGTAGGGGCACCTGCGTGGCTCAGTCGTTAAGCATCTGTCTTCGGCTCAGGTCATGATCCCAGGGTCCTGGGATTGAGCCCCGCATCGGGCTCCCTGCTCAGCGGGAAGCCTGCTTCTCCCGCTACCATTCCCTCTGCTTGTGTTCCCTTTCTCGCTGTGTTTCTCTCTGTCAAATAAATAAAATCTTAAAAAAAAAAATAAAAGAACTAAGAGGGCATAAACAACCTACTGAATTAAGGACTGGTGGGAACCAATCAGCTGCTCTCTGAGCACATTTGCTAAAGCAGTCATAAAATTATTGAGATGTGCAGAGAGATGGGCATGGATCTTTCTAGCAGGAGAAACAACAAGGAAATAGCGATGAGAGTTGACCAGTATCTTCTGCAAACTTGTAGAAACTCTCTTCTTTGCAGTGAATGGGTAGTGCGTTAATCTTGATAAAGCTGATGTCTAGGTAAATGTTATTTTCCTTATATAATGAGATGTCTTAAAAGCTGTGGCTGAAAAACAAATGTCACCAGGAAAAGACCTTGAAAAACTTGAGGTGGGGAAGACTAAAGAGATAAGTTATCTACACTTTTTGAAAATCTCCTGAATTAAGTAGTAATTATGATGATGCCACAATAACACATATTTACAAGACTGTAGGTCAATTAAATTATTCAGTCTGAGGAACAGAAAGAAAAAGGAATGAAGAAAAATAAACAAAGCCTCAGGAGACCTGTGGCAGAATCAAAGAAAACACCATACCACCATATGCTGTCTCCTAGAGACACGCTTCAGATTTGTAAGTACAAATAGGTTGAAAGTAAAAGGATGGAAAAAAGATGTACCATGAAGATTATAACCAAAGTAGAACTGGAATGGCTGTACTAACATCAGGAAAAAATACACTCTCATACAAAAATTCTTAGTAGAGACAAAAGAGGACACTTTGCAATGACAAAAGAACCAATACATCAAGAAGATGTAATCCTTATGAGCATATATGCACATAAAGCAGAGCCCCATGAAGCAAAAGTGGACAGAATTGAAGGGAGAAATAGACAGCTCACCATTCATATTTGAAGACTTCAGTAGTTCACTTTCAATAATAGATAGAATAACTAGAAGGAAAGTCAACAAGGAAATGGACGACTTGAACAGTGCTATAAACCAAGCCAACCTCACAGTTATCTGTAGAACACTCTACCCAATGATACCAGAAAGCACAATCTGATTGAGTGCGCATGGTACCTTCTCGAGACTGGCCACATGTTAGGCCATAAAACAAGCCTTGACAAATTTAAAACAATTGAAATCACACAGCTTTTGTGGCAGTACCATGAAGGAAGTAAGCTAGAAATCAATAAAGTAAGGAAATTTGGAGAAATCACAAATTTGTGGAAGTGAAGCAACATACTCCTAAATAACCACTGGGTCAAAGAAGAAATAAAATTAGAAAATACTCTGAGATGATTGCAAAGGAAAGCACAGCTCACCAAAACTTACAGGATGCAGCTAAAGCAGTGTTAAGGGGGGAATTTGTAGCTGTCAATGTCTGTATTTAAAAATTTTTTTAAAGAATAAAGATGTAAAATCAGTAACCTAACCTTTCATCTTAAGAAACTAGAAAATGAAGAGCAAATGACTCAAAGCAACAAGTATGACAATGATGAAGATTGGGACAGAAACAGATTAAATGAAAAATAGAAAAAGAGTAGAGGAAGTCACTCAGTATATATAGTGCAGTGTCTTTATGTGCCAGTCACTCTTCTAGGTATAGCTTACAGCATGTCTGTCTCATCTCCTTAACCATGGGTTCCTTGTGGAAAGGAGTTTGAGTGAATCACCTTCATGGCCACTACAGTGCTTTGTAGGTATTACCCAGTGACATTTGTTGAACATGGCCCATGGAACTGAATGGTTAGTACTCTTTACACACCATATTTCTATCAATAACATTCAGAGATGCCTACACTGAGTTATGCCCCTTTGGATAATATTACTTTCTAAGTGCCAGGCTCTACCAGATCACTAATGTCCCAAGTAATTCTGAAAAATGTATGCATTCTCAGCCCTTTTTATAAACGAGGAAACTGAATATTGAGATGTAGGGCATATAGAGTAATGTACATTAGGGATGAGTTTTGACCAGAAGCCTGCATGACTACTCCCACCGCACCATGGTGAAGTACTAAAGTAAAGCCTCACTTGCCCTTGCAGAGAAGATTGTGTGAAAACAATGTACTAAGGAATCCATGTCCCAGTGTGCTCAACTAAGTGACCTCTGAAAACAGCTGCCCAGGTAGGCACAGCTGTCCAAGAGGGATGCCTGGCAATGTCCTTTCACAGCAGCTGCTGCCTTTCATGGACAGCAAGCTTTCAGATCTTAATGCCAAGAGCCATGTAAGGCCTTCCAAAATTGATTCCCCCCCCCGCCTAGGATGGCTCTTGTACCCTTTAGAAACCCAGGCTTATTTTTTGATTGAACTAGACCCTAGTAATTTCCAGACTAAATGGATTTCAGAAGATCTGAAAGGCTGAACTATTTGAAAAATATGCAGCCTACATGTGGCCACTGAGGGAATCTTCCTCTTAAGCCAGCCGCACTCCAAATATTGAAATGTCATTTTCACAGCTAATACAGTTTTTCCAGATGGATTATTTTTCAGAATTGGTTGACATTAACAGAAATATAAGTTCTTGTTATTAGAAAAATGCATTGCTTTGGGTTTGAAATGAACAAGATTTAGAAAGAATATTCTGTGAGTGGAGATGTGAATTAAGATGTCTCTGATGTCATTTTTCCCTGATGCGGTTTTCCCCAGGGATGTTGTCAGCAATGCACTAGGATCTGTTGAGTAAGGAAATGAGCTACCTTAAAATGCTTAGCAATCTCCCCAGGGTTCCTTCATAAGAGACAGTGAATACATTCATTTTAGCCACGGTGTATGATGGTCATCTGAAGTAAGCACCCTTTCCACCTGGAAGGCAAATTTGCAAGCTAAATTCTGGATCTTATCTTGGCAAACCATCATTTTACGGTGGTGTACAGTCTACTTGTCAAGTATCTATGTTGCAAAGTTCCGTTTTTAGCTTCTTTATGGAGGCATAGCATGCATATAGTTAGGTGTATAAATCTTCAGTGGGTAAGTCAATAAATACCTATATATGAATACATCTGTGCAGTCACCATCCACATCAATATGTAGAAGATTTCCAGCACCCCTAAAAGCTTCCTTTTTTAGCCCATTTTTAGCCAGTAACCTCCTCAGAGGTCACCATATTCTAACTTCTGTCATTAGATACTTACTTTGCATGTACTTGCTTTATAAGCACAAAATTATGCAGTAGTTCATACTCTTGTTTCTGGTTTCTTTTGCTCCACATTTATTTCTGTGAGATTCATCCTTGTTGCATGTAGTAGTTCATTCTTTTCTGTTCTTTGTACTATTCTGTCCAGCCATTTCCTTTCAGAATCATAACTGAGGGGCGCCTGGGTGGCTCAGTTGGTTAAGTGTCTGACTCTTGATTTTGGCTCAGCTCATGACTTCAGGGCATGGAGCTGGATGTGGAGCCTGCTTAAGATTCTCTCTCTTCTTCTCCCTCTGCCACTCCCCCACTCTCTCCCTCCCTAAAAAAAAAAATAAGAATCATAACCGAGAAGACAACCATAAATTCACTTAATGTGGTATGCAAAGAACTTATCTATCACTGCCAGAGGAAGATAAAAAAGAAAAAACATCCTATGATCTAATCTTCTCTTGCATAGAGAAAGAGAGAAAGAAATGCTATCAGCTCTCCAGAAGATATTCATCTCATGTAGGCAGTCAGCCCTTTATTGGGTCCAGGCAGTTTCACTTACAAACAACTGCCTCTCCCGTGGCTTGCAAAAGTCAGGGTTTCCTAGTAAGAGGTGGTATTGTTGACGAACGTGGAAGAAAATACTACCTGTTTGATTCAAAATCAGTAAGTCCTACTTAGTCATTTAAACATCACTGACAGTTTCAAGAGGATGCAGGTACTAGGGGCAGTACACTTGGGACAAGCCTTGATGGTCCTGAAGCCTGAGTCATGGTGACACCCAGTACAGAGCGCTATGTGCAGTGTGTAAGGACCGTGAAGAAAGAGGCTGTATGAGGTGGTGCTCGCCACAGACATGAAAGAGCGGAACAAAGTGAGATGGGCCAGGAGATTCAGTGTAATAAAACCTGAGACTAAGGGCGATTTTCTGTAGAAATACAATAGTCCTGTGCATCTAACACATATCACAGGGTGGGGATGAAGAGATGAATAGGAGCGCCGATTACCTCGTAGCATTCGACGCTGGTTTATGATCTTGCAGGGGCTGCTGACACATAATGGGGTCAAGTCACCATAAAGTGGATGAAAGTCCAGACCTCAGTGCATTGTCATGGCTTGAACCAACCATCTAAACAGTCATGATAACTAGACGCAGAGGGACATTTGATAAAGAGGAGAATGTTAAAGCGTTCATACATCGTAAAAGTAAGAGTTAAGGAGATAGCATGATTTTTTAAGCCATTTCAACTTCTCCATTCCAATTTTATCAAGAAGATAAATGTTTAGTGTGTTGCAGTTTGTTCATTCACCCTTCCTTCCTTCCTTCCTTCCTTCCTTCCTTCCTTCCTTCCTTCCTTCCTTCCTTCCTTCCTTTCTTTCTTTCTTTCTTTCTTTCTTTCTTTCTTTCTTTCTTTCTTTCTTTCTTTCTTTCTTTCTTTCTTTCTTTCTTTCTTCCCTTCTTTCCCTTCTTTCCCTTCTTTTCTTTTCCCTTCTTTTCCCTTCTTTTCTTTTCTTTTCTTTTCTTTTCTCTTCTTTTCTTTTCTTTTCTTTTCCCTTCTTTTCTTTTCTTTTCTTTCTTTTTTCTTTTTTCTTTTTTTTTTCTTTTCTTCTACCTTTTGTTGAGATCCTACCACATGCTAGGGCGTGGGAAGGGACAGCCGGGTAGCATTGCCCATTGTCAGTAGCAACACCTGAATCAGCATCTGGCTATTTTCCAAGGACGTTTTTTCCCTACCGCTCTTTTGCTGCCTATACTTTCAAATCTGTGACTATATTTACAGTTTTCTTTTTGCCTTTGACATTTGCACTTCTTGACTCAATGCTTCGGTAACTCTTTGTGCCCTTTACCTATCTCACAGCTAATAACTATGCTGCTTGCTTAAGAAAAAAAAAAATGAATCCAGAATTGGGAACTCTTTGAGAACTTCAAAGCAAAAGCTCCTGTATCTTGACTGTGCATTTTCTGAGTGTGCTTTATAAAGAAGCAGCAGAAGGGTTTGCTTAAGTACGAAGGGACAAGAAAAAGAGGCATCTGCCAAGACTTTGGGGTGTCTGTAATGAAGCCCCTTTATTATCAGAGACCCCCTATTACAAGAACGGAATTTGATTTTCTTTATCCTTTAGCTCCAGATGATCTAAGAAACTTTTACCTCTTATGTGGGTTGTCTGGTGCCCATTAAGAGGCCTGATTCTGAGGCTGAATTAGGTTCTTGATGCTTGAGAAAGAAGGTCTGAGGAGGAGAGGGATGGAGAAAATGGACCAAATGAACAAATCTAGAAGGAGAGTATTTGACCGTCTTTGGTGTTACAGTATTACATCGGGGCTCCTGTTTGTTGAGCACTTACTGTGTGTCAGACCCTATGCTCCTCCCAAGCACACACTATCTGAGTTAAGCTTCCTGACCGGCCCACAGGGTAGCTACTGTTAATTATTGTGTTAAAGAAGAGGAGACTGCAGATCAGATACTTTCTCTAGATCACAGAGCCGGTAAGCGGCAGGTCTGAGATTTGAACTCTGACCACAAGGACCCTCAAAGCCATGATTTTAACCAGGTAGTATGGCTGTCCCCCACCTCTATCTCCAGGTTGGGATAAGAGAAGAGGTAAAAGATAGAGTGATTTTCATGGAGAGGTCAAGATGGTCAGAGGCAGTGAAAGTCTATTCTTAATCTTCAAGGAGATCGTAGCTTAGGTGAGTGAGGTTTGTGTGAGGGAGAAGCATGTTAACAGGCCCCGCTATGACAGAATTGAGCATGAAACCAACTTCAGGAATAAGGTGCTGCAGGATTGATGAGGAAGCAAGACTCAGTTGTGCTTTGGGTAAGGAGAAAGAATGAGAAGCCTGTCTGAGATGGGCTTTGGGACCTGAGGAGAGTTTTCTATCAGGAGCCTAAGCAAAAGTGAGAGAACATAGGGATAGTTTTATTTTATTTTATTTTATTTTATTTTATTTTATTTTATTTATTTTATTTTATTTTATTTTATTTCATTTCATTTCATTTCATTTCATTTCATTTCATTTCATTTATTTGACAGAGAGAGAGAGAGAGATCACAAGTAGGCAGAGAGGCAGGCAGAGAGAGAGGGGGAAGCAGGCTCCCCACTGAGCAAAGAGCCTGACGCGGGGCTCAATCCCAGGACCCTGAGATCATGACCTGGGCCAAAGGCAGAGGCTTTAACCCACTGAGCCACCCAGGCGCCCCCATAGGGATAATTTGAAAGCAATAACTCCAAAGAGGGTTCCGTAATTTTAATTACTTCCTGAAAGCCTTATTCATTTACTTGTTGGCTGGGTTGCTGGCTGGGCCAGGCCCTGGCTAGGATCTGGGGGTGATATAGGGAGTGACACTGGCCATCTCCCTGCACTGTGGAGGAGGAGGGTCTTGAGGAGGGAGACAAAAGCCAGCTGGTTACTGACACAGTGATTTATCTGGTAATGATCATGATAAGTAGAAGTAAGAGGGGGCCTCAGAAGGGGTCTGAACTTGTTTCTGGAGAGCAAAAGGCAGTTAGGATGGGCACTTTTTGGGAAGTGATATTTCAGTTGGGTTGCAGAAGATGATTAGTATTTAATTAAGTGAATGGGAAAAGCAGCCCTGATATGAGGAGTTGTTATGGACTGAACTGTGTACCCCTCAGATTCAGATGCTGAAGCCCTAAACCCCCAGGACCTCAGACTGTGACTGGATTTGGACATAGAGCCTCTCTAGAGGAGTAATTAGGTTAAAATGAGGTGGTTAGAGTGAGTGCTGATTTCTTTCAACTGGCATCATTGTAAGAGAGGAAATTAGGATGCATAGAAAGATAGCAGGCAGGTGCATAGAGGAAAGGCCATGTGGGAGCATAGCCAGAAGACGGCTGCTTGTGAGTCAAGGAGCGAGGCCTAAAAGGAAATCACCTCTTCTGACACCTTGATCTTGAACTTCCAGCCTCCAGAACCGTGAGACCACCCATACCTGTTGCCTAAGCCACCCAGTTTGTTGTGGCAGATTTAGAAACTAATACAGGGGTGGAGTGTGCTGAGATCCTCAGGTGTGCAGGATCTCTGTTTGTGGGCCGGAAGGTGGTGGGCGTGGCAGGTGACACTCTTCCTGTCGGACCTGGTTAAGTCTGTCCTCTCTCCCCAGAAGTTAGTGTTCTCTCCTGGAAGACACAGGTCCTGGACTGATGGACATCTCTGAGGTTCCTCCTGGGTCTGTGATGCTATATATCCAATGTATTGAACCTTTATAAACCTAGGACCCTGGAGAATCATTGTGCAAGGTGATTATTTGAGAATAATTCAGTAAAACTCAGAACTCTTTGAGAAATGTTCTTTTATTCCACCCTACCCCCCAGCTTAAGAAGGTATAATTGACAAATAAAAGTATATCCATTTAAAGTGTACAATGTGATGATTCGATACACATATATTTTGTGAATGATTACTATAATCAAGGTAATTACTACATCCATCATCTCACATAGTTATCTTTTTTTTGGTGAAAACAGTTAAGATCTGCTGTCTTAGCAAATTACAGTATTATTAACTGTACTCACCATGCTGTACATTAGATTCCCAGAACTTACTCGTCTTATAACTGAAGGCTTGTACCCTTTGACCACCACCTCCCTATTTTTCCCCAAAGTCCAGTCCCTGGTAATCATCATCCTCTTCTCTGCTCTCGGTGAACTTGGCATTTTTTTTTCTTTTCCTTTTACAAATGTAAATGAGATCATGCACTATTTGCTTTTCTCTGTCTGACTTATTTCACTTAGCATAATGTCCTCTAGGTGCATCCATCTTGTTGCAGACTTCAAGATCTTCTTTATCACGGATAAATAATATCCATCATATATGTGTATATATGTACACATATATAATGGAATATTCTTCAGCCAAAGAATAATATGTGTCACATCTTCTTTATCCATTCATCCATCTACAGACACTTAAGGTTGTTTCCAGATCTTGGCTCTTGTGAATAATGTTGCAGTGAACATTGGAGTGCAAATGTCTCTGCGATACTATTTTCATTTTCTTCAGAATTATACCCAGAAGTAGGGTTGCTGGATCAGATGGTAGTTCTACTTTTAATTTTTTGAGGAAGCTCCATATTGTTTTCCATAAATGCTGAACCAATGTACATGCAAAACGTTGCCCTTCACTCCACATCCATGGAGGCATTTATCTCTTATCTTTTTCATAAAAAACATACTAACAAGTGTGAGGTGATAACTCCTGGTGGTTTTGATTTGCATTTCCCTGATGATGAGTTATGTTGGGCACCTTTTCATGTACTTATTGGTCATTTGTATGTCTTCTTTGGGAAAATGTCTATTCAGTCATTTGCACATTTTTAGTTGGATTTTTTGTTTTTGTTGCTATTGAGTTTTATAGGTTTGCTATATATTTTGCATATATATTTAGCTATATGGTTTGCAGGTATTTTCTCCTAATACATAGTTTGCCTTTTGTTTTGTTGATTATTTCCTTTGCTGTTCTTAAGTTCTTTTAGTTTGATGTAATCCCACTTGTTTTTCCTTTTGTTGCCTGTGCTTTTTGGTGTCCTATCCAAAACATCATTGCCAAGATTAAAGTCCAAGGAGATTTCTCCTATGTTTTCTTCTAAGAGTTAGAGCCTTTAGTTTATTCTCTGTACTTAAGAGTCTGTTTCTTGGTTTGTCTCCCTCTCGCTTTTTTTTTCTTTGCTCCTTTGTTCTGTTTCTTAAATTCCACATATGAGTGAAATCCTATGGCATTTGTCTTTCTCTTACTGACTCATTTTGCTTAGTATTATTCTCTCCAGCTCCATCCATGTCATTGCAAATGGCAAGATTTCATTCTTTTTATGGCTGAATAATATTCCATTATACATACATACTACATCTTCTTTATCCACTCATCTACCAGTGGCCACTTGAGCTATTTACATGATGTAGCTATTGTAAATAATGTTGCTATAAACATCAGTGAATGGATCCCTTTGAATTAGTTTTTTTGTATTTTTTTGTTAAATGCCCAGTAGTGCAATTATGAGGTCATAGGGCAGTTCTATATTTAAAAACTTTTTGAAGAACCTCCATACTCTCTTCCACAGTGGCTGCACCAGTTTGCATGCCCAGCAGCAGTGCATAAGGGTTCCTTTTTCTCCGCATCCTCACCAACACTTGTTTCTTGTGTTTTTTTATTTCAGCCACTTTGACAGGAGTGGGGTGATAACTCATTGTGGTTTTAATTTGCATTTCCCTGATGATGAGTGATGCTGAGCATCTTTTCATGTGTCTATTGGCCATTGCTATGTCTTCCTTGGAGAAATACCTGTTCATGTCTTTTATCCATTTTTAATTGGTTTATTTGTTTTTTGGGTGTTGAGTTATATCAGTTCTTTATATTTATTTTGGATATAAACCCTTTATATTTATTTTGGATTCTCATGCTTTATTGAATATGTCACTTGCAAATGTCTTCTCTCATTCCATAGGTTGCTTTTTAGCTTTGATTATTTACTTCACTATATAGAAACTTTTTATTTTGATGTAGTCCCAATGATTTATTTTTGCTTTTATTTCGCTTGCCCCAGGAACCTCTAGAAAAATGTTGCTATGGCCAGTGTCAGAGAAATTGCTGCTCTTCTCTTCTAGGATTTTTATGGTTTCAGGTCTCCATTTGCGTCATTCATCCATTTTGATTTTACTTTTGTGTATGGTGTAGGAAAGTGGTCCAGTTTCATTCTTCTGCATTGTAGCTGTCCGGTTTCCCAACCATTTGTTGAAGATACTGTCTTTTTCCCATTGCATATTCTTGCCTCCTTTGTCAAATGTTAATTGACCATGTAATTGTATGTTTATTTCTGGGTTTTCTGTTCTGTTCCATTGATCCATGGGTCTATTCTTTTGCCAATAGCATACTATTTTGATTATTACAGCTTTTTGATATTACTTGAAGTCTGGAATTGTGCTACTTCTAGTTTTATTTTTATTTATTTTTATTTTTTTTAAAGATTTTATTTATTTGACAGAGAGAAACACAGCGAGTGAGGGAATACAAGCAGAGGGAATGGTAGCGGGAGAAGCGGGCTTCCTGCAGAGCAGAGAGCCCGATGCGGGTCTTGATACCAGGCCCCTGGTATCTGACCTAGGCCGAAGGCAGACGCTTAACGACTGATCCACCCAGGCGCCCCTAGTTTAATTTTTTTTCTTCAATATTGCTTTGGCTATTTGAAGTCTTTTATGGTTCCATACAAATTTTAGGATTGTTTGTTCTAATTCTGTGAGGCATGCTGTTGGTATTTTGGTAGGGATTGCATTATATATGTAGATTGCTTTGGGTATTATAGCCATTTTAACAATATTTTTTCTTCCAATCCATGAGCATGGAATGTCCTTCTATTTGTTTGCGTCACTTTCAATTTCCTTCATCAGCGTTTTATAGTTTTCAGAGTAAAAGGCATTTGTCTTTCTCTTACTGACTTATTTTGCTTAGTATTATTCTCCCCAGCTCCATCCATGTCATTGCAAATGGCAAAATTTCACTCTTTTTATGTCTGAATAATATTCCATTGTATAGATACACCACATTTTGTCTATCTCTTTATCACATCTCTTTGGCTAATTTTATTCTTAGGTATTTTACTATTTTGGTGTAATTGTAAATGGAATTGTTTTCTTAATTTCTTTTTTTGTTGCTTTATTATTAATGTATAGAAATGCTATGATTTCTAAATTATGTTGATTTAATTACATTGATTTCGTATTCTTCAACTTTACTGAATTCATTTATCAGTTCTAATAGTTTTTTGGTGGAGTCTCTAGGGTTTTCTATATATAGATGACATATATCTCCTGTCTATCTGTCTGTCTATATCATGTCATCTGTACATAATGAAAGTTTTATTTCTTCCTTACCAATTTGGGTGCCTTTTATTTCTTTTTTCTTGCCTAATTGCTCTGTTTTGGACTTCTCGTACTATGGTGAATAGAAGTGGCAAGAGTGGTCATCTTTGTCCTGGTCTTGATTTTAGAGGCAAATATTTTTACCTTTTACCACTGCATGTAACATTAGCTTTGGGCTTGTGATACATTGCCTTCATTATGTTGACGTACATTTCTTCTACTTATTTGTGGAGAGATGTTATCATGAAAGGATGTTGAACCTTTCCAGATGCTTTTTCTTCCTCTTATTGAGATGATCATGCTTTTTCATCTTCATTCTGTTAACGTGGTATTTCACATTAATTGACTTGCATATTTTGAACCATCCTTTCATGCCCAGGATAAATCCAACTCGATCATGGTGTGTGAATGTTATAATGTGCTGTGGACTGCTACTGGTTGTACTTTGCATCTAATGCTGACTTCTGGTCCCTGGCTTAGCGATAGCGTGGATGCCTTTTGGTATCCTGAATGTCAGTAGTCCTAAAGAGTTGTTTTTCGAGTTTTCCCTCCAAAACTGAAAATAGGTAACGTGAACTGAGCTTTAACCATGTCCTGGGCACTGTACAAAGTATGTTACATCCATGTTACCTTTTATGCTGAGGATATCAAGCACCATGAATGTGGAGGAACAGGACCACGCGTCTAGGAGCCTGTCTCTACGTGCCATACTTCCGACCTCTAGCACGTACTTCCTCTGTATAATTGTCGTGTCTGTGCTGCAGGGACACTGCAAGGACTAAATGAGATAAAGCGTGCTCTGACCTAGGAGCCATATACTGTATTATTAAGTAAAAGGCAGGAAACCAGTCTTGGCTCTTCTATGATGCTCGATGCTCATGTTCCAGCACAGAATGGTCAAACAGTGACAGATCTCGATGCATTGTGACCCCCATGTCTGAGAAGGATGGAGGAATGTGTGGCACTAGATTCTGAGGGGCTGAGTGGGAACGGACCTTGAGGAGCTCGTGGGGAGCTGGCTGCTTAGGGTGACCAGCAGCAGGGTCTCCTGACTCCAGACACCTTTAGGAGGTCATTTCCTGGTCTTGCCCAGATCCCGTAAGTGCAGGCCTGACCTCTTTCATAGCAGCCTGCTTTCCTAACTTGTGGTTGACTTCGGCAGCCTGTTCCCGTGTCCTCCCAAATTCCCAGTCTCCTTTCCAGCCTATTTAAATAACCCTGCTAGGGACAGAGAGACGGGCAGAGTTAAGCTATTCTCCAGTAATACCAAATAAAGTGGCAGAGTATCTCACTGTATGCCTTTTTAGGCTTTTGGCTCTGTATCCTGTGAATGTATTATTTATTCCTGTAAAATGAAATTCAGAACTAATGCATAAATAAACAAATACATAAATCATGTTCCCTAGGTGATTGTGTTGCACAAGCAGGGTTGAGAATCACTGCATTAACTCATCACAAGGGAGGAAGATAAATTGCTCGGTCCATTTATCTGCCTTCCTGTGTAGTCTTCAGCCTTGTATCCCCAGTGCTTGCTCCAGAACCTGCGGGGAGGAGGCTCAGAAGGTGTTCGTTGAGTTTCAGTCAATCCATCTCTTCTCTCTACAACAAACTGAGATGCACATGATCTTTTGAGTTCTGTGTGTACCTTATATTCTGCCTGCAAATTAGGGGCCACAGCATTACATCTCTTATGGAAGCCTCTGCTTTCCAAATGTCTAGCGGTGGAGTGTATTTCATTGTGGCTAACCCCAAGGAACAATGGGGCTCCTTCTCTGATCTTGTTCTTTCAAAATTGTCAATTGAGGTCTTTTGAGATAAATTTGGAAAGGGCCGTGGGCCCAAAGTCAGAACTCTGTGTTTACAGGGTATAGTGGGAGCTTAGGGAAGGCTTCACAGAGCAGGGCACATCCTGACCCTGCCCTTGAGAATGATTAAGAGCTCAGTGTACAGTGCACCCGTGGGAAAGGTAGACCTTGGGGCTAAGACCCTCCAGGTGGGGGTACAGGAGTGGGAAATCACAGCCTGGGGAAAAGCTTCAAGGGGGAATTAATGTGGGTGTTTGGGAGGAGTAGGAAGCAGTCAGCTCTAGGAAAGGAGACCAGGAGATGCAGCCCAGAGAGAGGGAAGGGACTGGGCTGTGGGAGGCTGCATGCAAGGGGAAGAGCTTCAAGGGGGAATGTATGTGGGTGTTCAAGGGGTCTAGGGAGCAGTCAGCTCTAGGCAAGCAGACCAGGAGATGCAGGCTGGAGAGAGGGATGGGACTGGGCTGTGGGAGGCTGGATGCAAATGGTGCCGACATATGGGACTAGAGCTACACACACAGGAAGCTGTAATTCTTATAGTATTAGAATTAGTAAGACCTCCATGGGGAAATGATGCAGATGATGGCCTTGAAACTAAATTTAGGGCTGTGATTTTCATCAAGAAATGTGTCCCAAGGCTTGGTGCAGAAGCAGAACAGTACGCATGAAACCACGCTCTCTAGGAAAAGAATGAGTTCCCGGGATAGAGACAGCCAGGTTTTGATGTTGAACCTGCTGAGAATAATGAGGAGAGAGGTAGTGAGTGGGCAGAATAAGGAGATAATCATTCCTTAAAGAAAGACCTGTGGAAGCAGAGAAAATCTGTTTTCTCCTGGCAGTGTCCCCAGGAAAGAGAGGCCGAGGTGGGCGATGGGAGAAGGGGTCCAGGGGGTGGTGGAGGTGCACGTGCTGAGATCAGTTCCCTGACAGCTCAGAGGCAGAGCCAGCCTGCACTTCTGCTCTGTGTCCTCAACTCAGTGAATCCCTCCCCTTTTCCCTAAAGCGCTTCTCATTGAACCACTGTTGGAGAGGATGGAATGCACTCTTCCTTCCTGATCTGAAAGCTGCCAGGCAGCCGGTGGGCATCGCTTTAACATGCTTCTCCCAAGAGGCAAGGAACCCCAGACAATGGGAAAGAGGCCTAATTAATAGAGAAGAGAGCAAAAGAAAGCACTCCAGATGTGAGCCCTTTTTGCCCACAAGTGTTTTGAGGGAGCAAATAAAAGAGAAATCATGCAAACTTGTCTTCTTTGGGAAAGTCAGTTTCATTCCTCCAGGACAGGGAGAGCAACCTGCAAAGTAGGCCTCACGCTGACAGATTCCACCCTTACAACCGAGAGTTGTTTGTCCCGTAGACTAAGAGGACTTCAGTGGTGGGACCTGGTGATGTAACCTGATTTGGAATGTCTCTTCCCCAGTCATTTTCAGGTCTTAGAAATCAAGGCACATTCCTTAACGGGATTTTTTTTACTGTCGTTTTTACTGTTCACATTCCTATTAACAGCTCTTTGCATATGACATGGGGATGAATTTAGAAAAGGTGTTCTTCAGGGACTAGATGGAGCCCTCATTTATGCTCGCTGGCTGAGTGAAATTTCCCCTTAGGCTGGCACATAACTAGCCTTCTCAGTCTGGGTCTGGAGGGGCTATGCAATGTAAATTTGCACGGGCAAAGGTCTAAGGGCACGATTAGGGATCAGACACTCCCTTTGCTATTGTGGCTGAACAGTCAGCCTCAGCAAGGCCAGGACAGGGTGGTAAGTGAGGTGAGTTAGGGGCCTGAGGCCACAGTTTAAGTAGGCACTCACTTATGGGGGTCACTTATGTGCAAGGTCAACCTTGAGAGACTCCCTTAAATTTTCATTCCCCGAGTGCCTCACTCCAGTCCCTGCCCCTGCCTTCATGTTCTGTTCACACTCAGTGTTCCATTCGCAAACACTCAGATACTTTCTGCCTTGACATTTTATGCAACTGGTTCAACATTTATCTAGTAGATGTATTTGTAAATATTATTCACAAATATTGAGAAGCTTCATCTGTTTCTTAGGATCTTCCACTGGCCGTGACCCCAACCACGTTAACCCCCTATTTTCCTTATTGCTTCATGCAGAGGAACTTAGAAACACTGCAGGAAGTTGACATTAAATGAATTGATAAAAGAAAAATAATCTTGGGGGTGTAAACGATCCCCTCTCAAACTTACCTGTTTCATAAGTTTGTTTTCTTGCTTTGGTTTTCAGCAAGTCGAGACCAGCTGTGGTAAATTTGGATTCCTCTAATTCACTGTCACACAGACCAACCCAAAAGGCTAAACAAAGTAAGAGTGACCATTACTCGTGTTTATTGCCTACTCATCCTGCATACACTCTAGGTCAAGGCTATATACTGTATTACAATGTCTTATAATACCCAACCTGGATTCTTAGGGTGGAATTAACTGGGGACTTATTAACTACCTGATTCTTTCATTCTGTAGTTCTTGAGGTAGCACCTTGCCAAACCAGGGAGTCTCTATCAATCTGGATGATAAGATTCAAATCCTTTGGTTTTAACCTTTGGGTGTAAATCAGGAGGTCGATCTTGGCCAGTTCAAGGCTGAGTCAAAAAGACACTTTTAAGACTATAGCCAACAGAGGACATCTTCAGGTCACTTCTGAGTGTCAGAAAAGTTCTGCTGTCTTTGTGAGTCATCGCTGAATGCAGTGGCGAGATAACTGGATATCGAGGAGGGACCTTACGTTTCGCATGGGTGGCTCATACTTTCCTTTGTGATCAAAGGATCATACTTTCCTTTGTGACTGTTTCCAGTATTTTTATGTTTAAAAGGTCCTCCCCTCTTTACTGTTAAAGAGCAAAACTGATCTGAGTAAATTTTATATATTTTATTGGCTTTATTCAATGATTCATGTATCAGGGAGCATCCGATACAGCAGATAGAAGGGAGCTCCAAACAGCTGCACAAAATGAAAAAACTGCTAGAGGCAGAAGGGAGCAGGACCGAGGCAGTTATACTAGGCAGGAGAGCAGGGTGGTTATTGTGCGGTTACTTTACTTTAGGGGAAGGCAGGTATCTAGTAGGCATTTCCTGAACAATTCCATTTCCAGCAGAGCCAAAACTGTGATAAAGTTAAGTCTCACTTTGGTGAAGTGGGGCTTAGCATGGGCAGCTCCACCTGGGTGGGGCCTGTTGTCTTGTTTTGAACAACTCCCCGTTTCTGATTAGACTCTCAGCCTAACTAAGAGATGTGATTTAAAAGATAAAAATAAAAATAAAAAAATGAGGCAGTAGCTTACCAGCTCCTCCCAGCTACTGCTCTGGAATTCTCATACTTTTTGCTGAATCTCTCTGAGCTATTCATAGGTCATGATGTTGGGTTCATCATCTTCTTCTTGAAGTCAGTCATTCTCGTTCGTTTTCTGTCTCGGGGAGACCATTTGCTTGGTGGTTCCTATGTTCTAATTTAGAGCTGTTTGTCCTTGGAATGTTTTTCTTTCCCTTTGTGTGCATAGTTTCATTTAGCTCAGGGAAGAAGGCCTAAAAAAGTTTCTGTTAGGCTCTGAATATCTGCTTCCAATTTGGGCAATTTCTGGCCTCAGAGCTACTTAAGAAAAAAAAAAATCCTTTCAAATATCTTACCATCTTTCAGCCAGGACAAACAGTAAATATTCTTGTCAGTGTGGAGGAAACCCTTAGACGCAAGAGGTATCTCCAGAGACAGTACACAGGATGCTACCCTCGAAGATTCAGTGCCATTCCCCAAAATAGCCCAAAGAAAGAAAGACTTAGCTTACCTGAGAGCTGGCAACAGTTGGTAGGATCCTCACTGCGAATGGAATACAACCCACGTTTCTGTCCAGCCATATTTTGGGGGCCCCACCCCAGTGACTGAGCCATCCACACACACTCAAACTGGCAACCATGCATGGCAGAAAGCCAGGCCAGGTTCTCAGGACACAAAACAAGACAGACAAGGACATAATTACCCCTGAGAGAGAAAGGATCAGCAACCATCAGGTACTCCCAAAACTAAATTCATCAGAGTCTGGATTTGCAAAGGAAGGGGGCGACCTGAAATTTTACGCCTACTGGGCAGTACAGAGATCCAGTAGAGCCCACTCTAGTTAAGAAGTCTCACCTTTTGGTGGCTCCTCCCACTTTCCCCAGAAACCCCTCTGCAGGCTCTGGAGTGAGTGAGCTTTAAAATAAGGTGTAGAGCCCTGGTATGTACCAGAATTTGGCAAGGTTTACCATTAATTTTAATTTTAGTTTCCTGTTGGCTGTTTGAGGGAATAATTCATAGCAGTTTACTGGAACATTCCTCAGACTCCCCTCAACCATGGGACAGATGGTACAGGACTCCTAACTTGGTGGGCTAATGTTTACGGTCTTAGAGTCTCTTGAGTAGGGACACACAATTCAGATAGAGAATTAGTAGACTGAGTACTGAGGTAAAGGAGAATGACGGGGAGCAGTAGGAGTCCCATCAGTCTCCCCTAGTCTTGTAGGTTCCTCTTGTATCGTAAATTTTCATTAGACTTTTGGAATCATGAAGCCTCTCAGAGGCCCTACATCCCAATTAAAATAGAATGTATCCTATTCTGTTTATTTGACTTGGGAGCCCTTGCTTTCAAGTACATTCCTTAAATGAATGATCTTGTCTAGTGAGAATGTTCTTCATAATGACCGTTGTAATTCTAGGTTGTCCTTGTAAGATTCTGCCATTTTTTTTTTTTTTTTTTTGTAGATATGTATAGTTTCTGAGACCACAATAAGTAGGTGTGCTAGGAGGCAGCACATTCATTTCTTTGAAATTTCTAAGCCCTGGGTCTCTCAGAGCCAAATTAATTCCCAAGAGATATTAAATCCACAGTATCTCCACGGTATTGGCATTTTTTTGTGGTGGAAGAGTGAAACAATGGTAGCATTTAGAGCTGAGACTAGGAGAATTTCCCCATAGTCAATCGATATTCACCGGAAAGCACAGGAGGCAAATGTGAAAACGGTAGCAGAAATGAGGAGGGGTTCCTTCTCTCTAATAATGGATGAGTGTAAGGAGTCCACACTAAAAAGTTTTGAGGGATCAGCAATAGGCCAGCCCCTGTGAATTCTCTGCATGGACCAGCCCGAGCTCCAGGCAGGAGAGGCGCCGGCCCTTGGGCATAACTGCTGGGAGAAGCAAACTGAGCAGAGCAGAGACAGAGGGACAAAGACAAAAGCGGAGAGGGGAAGAGCCAGCAAAGCCAGGAGCAGGCTGCCCTATTTTTGAACATTGTAAAACAACAGTAAAAGGAGCTTTGAGGAGTTATAAAAGCTATCCTGAACCACGCCTCTGTCGAAAAGTTCAGGAAACCAGTTTCACACAAAAATCAGCCACAGAGAAGTGTGCTAGTCAAATCCATACCCAGTTACTGTCAGAAAAAGAGAACAAGGAGCAGAAGAGCATCCCTGCAGACAATGAAAGCATGCTAGAAAGATGGGCTCTCAAAATAGATTAAAGCTATAACCTACTATTTCAAAACAAACTCCAAGAGATTAAGAAAAGGAGGTAAGACTTTAAAGGAGGGTAAAAAATCCGAATGAGAAAAAAGTGAGAAATGAGGTGGCAACACTCGGAAAAGGACTCGAGGTGATGTAAGAAACTGGTGCTCAAGAGTTTTTTTTTTCCCCCACTAAATGACTAAATGACATAGATGTAGGAGGATCCATAAGTATTAGCTACATAGATCCTCGTAAAACTAAGACTCAGTGAGAGCTAAGGGTACGTTGTAGTTCATTGTCACTCCATACCACGACAGCGGAGATCAGAGAGCTCCAGCAAGTGGAGGGGGATGGGCAGAGCATGTGCCCAAACAGTTTTCGTATTGTCAGCAATCATACTGTCACCACTATCACTCCTAGTATCAGTGTGGTTACTATGATACTGTCATGGATAGAATACAGGAATAAACCAATGAGTAATTATGGAATATTCGTGTTCTGTCACTCCTGCCGTCCTTGAGAGCCGAGATTCTCAGTGTGAAAGAAAGGAGGCACATACGTGATAGAGAAAAGGTTAAATAAACGTTCTTCAGGCTTAAATTTGAATTGTAAGAACAAAATGAACTCATGAGGTCCTGTGTGTGTGTGTATTTTTTAGCTCTGTGTATGACTGAAAATGCCTAGAGATAATGAACAACATAGTAGCAGTGAGTTAGTACCCACATAGTGGTCTCGAAATAAGCTTTGTCATGGAAAGAAACCTGGGCTTCTTTTTTTTTTTTTTTTTTTTTAAAGATTTTATTTATTTGACAGAAACACAGCGAGAGAGGAAACACAAGCAGAGGGAATGGTAGTAGGAAAAGTAGGCTTCCTGCCGAGCAGGGAGCCCCATGCGGGGCTCGATCCCAGGACCCTGGGATCATGACCTGAGCCAAAGGCAGACGCTTAACGACTGAGCCACCCAGGCGCCCCAGAAACCTGGGCTTCTTAAAGAAATAGCTTATTCCAGATCTGGGGCAGAAAGCATGGATCATCTTGCCTCACACCTAG
>CM053607.1:106477465-106495508 GCA_028646535.1 Procyon lotor | reverse complement strand
ACAAATCCTCTTATTTATGAAGAAAAACCCACAGCACCATAACCTGAGAATGTAGTTCCATCTGTACAGGAGTGCAGCCAAATGCATCTTTGTGAAATTTTGATGAAAATGGAATTTTGCTTGCCAGATGAGGAAAGTGAGAGCCAGAGGCCTTGGGACTCCAAAGAGCCCTGTCTAGATAGCTAAGATGTGCCTTTTTCCAGGTTTTCTTTTACTGCTTTTAAGATTAGACCAGAGTCAATCTGATAATAAACTATCGTTTCTAAAAAACCTGTTCTTGAAAAAATTCAGGTGTGAAAAATCTGAATCTAGATGGGAGCATTTGAGTTTAGTCACCACATCTAACTCTGAGGGAAAATTGGGAAAATTCTTTTAAATATTTAGTAAGTGTTGTGTGCCAGGCACTGCACTGAAGCTTTAGAAACACTATCTCATTTTATCCTCATAACTATTCTCTGAAGTAGATGCTGTTAACATCTCCATTTTGCAGGTGAGGAAAATGAGGCTAAAAAAATGATTCCTTCAGGGGTGCCTGGGTGGCTCAGCGGGTTGAGCGTCTGACTCTTAATTCGCCTCTGGTCATGGTCTCAGGGTCCTGGGATCGAGCCCGGCGTTGGGCTCTGCGCTGGGTGTGCAGTTTGCTTGAGAGTCTCTCTCTCCCTCCACCCTTCCCCCAGCACATGCTCTCTTTCTCTCATACAAATAAATCTTAAAAAAAAAAAAGGTTCATTCACTGCCTGAGACTGTGATGGAGCTGGGATCTGAACCCTGTCTATACAACTCAAACACCTGATACAGCACAATAAGATTAATTGCTAAAACATAGAAGCCCCAGGGCAGGGTTTGTCAGGTTCCCAGTATTGTCCAGTACTGTCAAGTTAGCTCAGCCTGGCATCTAGGAAAGACAATGACTTAAGGTTTAGAAATTGAACTCTTCCCTCCCTTTCCTTAGGTTGACCAAAAAGACTAAAAGAATCCAAAAACAGGGAGAAGAAAACCCACATTAGTGAGGAAACCAGAAATGACATCTTACCCAAGTCAGAAACTTGTAGGAATTTCCGCTGTGGTATAGAAGAAGGAATGGGTTTAAGGGAACTAAATCCTTGGGAGCGGGTAGGGCAAGCTGCAGGACTGAGGGGTCTCCCCTGGGGTTCCTCCTACACTGGGGATCAGTCACCAGCAGGGTCAGCCCAGCAGGCAGACTTTCCATCAGAGGAAAAGCCCTGGGGAGGTGGAGTGCATATCGAGAGGCAGTTTAAGAATGGCTGGGTAGTTGTGTTTTTTCTCTCCCTCTGTGAATGCCAAGAAGGTAACAAAACATTACCGACAGCAAACATTTAAATCAGAACATGCAATTCATTCAAAATACAAACCGTTCCTAAGTAAGAGCCTGTTGCAAGGAATGGAGTATGCATTTGTTTCTTAGCCTTGGGATAACACAAGGATGAGTCTGTTGGACTGTGCAGTACCGAGAGAAAGATGGTACAAATAGTTGATGGTACAGCTATTTGCTGGATTTCAAGGTGTGGAAATTTGGCTCCTACCATTCCCATTTTTCCTGTGTCTGAGCCCCACCTCCTGCCCATCATATAAGACCCAGCACAAATGCCCACTCTTTGATAAAGCCAGTCCTGAACCCCTCCGATACTCATCCCCCTGAGGCAGAGGTAATAGCTACATCTTCTTCTGGTTGTTTGCTGATCATTGTTTACTTTAATTTTAAAAGATGTAGTTGTAGTGGGTAAAATAATCAAAACTAAGTATTTAGGGAAGCATACAATGAAAATACATTTCTCCATGACCCAAGCCTCAGTTTTCCTCTTTCTGGCTTCTCAAATGTCTCCAAAGACAGTTGTCTATAAGAGCAAATAGAAGTTCCCTCTGCACATTGTTTTGCCCCCTTCCTCCTTTATCTTAGCATATATCTTTTTTAAAAAGTTTTATTTATTTAAGAGACAGAGAGGCGGTGAAAGGGCAGAGGGAGAGAGAAAATCTCAAGCAGACTCCCCGCAGAGTGAAGAGCCTAAATTGGGGCTCAATCCCAGGACGCTGTGATCATGACCTGAGCCAAAACTGAGTTAAACGTTTAACTGACTGAGCCACCCAGACGCCCCTCATCTTAGCATCTATCTTTGGAGATTATTCCACATCAGACATACAGATCACCTCATTTATTTTCATGGCTAGCTAGTATTACCCATAGGTCTCCCTCTTTTGAATCCCAGTGGGGTTCCTGAATTGCCACCATTAAGCTTTGTATCTCATTGTGCCTGAGATCTACTGTCCACATGCAAGCTGTCTTCTCTGCTGGATTTTAACTGATTGATGGCAAAGACTCTCCATCATTCTTTGTCACATTTCCTTTGGGCTTATTATAACTGAAGGTAGAAGTATGAAATAATTAAAGTGTAAAGCTCTGTCAAGCTTTTCTCTGGCCGTTTTGTCATAGAACAGAGATTTTTTAAATTGAGGTATAATTTTAAAACTGAAATGTACATATTATAAGTGTTCAGTTTGATAAGTTTTGAGAGTTGTATTGGCCAGTCATGATGTGGAATATTGCCAGCATTCTGGAAGACTCTCTCACGTAGCCTTCCAGTCAGTTTTTATCCCCCACCCCTGCCCCACATTACACACATCAGAGGTAATGATTTTCTGATTTCTGTGACCATATATTAATCTTCTATATTCTTTTTTTTTAAATGATGTTATTTATTTATTTGAGAGAGAGTGAGAGAGCACAAGCAGGAGGAGGGGCGGAGGAAGAGGGAGAAGCAAACTCCTCGCTGAACAGGGAGCCCGATGTGGGACTCAGTCTCTAGACCCTGAGATCATGACCTGAACCAAAGGCAGATGCTTAACCGACTGGGTGACCCAGGCACCCCTCAATCTTCTATATTCTTTTATATAAGTTAAATGGAATAACATAGTACATATGCCCATGAATATTCCTTTTTCATTGCTGAGTAGTATTTTATTCTATGAAATGTGTTCATTTGTTCTCTTGTTAATGGATTTTCATCCCCTCTCAGTTTTACCTATTCTGAATAAAGTTGCTATGATCATCCTGGTACTAGTCTTTTTGTGGACCTGTATCTTCATTTCTCTTGGGTACATATCTAGGAGTGCAAACCCTGGGTCATAGGGCACAAAAGTGTTTGACTTTAGTGAGAAACTGCCAAATGCTTCTCTGAAATTACTGTGTCATGTTAAACTCCACCAGCAATGTAGAAAGGTCTCCATGTTCATTTTTGACCACCTCTGATATTGCTGTCTTTATTTTGGCTATTCATGTGTATGTGTAAAATGATATCTCAGGGTGGTTTTAATTTGCATTCCATGATGAGCAGTGATGTTAAGAAGCTTACTAACCATGTGTTCATCTTCTTATGTGAAGAATCACTTGCGATCTTTTTTGTCCTTTTTTTGTTTTTATGAAGTTGCTTTTTTTTTACTTCTGGATATGAATCCTGTATCAAATATATATATAGGAAATATTCTCTCCTAGTCTGTGGCTTGCCTACTTAAGTACTGAATGGGATCTTTTGATGAGCAGAAAATTTAAATTCGATAAACTCAGATTTACCTTTGTCATGAGTGTTTTTTGTATTCTGTGTAAGAAATCTTCTGCTTCCAAGTCATGAAGATATTCTTTCCTGTGTTTTCTTCAAGAGATTATATTCCTTCGAGCTTTCTGTTCAGATATATGATCTAAGTTAAATCAGTTTGTATATATGAAATGAAATAGTGGCTGCAATTTCTTCTTATTCCACATGAACATCCAGTTATTCCAGCTCCATTTGTTAAATAGCGTTCCTTTCTCCATTTTTCTTGTGCCTTGAAAATTCAGTTGCCCATGTATGCGTGGGCCTATACCTGGGTTCCCCATTCTTTCCTGCCGACCCTGTCTTCTACCCATACCAGCCTGTCCTGATTACTATAACTTGATTTTGAAATCAGAGAATATAAGTTCTCTAATTTAGTTTTTTGTTCAAGATTGTTTTCCTTATTCTAGATCCTTTGAATTTCCATATAGGAAGATTAGCCTGCCATTTCCTTCCACACTCCTGCTGGGATTTTGCTTAGGACTATAGTAAATCCACAGATCATTTTGGGGACCTTAATAGTTTTGAGGCTTCCAATCCATGACAGTTATATACCTCTTCATTTATTTAGATTTTATTTAATTTCTCAGAGGATGTCTTATAATTTTCAGTGCAGAGGACTTGCATATCTTACATTAGGTTTATCCTAAGATGCTTAATATTACAGCTATTACTGTAAATTTAATTGTATTTTCCACCTGTTCGTTATCAAAATTGTACAAATACAGTTGATCCACGTGTGTTGCCCATGTAGTATAAAAGTTGTATTTTGTCAATGACTTACCCTTTTAATCATTATGAAATGTCCTTATTTTCCCTCTGGTAGTTTTCCGTGTTCTGAAGTCTCCTTTGTCTGATAGACTATGGCTGTGCCAGCTTCCTTATGCTTTGTATATACTTGGTATACCTTTTCCAGTTATTTTACCTTCAACCTGTCTGTGTCTTTATGTTTAAAGTATGTTTCTTATTAACAGTCTTGCATTTTCATCTTTTCTGATAATGCCTGCATTTTACATGTAGCACCAAATATTGATACGGTTGGATTTTATGTTTGGCTTTTTAATATTTGTTTTCTTTATGTCTGTATTAGTTTACTAGGCCTGCTGTAACAAAGTGCCAGAAGCTGGATAAATAACAGAAGTCTGTTTTCACCTAGCTCTGGAGGTCAGACGTCTGAGATTAAAGGGTCAGCAGGGTTGGTTCTTTCTGAAGTGTGAGGAAGGGAGGAAGCTGCCTGGGGCCTTTCTTCTTGGCTTGAAGATGGCCATCTTTTTTGTGTGTCTTTACAATCACTTTCCATTTGTGCCTGTCTGTATCCAAATTTCCTTTTCCTGTAAGGGCCCCGTCAGAATGGATTAGGGCCTAACCTCAAGAATCTCGTTTTAACCTAATTACTGCTTTAAAGACCCTCTCCCCAAACACACTCATGTTCTGAGATTATTGGGGCTTCAAACTTCAACGTAGGAGTTGTGAGGGGATACACTTTAGCCAATTACAATGTCCCATCACTTCCGAGTTCCTTCGTTCCTCCTTCCCTGCCTTCTTTTAGATAAATAAGGTATATTTCCAGGATTCCATTTCACACTTTTCATTGACTTTTTAGCTATAGCTCTTTGTGTTACTTTTTAGTTGGTTGCTCTAGAGATTATGATCTGTAACTTCAGCTTCTTACAACCAACTGCAAGGTTGCAACATGGCCCTTCTTTTGACCTCACCCTGAACTTTGTGCTCTTTTTCTTTGATATTTACTTTCACATCTGTTATGAACCCCATAGTATGTTGTCATTAATTTTATCATAAATAATTATCTTTGAAACAAATGTGAAAATGAGAAAAAGTTACTACTAGTCTTTCAGCAGTTATGTATATAAAAGATAACCAAAAGTTGTATGCTACTCTAAAGAAATCTAAAATACCTAAAAATATTTACATACAGTATTATTAATTATCATTAATTAATAAGCATGTATGTGACCTTGTATTTTCATCCAGCAGGTTAAACATGCTGTTCTGTTGGCTCTGGCCTCAGTGGAAACAGCACTTTCTAACCTTTGCTGTTATAGCCAGGGAGATGAATGCTAAGCACAAAGACAAAGTCCCGGAGAAGGAAAACTCTGTCGTATAACACTGGGCTTCCAGACCATCACTGCCACTCAGATATAGAAGTGCAGACACAGGAATGCTGCAGACATAGGAATCCTCCTCTACCATAGCCCCAGGAAGCTCTTTTTCAAGGCCCAGCCCCAGGAAGCTCTTTTTCTTTGGCACAGACACTGGAAGAGAGCTACACGTCCTGAGTTGTAGCATCACTGGGTCTGTGTGAGAAATCACTGATGGACTCCTCATACCCCATCAGTTACCCTTTGCAAGGATGATGGGAAAGAGCAGAGGCCAAGAGAGAAGAGGTACCTTCTTAAGGTATTGAGTGATGTGGTTTCTGGGAGTGACTCTCTATTGGTGACACCCCTGCGACGTGGAGAGGTTGAGAATGTTTTGGTGTGTGATCGTGGAGCAGCCAGCGAGGATGGAGTGGTTTCCACGTCTCTCTTTCCTGCAACCAGCCCTTCATTCTTTGCGTCATATAGCCTTAGGGCCTTGATGGCAGAAATGACGATCAAGATGGATGGTGCCAAGCGTGGGCATCTGGGAATAAGCCCGGGTGCCGCTGTGTAAGCATATCGTCTCTCTTTGCCTCCCATGTCCCTGGCTGTCACCCTGGCAGTTGCTGCTCACATTCCGGATTGAGATTCTCATTTGAAGAGGCCCTAAAGGCTCTCGCATCAGGCAGGGTCCAACTGCTGGAATGAAAAGCAAGTCACTAAAAGCAAAATGAGACTAAGAGGTGATAAGTGCTTCACCTAAATTAGTTCATGTACATAGTGTTTTAAAATTCACAACAGGTGAATGTTTTAGCAACCCGTGATATTCCAGATGTAATTATCTTAACTGATGAATTTGAATTTTGAATATAAAACCTCATTAGAATATGCCATTATGCAGTAGTCGTTATGGTTTGATAGATTTGACAGATATTCACATACCGTATTTCCAAATATAGGCGACTGCAAATATCCTTAGTGAATTCTGCTTTGAAAATGTTGCTAGGTGTTTGTTTTACACTCCCTAGTTCACTAGGAGTGAACATTCTCATACAGTAAATTGAAGCAAATTCAGTAATCTCAGAGCCTGCTTGTCTGTCGTTACTGGTTAGGCATATCTTGGTTGTGAAAGAGAAAAAAGAACTCAGATGAAATTAAGCAGAAAATGGGAATGGGGAGGGTAGTTCTTGGCTCACAGATCTGAAAACTTCGGAAGTATTTCTGTTTCCAGCATCGCTCGATCCAGTCACACCTATGTCGTAACTGGAACCTGGTTTTCTGTTTTCCTCTGCCCTGGAGCGTAGGCTTCATCTTCGGGCTTCACACATTGCACCTGTCCACATTCGGAGCTCTTTGTTCTTTTTCACAAATGGCTGCTGCTAACTGCGAGCTCATGGATGTTCTTGAACTACCTGAGAATGTTTCATTTCCAAACATACACTGTTCTTTTATTCCTGGGTACTCCAGCAGGTGAGCGTGTTTCTGTGCTGCAGAAATGCATGACTTACTGTCATTGTCATCATCCTCATCATGTTCATGGCGGAATATTGTACTAGGCGCACTGCATCCTGCTCTGTTCCATTCCTAGAAATCATTCCTCGTTAAATCCCATACACATTTTGAGGCCTGGCTTTAGGTCTTCTTCATCCAAGGGGCCTTTGACAGTCACTCGCAGGAATATCTGCCTTGGATGATATTTTTTGTTTACATTCATTCTCCTGCTCTGCTTTGCTCTGTCTTCCCACCTGGGTTGTTAGCTGCTCAAGGGTAGGGGTCTTAGCTTCTCCTTTCTGTGTCCTTGGAGTCTAATGTAGTCGTCGGGAACATTAGAAGAAGCTCAATAATTTTTGATTATCACTGGAGTCTGTGGATCTCTCATTCCTTGGAGGACATCAGGAAACCTTTGTGACACGTGGGAAAGCTCTTTAAAAATGGGGGAAAGCCACATCCCAGGACAGTCTCCTTTGTCTGAGTGCTTGCAGGTTTATTCTGCGAAATTACATTACTCTGAACACTTCTCACACCAAGGAGACTGAAGAGCTAGGACCGGAAATGTTTCCCTTAGCAGTTCTGTTTGTAGTGCCCTTGCTCTGTTTGTAGTGCCCTTGCTCGTAATGGGCCTTGGTTAAGCATTTGTAGTATCTGACCTTTGGGAGTATTAGAGCAGTTGGCATGAAGCAGAAAGATCACAGACCTTGGAGTCACATGGATCTGGGTTTAAATTCTAGGTCTTCTGCTTACTATCTGTATCACCTGCTGTTTCCCCTGTAAAATTGCAAATATAATTCCTACCTCAGAAAGTCGGGAAGTTTTCATGCCTCCATCCCAGCTGGATATACTGCGCAACACTTGAATCCTGCTGTTAACCAGCTGGAGTTAGCACCAGACTCCACAAGTTTTAGTGCGAGGTCTGTAACAAGTCTGCCCTTCAGACACCAACCATTGTGTGTCTCCCGGCCACCAACACAAGAGACCAACAGGCTACCAACCCATGAAGTACCTACGGTGCCCCTCAGGTTTGATAATTGGCTGGAACTATTCTTAGAACTCGGAAAAACAGTGCTTATGATCACAGTTTTACTATTAAGCATTCCCATTGGACATGGTCTGGGAGGAAACACAGAACTTCTCTGCCCTGTGCCCATGGAGTCAGGGTGTGTCACCCTCCCGGCATATCAATGTGTTCACCAGCAACCAAACTGCACTGAGCTTTGGTGTCCAGAGATTTTATTGGAGTTCCATTATGTAAGCATGTTCATGAGATCAGTGGCCATGTGCTGGAACTTAGTCTCCAGCTCCCTCCTGTCCCAGAGGTTGGGCTGGTCCATGCCCCAGGTCTCTAATAACATGGTAGATCTTTCTGGGGACCAGAAGCACAATGGAAGCCGCCTAGGGTCTCCACCGTGAGTCCTCTTAATAGCATAAAAGACACCCCATTGCTCAGGGCATGTCAAGGGTTTTAGAAACTCTGTAGCAGGAACCGGGACAGAGACCAAATTCTTTATTATACTAAAGGAAGTTTATGGGATAATGAATGACAATACACTTTTATTGTGAGAAAAAGTCTACATGGAACTAATTAAAGCATTGAGTTTAAAGACTGAGTTTCATGGTTATCGTGTTAGCACTGTTGTCCCTCCGTCCATTTTTTCTCTGCTCTCCAGAACTCTACCAAGATTCCAGCCATTTAAAGGACCCAGCCCGTAGAGTGGGCGGTGTCATCATCGAACGACTCAACATGAAATGGGATCTTCTGTAATCCGTGTTTCAGTGTAATTAATGAAGTCTAGGACAACTTCTGAACAGAGAAACTATTTGTTCATTCTTCATAAATGTCTGTAACAAGAACAACAGAGAGAAAGCTGGATGACCTCCCTAGGATAATGTTAGGAAGAAGGAATGACAATGGCAGCAAGGTCAAATCTTGTCAAGTTACAGGTAAGATGAGCACACTCGCGGAAGCCTTAGATGGGCCAGGGTAAAGAGCTGTGGTCTTTACATTCTACCGTACTATTTTAGATCTGCCTCCCTGGACGAACTCTCTTTGAACTTCCGCTAGGTTTTCATGTCACCAGTGGCCTTGAAAGTAGACAGAAAAAGGCTTTGAGCAAACATTTGAGTGGGATCACTACGGTGAACCACTGTCAGCTACCCGTCACTTCCTAATCAGAGCACTGGTGTTCCTATGATTATGCTCGGCAGAAAAAAAACAGGTTACACAATTAAGCACAGATATGATCCGAATTCCGTCCTTATACACACACACAGGTGGGCCTAAAAAATACTAGGGAAACATATCAAAATATTAATACTTTAAAATTGTGACTCATGGCATCACCATTTATTTTTTTATCTATCTATCTATCTATCTATCTATCTATCTATCTATCTACCTATCTATCTTTCTATTTGTATTTGTATTTAAATTCAGTTAGCCAACATATAGTACCATTTATTTTTTCAATCTCTTCTTTATTCTCTTTGAAATGCTTACATTGTTTATGCATTAGTTTTATCATAATAAAAATGCTTTAAGACAGGGTACACACCGTGCCTGCCTATGTGTACCCTGCCCTGTAATTATTACTTTCACTTTATTCCCTGTGCGCCTGAATGCAACTTGTTTCTCACCAGGTGGAATTAAGCTTGGGGCCTACAGGCACAAAGCCTCCTATTTTGTGTGCATGGTTGCCTTTATGTTAGTTCTCACTATTGATCAGTTTCTGGGTGGACACATTTGCTGCCCAGACTTGCTTTCTTTGGGCAACCGGAAGAAATAAAATCCTAGAGGCCAAAATTTGGGATGAATGTGGAAAGGTAGTCAAAATATCAATAGCCTAAATTCATCTTAAACCTGTACAGTCGTTTCTAACCCCCTTTCTGAGTGAAGCCCATGCAAGATTTTAGAAGGCTGGGTGTGCCTGGATGGCTCAGTTGGTTAAGCCTCTGCCTTTGGCTCAGGTCATGATCTCGGGGTTCCGGGATCTGGCCTCGCATTTTGCTCCCTGCTCAGTGGGAATTCTTTTCTCTCTCTCCCTCTGCTCCTCTTCCTGCTTATTCCCCCTCTCTCTTTCTCTCTCAAATAAATAAATAAAATCTTAAAAAAAAAAAAAAGATTTTAGAAGACCGTCCTTTCCTAAGAGCCCCCTGCTAACTCTGGACACAGCACATCATCTCCCTTAAAGTAAGGCTAAAGATTCAAACAAGAGGCCCAAGAAGCAAAGGATTGGTAGGAAATATTGAAGAATGAATATAGTTTTGTCCTAGAATATGACCAAGGAAAACTATTCACTGATTAAAAAACAAACATATTGTCCTATAAGTGCTTGTAGACTACCTTATATGGGTCTAACCCCTATGATGTAGCTGTAAGTCCTCTCAGCAAATCTGTAACTTAGGACATTTTCCCCAATCCCATGATGCCTCACGGTCAGCAGGTGCTGGCTAGAGTAATAGCCACCTTTGAGCTTGAAGGCACCTCCCTTTCTATCTGGCTGCCTCATCTGTTCATTCATTCCGTCTCTCACTCACTCATTCACTTACTCATATGAAAAAAATTAAAAAATATGCTTGGGCACCTTCAGTATAAGGTTTTGCTAGGCATTGTGGGAGTATACGGGATACAATATTTGGTTTGACTTCTTTCTTATGAATATTGTCACCCATGCTTATGGGTGGGTATATATATACATATATACCTTATGCTTCTGCTCAGTGATGTATATTATCTGGATTTCAGAGTTTTTCTACCCTTCAGAGCCCTCAACTTAAAATGGCTAAGTCCTTTTTTTCCCCTTTCCCTGCTCCAGTCTGTTAAATATAAACTTGGACATAATTTAGAACACAGGGATCTCCAGTATATCACATTTTACAAGGTATGACTCTTTCCCATCTCCAGATAACTGAGAAATAAGGAAACAAGGTTCTTCTCTATTAAACTTTGAACCAAAGTAATGAAGACCCCATTTTCTGACCCATAGGGACTGCCTCTGGTGCCCCTACTGACCTTCTTCAGGTCGTGTCCCTGCCATTATCATGAATTAAGTCTCGACAATAGAAGTTTCCTCAGACAGAATTAATTAAAGAATTCAGAAAAGTTAAGAGACTTTAAGGGGGCAAAAGGGAAAATGCACACATTATTAGGTGAAGAAACAATTTTCCTAGAGGTATGGTTTAGAAATAAGCATTTTGGGGGAGCTCTAGAAGCTTTCTCTCTTTGTGATACAAAAAAAGAAACTGGATTCTGGCAGAAGGTCTTACATCATTTTTCCTGCCAAGATGAATTCTAAGCTAGGCATTTTCTAGTAAATGTCCTTGTTTGCAAGAATTGCTTCCCCGATAATGCGATACGATGCTGCCGTTCCCTTTCATCTAAGTCATGTGTGTTTCCCTATCTGGCCATTCAAGCTATTGCAACCAGTGATACAAAAAAGAAATTACTTTGGCTGATTTCCCGAGATGTTGGAATAGGTGCTGTCATTTATAGTCACCGGTTAGGAGAAATCTTGTGAAGGGGCAAGGGAATCTGTCTGTGAAACTTTATCTGTTTCATTGCAGTGTGATGGAATATGAACACCATCCCACACCGTGTTTCCATCCACTAACTGAGTAGGTCTTTACTCCTGAGTGCAAATAATCAATGACTTACTAACAAGAGGAATAGGGATTTACAGCTTACTTTATATAAGTCATCTTATATAAATCCCAAAATGCAATTTGAAACTGGGAAAAAAAAATTCAAGCAAAACTGAAATTCCCTGTGGTATTCCTGGGTCCATCACTCAGAGCCGTCTGTCTCATTAAAAGGTAGCTCTTTTTTCTGTCCAAGACAAGCAGCTGGCTCATCTCCCAAGGCCCTGACTTCACGGGCAGTTTGTGCTTCACCCCCAGGCATGGCCTCAGGGATTTCCCTTTCTTCCTCAGGGATTTCTACACCTAGACAGGTGTAATTTGTCTAGGAACAAATGTGGTGTTTCCATAGATTTACTTACTGTCTTCGTACAGTGTGGGTGTGTGCTAAACAACTAAGGGATTTGCTTTATAAGTCATATACCAGGTCAGTTTAGCAAAAATTGATCTCTTAGGGCTGATGTCTGGTTAGCATTTATTTAAATTTTGCATAATCAAAGAGGGACACTTCATTCATTTTGTTTCTCAAAGTCCGCAGTCTCTCTTGGTTCGTCTCCTCCTCCGATTTCCCCCAATTCACTTTTCCTTTCTTTCTCCTAATGTCCTCCATGTTATTCCTTATGCTCCACAAGTAAGTGAAACCATATGATAATTGACTTTCTCTGCCTGACTTATTTCACTCAGCATAATCTCCTCCAGTCCCATCCATATTAATATAAAAGTCGGATACCCATCCTTTCTGATGGCTGAGTAATATTCCCTTGTGTATATGGACCACATCTTCTTTATCCATTTGTCTGTTGAAGGGCATCCTGGCTCTTTCCACAGTTTGGTGATTGTGGACATTGCTCTTATGAACATATTGCTCTTATAAACATTGGGGTACATGTGGCCCTTCTTTGTACTACATCAGTATCTTTGGGGTAAATACTCAGTAGTGCAACTGCAGGGTCATAGGGTAGCTCTGTTTTTAATCATATCTAAATATTTGTCAAGGGCTTAGTTTACACTAGGTGATGTTCTAAGCCCTGGAATTTGGGCAAGAGAAAAGACAAACTTCTTTCTGTCACGATGTGTATGAGTATGTTGGAGAGGAATTGCAATAAGTGAATTAGCAAAAAGAAGGAGGGGAAGAGAGAGACAGAGGCAAAGGCAACAAGATAGAGAGAAAGGAAGAAAAAGCAGGGAAGGGGAGAGGGAGGGGGAAAGGAAGGAGGGGGTAGTAAGAACTCTGAAGGAAACATGGGCTAGAATATATGTATGTAAACCATGGCATTTGTATGCTCACAACTCTTGTTCAGAGGAACGTGTAAATTAGAGCCATGTGATTGTGAAGGTCGGAGGCCTTGATAACCCAGCAGGTCAGGGTTATTTCACGGCTGAATCATGGCCATGTTGGTCTCTGCCATGTTCCTGAAGGACTGCATGACATGGAAACAATTCTCTACTCCCCACTCCCACAAGAGAAAAAGCATCAAGTTTCAATTATACTCCCCTTGTGAAGAGTCATACTTGATATTCCCATATGAAAGGTTCTGGAAAGTCCTACCTTACCTATTTTACTAACAATTCCCCAAACTTACTTTGGTATGGAAAGTTTTTTTTCCTGTCCTCCTTAGGAACCTGCCACCTTACTTGTGTTCTAATCCTTATCACATGTGTAGGATGGCTAGTGGAAGAGGGATCATTAAACAGAAAGCATTATCAGCTAGACACTCAACCTTATTAGACAGTGGCCAAAAGACAGTCAAAAAGCAATATCCATGATCTAGGAATTTATAATACGAATATGAGTCAGTTCAGTTTACTTGTACTCATTCTGTAACAGTCCTGGGCGTGGAGAGATGAGTAAGGCACAGGAAGATACAATATAATGAGGGAAGCATTTACATGTAAATTAAAATTTATAATTCAGTATTATGTGATATAGTGGGGGGAAAAAAGGCACAGAATACCAGGGAAGCACAGGGCTCACCTGTTTATGGCTGATGGAGATATAAGACCTATCATGGATGACTTCTTAAAGGAAGTGATAGGAATTGTTCATATAACATTACAGGGGATTAATGCAAAACAGTAAAGGAATTACATGTATAACATCACTGAAGAATAATTCATGATAGTACATGGTCAAGAACTGGATCATGTAGTTCTGATGGTGTATCATGTATGAATTCAGGAACTGGAAGAAAGTTTTCACGGACACTTGGTAGGATATGGGTTTTCATTAAAATAGTGGAACATGAGCAGGATCTTGAGGGAAGAGGGGTCAATAATTATTTAGAATTATCTATAATTAATAATATTATTAGCTATCATTAATTGATTCTAGGGTCCTGCTCTGTAGCATACACTGTGCCAGAAACTACCCACAGCACCTTTATCAACTCCCTCCAGGAGCACCTTGAGGTAGGTGTCACTATTGTATTCTTCAGAGGATGAGGAAAGGAGCCTTCAGAATTCAAAGGACTTTCTGAAGGCTACCTAAAGGGCAGGGCAAGGGTCGTGATTCTGACCCCTGATGCCGACCTCTGTGATCTTCACTTCGATGCTGATTATGCTATCTGAACCCAGTGCATAGTGGGTAATAAAATTTTAACCACCCTGTGGCTAATATTTAAGAGCATGTTTTGAGTTATAGGAAAGAAAGGTTAAGAAATACTCGAGATGGAACGCCTGGGTGTCTCAGTCAGTTAAGCGTCAGCCTTTGGCTCAGGTCATGATCCCAGGGTCTTGAATCAAGTCCCACGTCGGACTCCTTGCTCAGGGAGGAGCCTGCTTCTCCCTCTCCCTCTGCCTGCCTCTCCCTCTGCTTGTGCTCTCCCTCTCTTTCTCTCTGACGAATAAATAAAATCTTAAAAAAAAAAAGAAATACTCAGGATAGTTTTGGATGTAACACATTTACTACACCATGTTCCCTCCAGATTCCTGATACACAGGGGCTTGATGATAAATATTTACAACATATTTGTGACCTACATGTGAATTATAAACTCTGCTTAGGTCTCTGTGACATAATGGTATCAAAGAATTTTAACATTTATATCATACTCATAAAAGCTCCTCTTCTCAATGCTGCTATGTTTCTGAAAAATGAACGTTAAATACAGAACTCAGGATTTTGTCCCCTTAAAGAAGAGAACATCTGAGAACAAAAGGAAAGGGGCATCTCAGCTTTAAAATAAATTCTTTAGTTAGAATATAGTGGTTGCGTATTGGCCTTAGATATACTTGTGAGTCTCGCTCCTTAACAGAATTTAAAGGTTGAATCTCAGTGTCTTGGTCCTAGGGAATTTTCTCCTTTGTCACCAAGCTTGTCTGGTAAAGAAGAGGTCTGCTTCATCTTATGTTTCTATTTGAAAGAGAAACCTGGTGAGAGTCTGCTTTGCTTTCATGTTGCTAAGAAATCATATTTTTATTTAGAAGTTCTACATTTCACTTTTTACTCCAAAAATATTTTTTAAAGTAAGTTTATACTTGTCACAGAGATTCAAGAATGTCAAATATATTTCCCCCCAAATCCAAATTTCTTGTGAGATTATTTGTTGGATTTAGTGTTGCACATGCTTAATGCCGGTTTGTCTTTTGACGAGGAGATATGGGACATGCATGGTTAGGGTATTCTTACACGTACAAGACAATGTGGCATGTGCTTTGCTTCTGGATGCTACATATAAAGATAGTAGATGAACAGTATTTGAAAGAAAACCCTGCAGGAATGGGTTTTAACTCCTATGTCCAGAGCCTTGATTTTCTTACTGTAACAGTGGGTAAAGTAAGTATAGAAAATATAAGTGGGGCGCCTGGGTCGCTCAGTGGGTTAAAGCCTCTGCCTTCGGCTCAGGTCACGATCCCAAGGTCCTGGGATCGAGCCGCACACCGGGCTCTTTGCTCAGCGGGGAGCCTGTCTTCCCCCCTCTCTCTGCCTTCCTCTCTGCTTACTTGTAATCTCTCTCTCTCTGTCAAATAAATAAAGTCTTTAAAAAATCTATTAAAAAAAGAAAATATAAGTGGATAAACAAAACCTTTCTCCCTTCTTTTACTCCCTTTTCTCGGGACCTGGTTTTCCTGCAGCCGTGTAGAGAGCTCATTAGTTCTCTCTCTACCCTGGACTTCAGGGTCAGCTGGTGGAGTGTGTCCCTTCTTGCTTCCCACTATCTCTTCTGAGCCATTTTCTCCCATCCAACTGGCAAAGGAACATCAGAGAAAAAGCCCCTTTTCCTCTTAGGTCTTGTGACCTCCAGACTCCCTGCCGCTTGCTGGTCAGATGCCTTCTTGCCGCTGTCACCCTCTCTCAGGTATCAGAAAGGGGGTTCCCCGTCTTACCATCTTTCTCTGCCCCCAGCTCAGCTGTTGTGTTGGAGGATTTTTGTGGCTACATGGACAACCGCTCCAGCCACCTGGCCTCTCAGCTTCCTGACCTCCTCATCTTGTGGAGGTCATGGCCATTCTACTCAAGACTCTCAGTCTGACCCTTAGCATCAACTAAAACAGTCAGCTTTCTCTGTCGTCTTCCCTGTCCCCCAGCTGCCACCTCATCTCTTCTTCAGCTTCCCTTCCTCGACCTTTCTCTCTGTCCGGCTAACATTCCAGCAGTTCTGTTCATGCTTTCCCAAATGCCTCTGCACCTCTTCTCAAAACAGCCATCTAGCAGGACCCTTGATTTGGAAGGTACTACACTATGTCTTCTCTAAGCCTTCACTGGGTAATTGTGTAGGGTCGGGCAAAGTCACCTGGTAGGATGGGGTGTTCCACTAAAAATGAAGCACCCTAAAATGAGGTAGACTTTCAAGATTCTCATAGTCCTGCTGTGCGTAGTTGCTGACTAATAGCTCTGTGGTTTCAGACCTCCTCTCACCCTCGTCCATCATGGGACCTCCGCTATCCCGTCTTCATTCCCTCGCTCTCAGTAGTTGGCCCCAACTCCTGCTTCGTTAGGAAAACTGAAGCCATCATGTAGGAAATGCTCTCAGCTTCCCAATCGGAATTCTAGACCTATTTCCACCTGGTCTCACCCTCTCTTCTTCTCATTTGTACTCTGCTCTTCTCTAGGACTCATATGGACTATGGAGTCTTTCTTTTTCCCCCTTCAGTCTTGTTCTTGAAACCAAGTCCTTTCCATCAGCATCTACACATGCTTAAGTAAGTAAAAACAAATTAGCATTTTGTTTTGTGGTAAAAACAAATAAACAAAACTCCGTAGTAAAAACAAATAAACAAAACCAATCCTGCCTGAGAAAAACTTCCTGATACCATTTCCCCCCTCCACTTACCTTGCCTTTACACTGTACTGTTCTGTGAGAATTGCCTTTCCTCCTGTCTCCAGTTCCTCGCCTCTTACCTCTTAACCCACTTTCGAATGACTTCTGATCTCATCGAGTCAGCAGTGTAGTGCTTGCGAAGATAAGCAGCAACCACATTTCTAAGTCCAGTGACTGTTGTTCAACTCTCCATTATTAACCTCTCTGTAGCATTTCTTGGTGATAACTGATCACTCCTTCCCTATCCCCCCTTGAACAATACTCTCTCTTTGGTTTCTGTGACATGACATCTACTTGATGTACCCCTAGCATCTCCATTCAATGTCTTTAGGTCATTTCCTATTAGAATTAGTCAAGTCTTAATCATAGGCCCCTGTACAATTCACTCTGTATTTTTAACTCCATACTTTCTGCCTAGATTGTCCCATTGATGTCCACGGATTCAATTGTAACTGCTGTATATATAGTAACCCATTAATTTAAATCTTTAGCCTAGTTTCCAACACATACATCTGACTGCACACATGAATCTGTACTTGGATGCTTCTAGGTACTTTGATCTCAGCATATCCAAAGTACCGAGTTTTGTTCCTCTCTAATGTCCTCTGTCTCAGTGAGTAGATCCACATCCATCCAGTAACATAAGCCAGACTTGTAGGAGCCAAACTTGACCTTCTTCTCCCTAACCTCTGCACATCTAATCTATCAACAAGCTCTTTCAACTTCCAAAGATTTAGAAGCATGTCTCTTGCCACTGCCAGAGTCTTAATCAAATTGGTCATCATTTTTCATTCGTCTTCACTATGCAGTTAGCCAAATATTTTCAAAATGCACACTGACCAGGCCTCATACCTGCTCTTAGCTTAAAGATCATAATATTTAACATGGTCTTCAAGGCCCTTCTTTTGTTTATTCATGTGTGGCTTGATTCATTCTTTTTTTTTTTTTT
>CM053607.1:106455850-106476965 GCA_028646535.1 Procyon lotor | reverse complement strand
CTTGCTGCTTGTGTTAGCGCTCCTATTTTTTAAAGATTTATTTATTTATTTATTTATTTATTTATTTATTTATTTATTTGAGAGAGAGCATGAGCAAATGCATACGTGAGTGGAGGAGAGGCAGAGGGAAAGAGAGAGAACTTTCAAGCAGAAGCTCCACTGAGCACAGAACCTGACTTAGGGCTCCATCTAATGATCCTGAGATGAGGACCTGAGCCAAAACTAAGGGTTAGATCTCAACCTACTGAAACACCCAGGCATCACTCTCCTATTTTTTTTTTTTAACCTGATCTGTCTTGTCATGGTTTATCTAATTTGTCAGTCTTTTTATAAAACCATCTTTTTCTCTTTCATTGATTTCTAATCATATCCTTATTGTTTCTTTCCTTTTACTAATGGATTCAATTTACTTTTTCTCGTTTTTTGAGAATGCCTTTTTTAAATTCTCAAATTACTGATTTTATACCTTTGTTTTAAAAAAATGTGTATTTCGGGGCGCCTGGGTGGCTCAGTGGGTTAAAGCCTCTGCCTTCGGCTCAGGTCATAATCTTGGGGCCCTGGGATCGAGCCCCGCATCGGGCTCTCTGCTCAGCAGGGAGCCTGCTTCCCCCTCTCTCTGTCTGCCTCTGATCTCTCTCTCTCTGTCAAATAAATAAAATCTTTAAAAAAAAATATTCTTCACAAGTTTAAAAAAAAGAAATTAAAAAATGTGTATTTCACATTATAAATGTCTCTCCAAGCACGTCTGTAGCTTCATGGTATAATTCCAGTGTTTACCCTTTTTATTATTTGTTTGAAATATATTCAGATTTCTGTTGTCTATATAAAGCTGTGTCTCTTAATTTTGAAAAATATGATACTAGGGTACTAGAAGAACATGGACATGCATGCACACACACAGACACACACACACATACACACACACTTTCTGGTTGTTCTCAGTGGTGATGTTTTGTCTGAAATATATAATCCCCCGTTATCAGAAGACCTTCTCTTCCTCTTTATTTTTAAATACCAAATAAACACTTCTCCCTGAAACTTTCCCTCATTATCCCCATTCTGTTCCCATCCCTCAACACATCCTATCTGTTGCCACATAGGTCAGTTGGCTCCTGTATTTCTAACAATAGGAGTTATGCTCCTGCTTTTTTCCTGTTGGCTCCTTCCCACCTCTGCTCCACCAAGGACATTATATTTCAGTTCATCCGTGCCTCACCTCAGCACCTCACCCAGAGCGGGCAGTGCCAGAGATGTGTTCCAACATGGCTGACAGGTTAGCCTGCCACCGGTCATACCTCTTGAGTGAGTACTGACTCCTGTCAGCTGGTACGACGATGGACAGTGACTGACTTTAGTGACCACTTCCCTCACCAAACATACAGTCAGTCACTGTCACAAGAATAGGGATGCTTGTTTTTCCAGCTGACCACTCCCCGTGTCTGTCGATCTAGTGCTCTGGCTCTATAGTCTGAGGTCAGAAGCCCTGACTACCGCAGGAACAAGATGAGTCTGAATCAAGTCTTGGCCCTTCTGGAGCTCAGAGGAGGCACCCTGTGGAGATTCTGTCAGCTCAGACTCTTATCACGATTGTCTGGAGAAAAAAAAATGAGTGTATTTGGGAGTGATTTAATTATATGGATTGCAATGACTTGCTCTGTTATTGATTTTCTATATTCAAGGAGTCTTTAAAGCGGTTATTCTTGGAATGGGCAACCACCACCACATTGATTTCTGTGAAGTTGATGGCATCTGGAGAGGAGCCAATCCTGCTGGGCAGAATGCATTTGGGAGTGAGGTGACAGCCTGTTTCTAATGAGGTTCTGAGAGGAGAGCATTGAATATGGAGGAGCAAGCAGATTCCTTAAACACAGCCAGCATCGTCCACTCAGGCTCCCCTCTTTCCTACATGTGCCAGTCCAGTCCTGGCCTTGGGACTGGACATTGAGTTTCCCTGCACCTGCCCCAATCCTGGGGATTCCGGAGGCCAGGAGAGAGGGGCAATAGAACATTTTAATATAAAAAGTAATCACTTGGGGACACTGGGGTGGCATAGTGAGTTAAGCGTCCAACTCTTAGTTTTGGCTCAGATCCTGATCTCAGGGTCCTGAGATCAAGCCCCACCTCAGGCTCCACGATAGGTGGGAAGTCTGCTTGAGATTCTCTCTGTCCATCTCCCTCTGTCCCTCTCCTGGCTCACGTGTGCTTACGTGCTCTCTCTCACTCTCTCTCTCTCATAAATAAATCTTTAAAAAGCTAAGTCAAAGGTAATCACTTAGTCATAGTACCATTTATATTTTAATTTATATTTACATATGGAAAGAAACATCTATCAATAAGAAAAGCAAACACAACCAGTGGTGATTATTTTCTGGTAGAGAACAGCATGGATCATTATATCTTTCCATTATTACTTTTATATTCTGAAATATATTTGTATGACCAAAAATACATTTCAAAAAAGGACTATATCCTCTGATCTAGTGTTCCACTTCTAGCAATATATACTAGATTCATAATTTAAAACACATAAAACATTTATGTTTAAACTTGATATATAACAAACCAATAATTTATAAATGGACTGTACTTATTTAAACAATCTAAATACGTGATAAGGATATGTAAGATTAAATGTTGGTACACTTGTAGTATAGAATATAGTGTAAAAATATAACATTTTTAAAAAGGTTTTAATGTTTTAGTTTTTTAAGTTGAAGTATAATTAATGTACAGTGTTACATTAGTTTCATGTATACAATGCATTGATTCAATAATTCTATACATTATTGTGTTACCTTGATAAGTATAGTCACTATCACCATACAACATTATTACAGTATTGACTATATTCCCTAGGTTGTACTTTTCATTTCTGTGACTTATTTATTTTAACTGCAGCTTGTGCCTCTTAATCTCCTTCATCAATTTTCCTGTTTCCCCATCCACCTTCTCTCTGGCAACCACCAGTTTTTTCTCTGTATTTGAGAATCTGTTTTTTTTTCCTTCTGTTTTGCTTATTTAGTTTTTCAGATTCTACATGTGAGTGAAATCATTCTTTCTCTGACTGACTTCATTTAGCATAATTCCCTCCAGTTCCATCTGTGTTGTGACAAATGGCAAGACCTCATTCTTTTTTATGGCTGAGTAATATTCCATTGTATATTAAAAATAATTTTTAATTATTTTGAGGAAAGCATAGTACAGATTGTGAAAATAAAATGGAACTCACAGATTTTATTTACATTATATACTTTTAAATATAATTTGAATTCTGTAAAATATAAAGAAAAATATTCAGTTTTGGGTGGCAGAATCCCACATGACTTTTCTTTTCTATATTTTTTCTTTCCTATTTTGTCTAAGTTTTCATTGGTGAACATGGATTACACACACACACACACACACACACACACACACACACTTTCACTCACTGAGAAAGTCATTATCAGAAGGAACTTAAAACTCTTGGAATTAGAGCTTTGCTTACTTAAATAGGAAAATAATTGAGGCTTAAATGAATGTAAGTTTTTTTTTTTTTAAGTTTTTATTTATTTGACACAGAGAGAGAGATAGCAAGAGAGGGAACACAAGCAGGGAAAGTGAGAGAGGGAGAAGCAGCCTTCCCGCTGAGCAGGGAGTCCAACACGGGCCTCAATCCCAGGACCCTGGGATCATGACCTGGGCCAAAGGCAGATGCTTAACAACTGAGCCACCCAGGTGCCCTGAATGTAAGTTTTTATATTCATTTATTTTTCTCCTATTTTCAAGCTTGAATGTTTATGCTATTATCGAACTAATATATAGAATAATTTCACCAATTATTTGGAAATCATGTTAACTGTGAGTGCAGGGCACGTGACTGAAATGAGTTAGAGGGTCTGAGGTCACATGTTATTCCATTTTCAGAAAATATTCCAAGTATATGCACTAATCAGCCCCTGTCTTCTTCTAAAGAAATGTTTATTCTACTCAGAGACAGTGGCCTAATTTGATCTATTTATATTTGAGGCTGTTAGCGTTTATAATTCACTATGGGTCTTGGATTGCTACTGCATTTCTCACATTGCCGATAAACTGTATTACTATGAGAGGCAGCATTCTGTGTGCACAGCACATCCTGGAGTCCTCAGTGCAAGGCATCTCAAAGAATCGTTTTGCAGAAAGCCTTTTTTCCGTAGTGTTCTGGTGGGCAGTGCTCCCTGGAGTAGAGAGGCCCTGAATTTTACCCAAATTGCTGCTGTGCTTGCTTCCTCACCTCTCTCCTCCTATCAGACTTCATTATTCAGTTGGGTTGGGTCGTTCACATTAGCTAGAATATAAGAATGAACTAATAGGAGGAAGAAGAGGTAGTCACAAATGTAGGGAAATTGGAGCAAACTTACTGAAATCAGATTCTGTAATCCTTAAAATAAGTGTTTTAAATCTCACTTCCTAATGGGGAGTCTACTGACTCCACAATTATGGAAAATGGTGATCAAATCAATACTATATATTACTAATATTATGATGTGCCAAGTCTGAATGGGAACAGGAGATTAAAGCAAGGTCATTAACCTGATTGACAGAATTGTTGAAGTGATTGCCCGTTATGATGATGGTACATATGAAGATTTAAATAAAACTAAGCTCCCACAGCTCCCCCCTCAAAAAGAAACAAAGGATAAAAGTAGGGTTTTTTTTTAAAAGTATATATGATGACTTGTCTAATCTGTGTTGCAGTAAAATAGATAACCCAAGTTTTAGGCTTAGAACAACCAAGTTTTGTCCCCCTCTTACGTCTGATGTATATAGGGGATGTTCCTGAGTGACTCTTCTCCAAGCAGTGACGCAGGGGCTCAGGCCTTTCCATCCTGCCATTTTACCATCCTGGAATCTTTTATTTCTAACTCTTTGGGTAGGTGACAGAGAGAGGAACCAAGGAGAAGGTAATCTGATTCTTAATGACCCAGAAGGGCTAGAAGCAACAGATCCATTAGACTCAAGAATTATTCAAACCCACCAAAAGGGGATTAGTAACTGTATATTTGGAGAGGACTGACAGCCTGTGCCACAAACAGGAAGTGAATTGTTGCATCTAGTTTGAAGAGTTTATTCCCATGAAAGACTCGTGCACTTCCTGTGGCAGCTTGGTGCCATGTGAGTGCCCCCAAGGAGAATGAGTCTGTCTATAGCGCCAATGAGTTCCTGACATCAAACTCAACTAGCTTTTTTTTTTTAATTATTGTTTTTTTATTTGCTTAGTTTTTTGAATATTTACCACTAAGTCAACCACAAATTATCGGTTGTCACAATGTCATTTCAAAAAGTTTGTTCACATCAGAAACTCAGCTACCCTTTCAACCATAGCCTCCTTCGGTCACATTTTCTTTGAACTAACACATGCATTCATACATTATTCCAGGACATGTGTATATCCTGACTCTGCTGCTTGCTTAAGAATTGAGCCATCTACTTCTGGACTTTTAGTCATCTGTTCCTTTCTCCTACAGTCACTGCTCTCTCCTAACTCCAAACCCCACTTGAAGGTCTTTGTTTCTTCAGACACATTGTGAATGAATATGAATGTAAAGGCAGATTTCTCTGCCTCCATTATGAAGCCATTTTTGAGCCTATCAGCTACATATTCATTGGTTTAGCAAGTATTCATGGAGCATCTCTTAAGTGACAGGCAAGTGTCTTAGTCCCTGAAGAAGTAACATCAAACAATAGATAAATCCTCTCATCTTGTGGAGTTTATCTTCCAGTTGAAGGAGATGAAAGTAAAGACAAAAGTGTTTTTAATCACGATTCCTAATAATGGCTATGAGGACAATAAAGCAGAACATTATAACATAAGGGGGTGGTCCGCTTCCATTCGGGCAAGGCCTTTTTGAGATGACATGTGGGCTGACACCTGATCTCTTGAACGTGTGCTCTTTCCTCTTGGGGCCCACTGCACGGTGTTTCTACCACTTGTAAAATCGTTTCCATAACCTACATGATATTTATTTTGCCTCCACTGACTGTTCTAATCTGTGAGATTGTGAGCTCTTTGAGGGCAAGAACTATGGTTTTTTTATTCCTCATTTTGAGATAACTTTAACTTTTAACTTTTAATTTAATGAAATAGTTAATGCCTGACTTGACGCCCAACACCTAGTAGGTCTTCAGTGAATGGACACTCTCAGTTTAGTGATCACGTGCACACAGTATAAGTGCATTCAGACATGACTGTTGGGTTGGAAGAGAATTGTACTGACTCGGCACCATCAGAAGTAACTCAACAGTGTTAAAGCCAGTTTGTTCATGTCTGGCTAGACAGTGAGTCAGTTTCCCTGTGGCATCTCTCAAGTCAGACAGCATATAGGGAGTCATCTCTACTTCTTCCATATGTCACTCTGAGCACATAGCTAACCGAAAGGGTTTTCTTAGCATCCAAGCACATTTCCGCATGTAATTTACTGGCTAGGGCCCATGCTTAGAAAAAATAGGAGAAAATGTATTCTCCCACAGACCCTGACATCTGTCCTGTCAATGACAGAATGGGGAGTAGGCTAGACTGCTCTAGCTATTAATCAGTACAGTCCTGGCTAGTTTCTGGGGCACTGAGTGGAGAGGCCAGGCTGGATTGAATGCCCTTGCCATTGCAAGGCAGACTGTATAATGTTGGTGCTGCTGCTGCTGCTGCCGCTGCTGTTGTTGTTGTGTTGTGCCTGAACAAAGCCCTCTTATTTCATATAATTGTCCCCCCAGTTTTATGAGATCAATTCTGATATTACCTTAATTTTCCATGCAGAGAACTGAGACTTCTTGAAGTTAAGAAATCTCTCAAGTTTCCCAAGCTGGGAAGGGACAGAGCCTGTTCAGAATGAGACACCTGATCCCAGAGCTCACGTGTGACATCACGACTTTAAGATAGACGTTGTTCTCTTCACTTGGCACTGCTTCTCCTGTCTAAGGTAGGGAACATTTCCCAGGACTCCTTTCCCCATGTGGCCCCAAGTTGGAGCCAGAGGAGGGCCTGGTGTGAGATCTGGAAAGCAGAGGTGAAGCTCAGGCATCCTCACGTTGGCTGAGCAGGTGTGATGATGAAAGTGACAAGGTGCATGGAGGGCCTCGGGCAGCCCCTGTGCTCTTCCTCTTGCTTGAGCACTTGGTCTGTTTCTGGCAACCAACAGCAGCCTCAGGCCCCATCACGTGTTTAGCTGCAGACTGCAGGTGGTGAATTTCAAAGGGGTGACTGGTTCCACAGAGGCCAGAGTTTCCCAGTCCTCTCCAAGAACCCCCACCTTTGTGGTCCCGTGTTAAGGGCCAGGGGCACACAGCTTCTCCTCTTTCCCTGTGAGCTCTGGCTCCTCCCCCCGCCCCCACCAGAACATCAGGAGCATATCGCTTGTGACTCTCTCTTTCTAACACCCACCGTAAGATTTTCACTTTCCCATTCACCGCTGGTATAAACGAGTCTTCTATTAAGTCCTATATTCTCATGGTAGAGAGGCTCTGTTGGCCTCACAGACACACATGGGAAATGGAAATGATACACAATAAGTGATAACAAGTCCACCTGCTGCTTATGTTCCAGCCTCACGCTGAGGGCTCTAGATGCACTACCTGGTGAAGATGCAGATTGATTCTTCCCTGGAGCCCTTTACCAGTCACAGTGGCCCTCCTTTCAGCAAAGAGGGCTGGGTTTGTCAACAGTAATATATGACTGAAAACACCAGCAAGGAGGCTTTGCCAAACGCATAGCGCTTTGGTGCTGGTGGCCCTGCCTGTGTAATTGACCTCCCTAGGACTTCAGTCCCTTTGAAGGATTACTTTCATGAGCCCCTAGTGACTTAACTTCTTCCATGGTGACACGTACCCCTCATTTGCTGGCACTGAAAGGCATTCATCAGAACCTTTATGAGATGACTCCCCAGGTGTATTCTTGCCAAACAAGAGTTTGGTACTGCATCTACCCCCATGTGAAAATGAATGGAAAGTTCAAATTTCACTTCCCATCTTTACAAATCTCTGCTCCCTTCAATAACAACTTTATAGCTCCAGCTCCACAAACTGATAAGTATTTTCATGCAAAAAAAAAAAAAAAGTTTTGTAGAGGACAAGCATTGTCCCTGTTTCTTGAAGATGTCCACAAATGTTTCATTCAGGGATGATGAAGTTATTTATGCCATCATTATCAATTCTTTGTGATTGACTTAATGGTCATGTCAGGCCAGGTCCTTCTCATACCAACACCCTCCTTCCGTCTCTCTCAGGAACTCTCTGTGCATGGGGAGGTACATCACCACGCATCCAGAGGCAGGAAACTATGTGTAACTCTTGTTTATTTGACCACTCCGATTAGTCATTGTGTGAACCCACAGGCCTTCAGAGCCTTGTTTGCAAAAAACTGTCGATTCCTAGTATTTGGATACCATCCCTACCTGTGCCTTCTGTTTGAGATATTAAAAGGCCCACCTTTTAAGAACAACTAACCCTCACTTGACCTCATAGAACGGAGGGATGTAGGATCCAGGCCCAGATGTTCAGGAGTTGCGTGTGGTTATAAGCAGAAGGGGGAGCAATGATTTTGAAAGTGGGCACCCCATAAACCCCTCTTAAGGCAGTAGCATAATGAAGTGTCCCCTGCTCCATCAGATGAATCCTTGACACTATTCCTTGATCCCTGGGAGCCCATAGATCCAACAACTAGGTCTCCACCTCCCATAAAGAAAAATAAACACAATAAGTGGTAGATGAACGAATGGCAGATGAAAAAAATTTTGTGAGACTCTACATGTAAGAGGACCAAATCTTTTCTCGAAAAGAAATAACTTAGATCACAGCATAGAAACAGGCAGAGTTCCAGGGGGCTTGGATACCTATGTAATTGTGTCCTCCAGGGTAACATTTTTATTACCCATTTCTACCTAGTGGAAATATGGCATTCCAGATTTCCTTCATCTAGAGATATGGACAGATGGGTGGCTAGAGTGCCCAACTCCATCACTCATCTGACTTGCCAATTACAGTCCACACAGTACTTGCAAGAAAGGCATGTTTTGGGGTGCAGGTATGGAAGTTTGAAAGGCAGACCATGAATTTACCCAGACCTTCTTCTGACTGGAGGTACGTGTTGATGAAACACTGGACTGCAGTACGTGGTCATCAGATCCACCAGTCCACCTGGGAACAAGCAGGCTCTTGCCTCACTGTCCCAACCCTGTAGCCGAGGAAGTTCCCACACTGCCAATCTCCCTTCACTCAGTAAGCACATTTGGTTCCAGTGACAATGACGGCCGTGATGATGGTGTTGATGACAGTGAGTACTTAAGAGGTGCTTCCTATGGGCCGAGGCCCCCTTTTCAAAATGTAATTGTCATGCAGTAACAGTTATTATTCTTATTTTATAGATTAAAAAAAAACCCTGGGTCTTAGAGAGGTTAAACATCATGCGAAGGTTAATTAGAGCTTAATGTGCTTAGTTGTTTGATCTTTTGCATTCTGAGAACACCCTTATTTTCTTCTATTCTGACTAACTGAAAATCAATTCCTTCTACCAAAGTCTTGCAAAATACCTATTTTGTATCTGTCTTCTTCAACATCCATAAGAAAAATGCATCGACGTTTGTCAAATTCCTTCCCAGTTTTCCTCAGTATGATTTTAGATTGCTTCCATGGGCCATGCTGATCAATAGCATAATGGAGTAAAGATGTTTTTAAAGCCACAAAGGTTAGCACTTCATTACTTATAAAACTAGCCATAGAAACATACATATCTTAGGGTGAAATCTCCGTTATCCAAACAGCATCATTAAGGAGGAAAACAAAATGTATAAAATTAAAGCAATCTTTGGAATGAATGCCACATATGGATTTTGTGACAAGCTGTGGGCTATGTCAGGAAAGGGTCATTTCTGATCCTTTTGTAGATGGTGCTGTTAGGGAATTCTTCCCAGGGTTGTTGCAGGGCACCAGTTCTTAGTCTGCTTCTCTCTGCCAACCCTGTGATCAGCTGGCTCCATGTGCTCCCAGTAGAAAATGGATTTGGGCAGGAGCTTGAAATTTCTCTTCTGTCATCTCGCATGCCTTTCTTCTTTGGCTGATCACAGGATGGCAACAAAAATGTCAGACCTTAGAAGAATGACGGAGTAGTGTAAAATGACAAGGTAAAGAAAAGGGGTGAGTGGCTCATGGCAATGCAGAGCCAAAGGGGTTTTCCAAGGTGGGGGTTCCCCATAGAATTCGGCCAGTAATTTGATTCCCAGTCCAGCTCCCACCTCCCGACGCCCCAGACCCCGGGATATACATACAGGGAGGTAGGAGGATTCAGAGCCTTCATGGCTCAGGACTGGCTGTTCTGGTACAAGCACAACACAACTCAGCCTCAGGAGAGAGAGCAGTTGTAGGGGCAGATGCTGGAGGATAGGAAGACCACTTCTGGTGTCATTGCGGTTGAGGTCCTGGGGCAGGATCGAATTTTATGAATGCCAAAGGGCCCATCCTTAAGAATGATGAGCGTTCTGGTCTCTCCTTCTGGCATTGCCAAGCTATTTCTAGGTCTGGTGAGTTCACTTCTTCCTCCTGGTGTGCGTTGGCTTTGGAGGCAGCCCACCCAGAGTCCTGTTTGCCCCCACCTGGTTTCATACATCCTGCCACAAGCAAAGCATCTGGCCCCAGGGGACCACCCACCAGATTACTGGACAATATGGCTCTTCTCAGTTTCCTCTGTTTGTCTTGAGTCATCTCAGAGATGTTTACCCTTAGATTTATTTCACTGTGCCATTGTTATTTCAGCCGGATTGTGTGAGTTAAGCTTTGTATTTAGGAAGCAAATGGTTTTCATGCTAATTTCTCCCCTAAGGCTCTTTAGGCAACGTGTAAACCAATATTTGCTTTGCTCTGAGGTACAAAAATAATGATATTTATGCAAAACACATTAGCTTCATTGGGGCTTTTCCTATTTCCAAGATGTATGTTCTTATAAACATACCTAAAGAATTTGGGGCAAACATATTCCTTTCCTTCTTGGCTCATTAGATATCTAGCAGATTATCTATAATAAAGTATTCAGTTGGCTTTCAGTTGGCCAGAAGAAGAAATAGAGGAAGCTGGTGTGCGAAGATCCATGATGGAGCTGACAGGCCATTGCCTTTCTGACGCCATTGCCTTGAAGGTTCCTGGCACGATGACGGCAGGCCTGCGGGTGGAGGGCCCTGTTACAGATATTACGTCTAAAGGTGTAGAGCCACACAGAGCTGGTTTTCAGTTCCTGGTCTGGTAGTGACTGACTCTGGGACCTGGGCAGGCCCCCTGATCTCTCCCAAGCTTTAGGTTTTCAACAATAAGGGGATTGATTTTACCTAGATCATAGGGTTAGTGAGAATTATATGAATTTATACCAAAAGGTGCTTAGCCGTGAGCTCAGAGTATATTAAGTATTCACGACAAGGTAGCTTTTATTAGTACAGAGGACTTGAGTGAGGGGGGCTGGCCAGTCTCATAGACTGTTACCCACTGAGCCTGACATCAACACTTGGGTGAACTGTATTTAGATTCACATTTGCAAGAGATTAAATATCAGCTTTCTACAAGGCACTGACTGGATCACTGAGGTCACAGCACAGTCAGTTATTTTCACACAGACACTGTGTCCACAAGGTAGTATTTTTGGTGTTATATCTTTCCCTACCCAATTCTTAAATCGCTTTTAATACCAGTAGATTAGAGAACACCGTACATGATCTTCTGGTGTCTGTTCCTCCAGTCTGTTTCCCTCACACCCACCCTGTGCTTACACTCACACACAAACACACACAGTATGTTACATAAAATCAAACGGGATTATAGCATGCATAATCTTTTTTAGTCTGGAGACAAAATATTGTGAGTATTTTCCTAAAGATTATTTTACCTAATTAGTACTTTATGGTGACAAAGTTGATTTCATCAATTGTTTGAAATTTATCTCTATTTTTAAAATATCCTAAATGACATTTTGGTAAGGATCTGGAAACATTTATATGTGTCCATGGTGGCTATTATGTTCTCACAAAAACTTGTGCATGTGGAAATGTGGGGTCCTAGAATATGCATACTTTTTTGGGGCTTTTGTTGCATCTTGCCAGGTTTGCCATCAGAAATTCTAGACCAGTGTGTATTCTGCCAGGTGACTTCCAGTTCTCCTTCACCATCACCAGCCAGGGGGTAGTCATTTAAAAATGCTTTCCAGTTTGAGAGGTGAAATTGGTATTTTAGTCTTATTTTGCTTTGTATCTTTGAACATTTTCACACATGTGTTGGTTTTTGCTTTTTAGTGACCTGCTTTTTCTAAACTTTTCCTCTCTCAAAGAATCGATGAGTTGTGGAATGAAGGTGGGAATACAATTCCTTTTACATTATGTTGTTGGCTTTCAGCACTGAAAATAAAGCAAAATGTGACAGCAGTGGGAGACAGTTCACAGCAGAAGCTGTGTCCCATCGGACCCCACGGGCCCTGGAGACTCCAGCTGTGCTGTGGACAGTGGGTGGGGGTGAGAGTTAGGCCTCCTGGTAGTAACAAGTGGTGGTAGTTAAGCATTTACCCTAAGCAGCCCTCAGAAGACAACAAAAACCCTTCCACCATAAAATACAAAGGTTTATAATAGCTCACCGATAAATGCTACCTGTACCAGTTTCTGTAATGTTCCTGGGAATCTAGAAAACAGTCTGTAAGTCAGAGCCCTAAGTTAATAGTCATATAATGAAACTTGAAAGTTGACAGGTATATAAAAATATCATATATATTATATGCATAATATTTGAGGAATATGTATATATATGTATATACATATATATATATATAAAAGAAGGCCCATCTTATATCATTTCTGTGTCTGTTTTATAGGCAGTATTCAACAAAATCCGTTGCATGAATGGTGGCCATGGTGACTTCCATGCCTGCGTTGACCCGAGGCTTCACATCGAGAAGGAACCTCTGCCAAAGTGATCAGACAGAGCTCACCCACGTCCACACCTCATCAGACCTTATCCATTCACCCCTCCTGGACCCAAGCAGTTTACAATGACAAATCCTGCTGCGTGAGTCTGTGTGAATGTGTTCGTGTGTTTATAGGAGCACCCGGGCAAGTCCCTGGTGAGAGAATAACTGCCCCGTAACTTTAGGAATCGATGGTCAAGGGTTGCAACCCTGGATGCCTTAGAGGAGAAGGGTGGGCCACAGAATTTGAAAAATGCAGCTGCAGTGTAATTTGCTGACTTTCTAAGATCCAGTGCCGAGTGAGACACTTGTGTGCTTCACCCAAGTGACACAGGCCCAGTGTTCCTATGCAAACACACACATACACACACACACACAGGCTCTCATGAATACACCCCCTTCGGAAAGCTCTTTCACAGCCAACTGTCACGCACGCTTTGCTGGGAGGCACAGAGGACACTGATATTGTGCCTTTTCTGGCTCTGCCCTTCATCCGCACGTCATGATGCTTATACCCCTTCTCTCCAGACTTACGGAGCGACATAGTGAAGGAGAGGGCGGCTTGTACTTCAGGGCCTAACAGATAAGAACGCACTCTAGCTTCTGCTGCTTCCTAGCCCGATGACCTTTAAAAGTAACCTTAAAAAAGTTAAAAAAAAAAAAGTTACCAGTTTCCCTTTCAGTGAAAAGAGCATTAAAAATAGCATCACCTTGGGGCGCCTGGGTGGCTCAGTCGTTAAGCATCTGCCTTCGGCTCAGGTCATGATCCCAGGGTCCTGGAATCAAGCCCCGCATCGGGCTCCCTGTTTGGCAGGAGGCCTGCTTCTCCCGCTACCATTCCCTCTGCTTGTGTTCCCTCTTTCGCTGTGTTTCTCTGTGTCAAATAAAAAAAAAAAAAAAAAATAGGATCACCTTCCCTAGGTAGTCATGTGGATTAAATGTGATAAAATGTGCAAAGAATTTAGCAAGGCGGCCCAGATACTGTAATTTTAGCTCTCATTATGACCGTTGTTGGGAAACTTCCAGAAAGCTTCTGCGGTTGAGAGGAATACTGGTCCCGAGCTCCGCACAGAAGGGAGGGTGACAGAAAGGTGGGTATTTGTGCTATTTAACGATAACACAGAATTGCTAGACATCTGTATAGATTTTTTCCTGCAGTTCCTTTCTGTTCTCACTGGCTGCTTCTCAACACAAACATAAGCATCTGCTTAAATTTCTACTTAGAAAGAACTTAAAGGCACTTTCCTGTTGCATTTGAAGGACTGAAGGAAGGAGAGACATTTGCAGAGGTAACATGGGGCTCCCAGGCTCGGAGGAGCAGGATCTTCTTGCTCTTGCACACACGTGCTCTACTGGACGTCTGTCCATCCGCTGGCTCCCGGCGCCGGGAGCCAGGCAGCGCACCGCGGAACCAGCGTCTTCCTCACTGACACAAACATCCAGACTAACGTACTTGTCGGTGCCTTCATCTACACTACGAAAGGGAAGGAAAAATAGAATTGAGTATTTTTCCTTTTTAATGTTATCTCCATTTTAATTACAAAATAACATTTATATAAAAAAAGGTTGGAAGCGGGGCACCTGGGTGGCTCAGTCGTTAAGCGGCTGCCTTCGGCCCAGGTCAGATCCCAGGGGCCTGGGATCGAGCCCCGCATCGGGCTCTCTGCTCTGCAGGAAGCCTGCTTCTCCTGCTACCATTCCCTCTGCTTGTGTTCCCTCTCTCGCTGTGTTTCTCTCTGTCAAATAAATAAAATCTTTATAAAAAAAAAAAAAAAAAAGGTTGGAAAATACCCCCAAAATAGAGCAAAAAAGTTAATTTGCAGTAATCATACTACTCACAGGTCACTATTAAGATATTTGTATATATCTTTCCAAGCTTTTACATATATTTCTAAAAGATGGGATGATATTTGAAGCCTTATTTCCCCACTCAGTAGAATATGAATATATGTCCATATAAATCATTGCATATAAAACATAATTTGGATAGTTCCATAGTGTTCTCCCTTTGAACCATAGCCTTATTTAACTCACTTCTTATTTTTGTACACATAGCTTATTTCTGATTTTTTAGTTCTTATAAAGAAATAAGTGAATAGCCTTTTATGAACCCATCCAAGAGTATTTCTTTAGGAAGAACTAAAATTGTGGGTTATTGGGTCTGTGGAGTTCAAAAGCTTCTGATCTGCTGTACCTAGGAAGTTTGCATCAACTTACACTCCACCAGCGACATATACAGCTTAATCCACCCAGAGTGTAAATGTTAGCCAGTCCACGCCAGCAACAGTAACTCAATATCCCTTCCCAGTGACTGAGCTGATCACGATCATGTGACCTGATTCTGACCAGTTGAACCTGCAGGGACTCCTTGAAGTCTCCTAGGAAGTGGGTCACTCTTTGATTCTAAGAAACACAGAGGGAAACACAGTCTATTCTTCTAGTTCTTGCGGTGAAAAGAGATGTCTAGGAACGATAGGTGCCACACCCAGAACATTACTGTGGGGGGTGGGGGGTTGCCTGGAGGACAAGAGGGAGTGTGCACACCATGACAGAGATGGAGAAGGTGGCATGGTTAGCATGGATAGCATGGTCAGTCACTAAGTTAATAAGCAGGGACTGACTCCAGACCAGATTCCTCTGTGTGGGATAATAAACATGCTGGTTTTCTTTTCCTTCCTTCCTTCCTTCCTTCCTTCCTTCCTTCCTTCCTTCCTTCCTTCCTTCCTTCCTTCCTTCCTTCCTTCCTTCCTTCCTCCCTCCCTCCCTCCCTTCCTTCCTTCCTTCCTTTCTTTTTAACATGCTGGTTTTCTGAGCTACCTTTTCCTCAGGTTTTGTGTGATTGCGATGAAAAACATCCCACCTGGGATAAATAAGCACAACCGATCTATAATTTTCTTGATTATAGTGAACTTGAACTTTTTTTTTATTCTTAACTTGGTCACTTATGTTTCTTCTTTTCTGGATTGCCTTTATGTCTGTTTTCATTTTTTGTGTGGGGGGTATTGCCTGCATAGTGTTTATAAAAATATCTTTTTATTTGAAATATTCACCCTCTGTTGTAAGTGCTACAGATAATTTTCCTACTTCCAAACTTTTCAACATGTTGAAGCTTAAAATTTTTCTCATTTTAACATAGAAATATTTTTTCTGATTTCATTTGCTTTTATGCTAAGTATGTTTTCTGACACACAGGGATCAGATATTCATCTATATTTTGCTCTAGATCTTTCATGGTCTTAGTTTTCATATTGTCCAATACACATTTTGGTGAATAATATGAAATAAAGATCCAGTTTTTTTTAAAAGGTAGGCAAATTCTAACACTATTTTGAAAGGACAAAACTTGCCCCGTTGATTTGTAGTATTCTTACCTACATCAATTCTCTTCCTGGGTCTTTTTTGGAATTTACCCTTCTTGTTCATGGTTACCTATCTGTTCTCTCATGCTGGTGTCATCCTGCTTTAGTGACTGTAACTCTTTGATATTAATTTTCGGACAATATAAGCCCAGCTGCCCTGTAATTTTGTTAATTCTTTTTGGTCCGTCTCATTGACTTCTTATATGTATGTGTATGTGTGTTTAAGTGTTCCCTAAAATCATGTTTAAGTGTCCCCCAAAATTCTACAAACTTTTTTATTATTTACCTTAAAATAATGTAGAGAGAAGTAACATGTTTATAATACAGTGACTTACTCTTCAGGACCGCCTTTCTTTTGCCGAAACTTTTCAATCTCACTTAATTTTTTTCCTCAGTGTTTCATTTTAATTTCCTGCATGTAGTTCCTATACATCACTTTTCCCCCCCAAATGATTAGATGTTTTCAAAAGTGTTACCTTTGCCTCCACGGTTATCAGAAAAACAGTCATTGTTTTTTAAAAAGTGTATGATACAGATGTCAGTAGCAACTCTTCAGTACTAAGTATAGCCAGTTAATTATGCAGTTTTCAATCTTTCAGGAAATATTAATGCATATTAGACAGAAGCAGTATCAGAGTAGACACTTAGCTATCATTGTGTTCTCACTGGTAAGAACTTCCCGCTAATGCCAAGGTGGTAAACAATCTCCTTTGAGAAGGAAAGGAAGATATGGTCATCCAATAGACCTGAACTCTCTCCGAGATTACAAAGGCTATGATGACCACACCAATTACAAGCTTTCTGCAGCATCTCCCTTTAACATACCGAACCTCTAATCCATACATTATGAATACTACCATTTTTACTAAGGTGCTTAAAAATATTATTGGCAAGTGTAAGTCGATCTACTTGGCATTATTTACATAAAAATAAGACTTTCGTACCACAAGATAAAAAACTAGTGTTTGGAGGAAATTTGAAAATATCATGCCCTTCAGAATCCGGATTTCTTGCAAGAAACTCAGGCACATTCACAGGAGGCCCTTCCTCCTCTCTAAACAAATTCCCTAAAACTTAAAGTGATTTCTTACCAGTTTTCAACTTTTCAGGTCTTTCCACTCCCGCATTATAAATTAAAAATGGCATTTTGATTTCTTTAATGTTCTTTTCCCTTCATTTTTTAAGTTATCTTTTTAGTGGTTGCTCTAGGACTTACTATCTGCATTAACTTAGAGGAGAGTCTCTTTCAAATGTGTATTATCTTAATTACAGTGTTACAGAGAAATGTCATTCCTGGGGTGCCTGGGTGGCTCTTTTGGTTAAGCATCTGACTCTTGGTTTCGGCTCAGGTCATGATCTCATGGGTCATGGGATCAAGCTCCACGTTGGGCTTACACTCAGCGTGGAGTCTGCTGGAGAGTCTCTTCCTCTGCACCCCTACCACTTGCAGGTACATGTGCGCTCGCTCGCTCTCTCTTTCATAAAGAAATAAATCATTAAAAAAAAAAAGAAACAAGGAAATGTCATTCCTATAAAAATGTATTCCCTTTACCTCTTTTTTTTGTGGTATAGTGTTATACACAGTGTATCTGCTAATGTTACAAACCCTGGAAATACTGTGTCATGGTTGTTGCTTTACCACCTGTAATAATTTCCTTAGCCCAATACAGTTTTGTTCCCACCTATCTCCCTTGTGCTATTTATTGGCAAGCATATTACACGTATATTACATTTTGGTATAAGTCCAACATTACATTATATACATAGTATTTTATACAGTTGCTTTTTAAATCAGTTATCAGAAGGAGAAAATATGCATGTATACCGTTTTTTATAATTGCCATTACCGGTGCTTTTTATCACTGGATTCAAGTTACTGTCTGAGCTTATTTCCTTTCAGCCTGAAGACTGTTCTTCACTACTTGTAAGGCAGGCCTGTTAGCGATAAACTCTCAGTTTTGTTATTTTGGAAAGTCTTTATTTAATCTTCTTTTTTTTTTGTACTAAGTTTGACTTAAAAGACATATATAAAAAACATTTTGGGGCACCTGGGTGGCTTAGTTGGTTAAGCATCCAACCCTTGATTTCATCTCAGGTCATGATCTCGGGATCATGATTTCAAGCCTCACATTGGGTTCTGCACTGGGCGTTGAGCCCACATGGAGCCTGCTTAAGATTCTCTCTTTCCCTCTTCCTTAGACCCTCCCGCTGCTCACAAGTGCTCTCTCTTTCTTAAAAAAAAATTACACTCAATATCTTCAAAAATACAAACTTTTTAAATTCCAGTATAATATACGGTGTTACATTAGTTTCAGGTGTACAAACAATGATTCAACAATTCTATACATTACTTAGTACTCATTGCCTCCATTTTTGAAATATAACTTGGCTGGATATAGGATTCTTGGTTGATGGTTTTTTAATTGAGAGTTTTGAAGGCTATTCCACAGTCTTCTGGCCCCCATTGGTTCTACTGATAAGTCAGCCATTTCTCTTAGGGACTCCTTTATAAGTGATATTATTTATCTCTTGCTTTTTTTAGGATTTTCTCCTTGTCTTAGATTTTTAGAACTTTTACTCTGGTATGTCTGTTTTTGGATCCCTTTGTTTTAATCACAACTGAAGTTGATGGAGCATCCTGGATGTATAGGTTATTTTTCAGTAAATTTGGGAAATTTTGTGGAATTAATTTTTGGGAATATTTCATCTACTCTCTCTCCTTTCCTCTGGTACTCTCTTTCCATGCAACGGATGTGTTTAATGGTGTCCCACATTTCTCTGAGGCTCTGTCCCCTTTTTATCTTCCTTTTCTCAGGATTCTTTGGCTTGTATAAGCTCTATTGACCTGTCTTCAAGTTCTCTAGTTCTTTCTTCTACCAGTTAAGATTTACTGTTGCACCCTCTAATGATTTTTTATATTTCAGTTATTATACTTTTCAACTCCAGAATTTCTGCTTAGTTCTCTTTTTCTTATGATTTCTGTCTCTTTATTGATACTCTTTATTTGATGTGCCATTGGTATCACATCTTCCTTTTTACTTCTTTAATTATCCTTTAGTTCCATGACCATATTCAGAATAGCTATTGTGAAATCTTTTTCTGCTACATCTGACATCTGATCTTTCAGATAGTTTCAAGGTGGTTTGTCTTGCCTGCTTTTCTCTTTTTCTCAGTGTAGCAACTCTGGACACTAGTCTCCCTCCTCTGGAGCCTGTTGTTGTTACTGTCTTGTTTATATTTTAGTGACTGGCAAGATTATTGTGTTGGAATTTATCACCCCTCCCACACAACATAGTATTAGTTAAGCCTCTGCCATTGCTCCTCAGGAGGGTGTAGCTTTGGTACGTCCATGGTCACCTGGGGGTGACAGTGATATTGGTAGGGCTGCCTCTTTCTGTTTTCCTGATCTCTTCCAGGTGTGCATTGGAAGCACTGAATGCTCTCTTGCTTTTTATTTTTTTAATTTATGCTGGGCATAAATTGCTTTATAGACTAATCCTGTCAAATCGTGGAGTGGTTTCTGAGGTTCGTACCGTAGTCCCACCACCACTTATCCACAGGGAATACATTCCAAAACCCACAGTGGACATGTGAAACTGGATCGTACTCAACCCCATATATACTATGGCTTTGTCCTATATACATACCTATGATAAAGTTTAACTTATAAATTAGGCACAGTCACAGGTTAGCAACAATAGTAATAAAAGAAAAATTAACAATATACTGTAATAAACATGTGAATCTAGTTTCTCTCTCTTAATAACTTATCATACTGTGTTCACCCTTCTTCTTTTGATGACATGAGATGGTAAAGGCCTGCCTTTGTGTGTAATGAGATAAATGAGGGGAATGTTGCAGACATTGTGACATAGCAGTAGGCTAGCATTGATCTTCCACTGATAACTCAGAAGGAGGATCAGTGCTCCCTGACTGAGGCTGGCCACAGGTAACAGAAGCTGTGATAAGGGGAGACATCTATGTTTGACCCTTGTACGTCATGACCCCAGGAGGTCACCTCCCAGCTATTTTATCCCGTAAGTCTTCTACTACAAACTAGCCATCCTAAAGTGCCGGCTGTATCTTCACTAAATCCACCAGCTCCTCTAATCACTTTTTTTTCCCCCCCAAAAATGTTTATTTTATTTTTTCAGTGTTACAAGATTTATTGTTCATACACCACACCCAGTGCTCCATGCAATATGTGCCCTCCTCAATACCCACCACCAGGCTCGCCCAGTCCCTCACCCCCACCCCTCCTAAACCCTCAGTTTGTTGCTCAGAGTCCACAGTCTCTCATGGTTCATCTCTCCCTCTGGTTTCCCCCCATTCACCCCTCCCTTCCTTCTCACAGTGTCCTCCATGTTTTTCTTTATGTTCAGCACATAAGTGAGACCATAAGGTAATTGGCTCTCTCTGCTTGACTTTCACTCCGCATAATCTCTGCCAGTCCCATCCATGTTGATACAAAAGTTGGATATTTGTCCTTTCTAATGGAGGCATAATATTCCATTGTGTATTTGTACCATATCTTCTTTATCCATTCATCTGTTGAAGGGCACCTTGGTTCTTTCCACAGTTTGGCAATTGTGGCCATTGCTGCTATGAACATTGGGGTACATGTGGCCCTTCTTTGTAATGCATCTGCTTCTTTGGGGTAAATACCCAGTAGTGCGATGGCAGGGTCATAGAGCTCTATTTTCAACTTCTTGAGGAATCTCCACACTGTTTTCCAAAGTGGCTGCACCAGCTTGCAATCCCACCAACAGTGTAATAGGGTGCCCCTTTCTCCACACCCTCTCCAACATTTGTT
>CM053607.1:106407963-106436811 GCA_028646535.1 Procyon lotor | reverse complement strand
TTCCTCCTGGTTTGTTACCTAGTCGTCAGTCTTTGTCTTTGATGTTTGGATCAGGGGAACTGAGTCAGGGGAACGAGCAGGTGCAGGGGTGGCATGAGCAGACTTGGCGTCTGGGGATTGGCCGGCATCCTCTGCTGATCCCGGGGGGAGAGCTGGAACGTTCTGCCACTTCAGTAAGGTGGTTTTGTTTCCTCTAATGTGCCTGCGTGGGCCAGCTCCGGTTTGTCCCTAACACACATGACTCCCTTTCAGTTTGGTTCTCCAAAGGGCAACAACATGGGCAAAAGCAGCGACAGGACACACGATATGGATGAGTTCTCTGAAGCCTTCTGGGGAGACTGGGACGGTGAGTTACATAGAGTGCAGGTGGTAGACGGGGAGCTGATGTGGATTAGACCCGGCAGAGAGAGGCTTTTCTTTTCACCCTCCGACAAAATGGGCCAGTCCTCTGGGCAGTGAGAATAATTTCTCTGTTCTGCTGGCCTTGCCGGCCCAGAGATCTCAGAAAAATGAAAAGGCTTCACTAGACAGCATTCTAGGCTGCCTTCTTACGCATTACATCTCAAGCTCCAGGACTTCAAATGGCTGTCGGGCCTTTGGTCAGCTCTTCCCCCCTCATTTAATCAGGGATTCATTGCACAAACCCTTTCTGCACAGCAGCTCTTGCTGGACAGTGTGTTAGGCCCAAAGGCGCAGCAGGGAGCCAGGGAGACTGGTCCCCTCAGGGAGCTGACCGTTAGGAGGCTGCATTGATCCTTCATGGGATGGGAGATAGGGGAGGGGGTGACGAGGATTAGGAAACCATTCCCAGAGGGAGGAAAAGGGAATTTGGCTCCTGGGAAATGAGGAAGACACCAGAGAACAACCCTTTTCCAGAACATTCTGGAATCCTCTCTGCTCAGAGAACCTGTTGCCTCTGGTGAGTAACTGTGAAGCTTCCTCTGGAGATTTTATGCAAGTTACCAGAACTGGGAGCTGACGACTGTGCCAAACTTAACTCGGGGCTGAGTTACCATGAATTCTTTGCCTTAATTGCGTAATGGCTTCCTTTCTTCATTAAAATTTAGCATGATGATATCATTGGCGCCAAAACATGTCAAGAGGCTTCGGGGAAGGATTGTGTATTTGCCTATAGCCGACGTCACTTTGTGAGTTCTAAGGTTAGAGGTTTTCAGTCTATTGTAAAAAGAGTGCTGGAGTCATTGTGCACCTTGACTGTTGTCATGGATGTGTCCGTCCTTTCAGGTTCCTGTGACAACGTGCCATAGACAGAGGAACTCGCACACTGGAAGCTCCTGTCTCGAGGTGCTGGAGGCTGGAAGTCCGGGATGGAGGTGCTAGCACATTCAAGTTCTTAAAAGAGACCTCTTCTTGGCTTAGAGACAGCCACCTTCGCACTGTGTACTCACAAGGCAGGAGAAGGAGGGAGGCACCAAGAGAGAAAGAGAAAGGGAGAAGCTGGGGAGGACGAGAGGGCCCAGCCCAAGGGAGCAAGTGAGCTCTGGTGTCTCTTCCTCTTCCTATAAGGACGCTAATACTATCTTATCGGGACCCCACCCTGTGACCTTATTATGTAACCCGGATTCTGTGCTTATGGCCTCCGTGTCCAAATATAATCACCCCGGCAGGTTAGAGCTTCAACACAGGGATTTTGGTGGACACCATTCAGTCCATAGCAATGGGTGTATAGATCTGTCAGAGCTCATCAGCCCTGGTAGAGCTGTACAGGGGATGAAGGGTCTCAGGTGCCTGCTTGATCACCCTATGCTGCCCCAGAACTACACCCACATGCCATGGCCATCGATGCTGATCCCTCCCCAAGGGGCCTCACAGTTCAGTGTTTCCTGTGTCGTTCTGTGTCTCTTCATGACACGTGATCTCTGTCTTAGGCTCGGCAGACTCAGTGTTCAGATCAGGGAGACAGTAGTGGCTTGCTTGCATGATGCATGGTTGCTTCTGAAGTTAACAAAAGCATTCCATAGACAATGTCTGACTCCCAAGGAATCTTGATGCTTTTGATCTGACCCCCTCTGAACTCTAGCCTGTGTGCTTCAACCATGCCAGGGTGATTTTCCTAAAACCTGGGATGGGTCACATTACTTATTCATTCCTTTATGCCTTCAGAAATTATATGTCCAGTTTTTACTGTTCAGGAATGAATGAGACAGAGTTCCTACCCTGTGGAAAACCATTGTGTAGCAGAGGCAGATAGACTTTTAAGTAGATAAATGTCACAAAGGGCTCTGTTTTAATGAAGGTGATTATGGGATTTAGCAGAGGCCAAAGGAAGGAGATGTCATTTTTTCCCCAGGAAAGAAGGGGATGTCAAGGAACGCTCAAAGAAAAAAAGACCCTGAGCAAGGTTTTGAAATAAGAGAGTCAAAACATTCCTAGAAGTGGAAACACCATTGAGCACAGACATGAAGCAGTTTAGACGTGCTTATCCCATCTTACTTATGAGAAAGATGAGGCTCAGACAGGTAAAACTTGTCCATGACCATACCGCCCATATTGCTGGAAAGAGCTTTTATGAAGTTCTCTTGTAGGAGCTAGGAATAGAGCAGGAAAGATGGAAGTGCGAGGGCCTCTCCACTCTTCAGTGCTGCAAATGATCTTTCCAAAGTAACAACTCGATCAAACATAACCCTCTATGCACAAGACGTGGGGGAATACACAAATGAGTTATATAATGCCCTCAAGATGCATTTGTTACCTGGGAAAGGAGACGATGCGCAGGCACAAAGAATTAAACCATCCTTTCAACCTTGTAATGCTAGCTTGAAAAAGAAAAAGATCTTTGTTTTATTTTGTTCCATTTTCCTGATGACAGAGTGCAAACATGACAACAAAACCAGTCTTATTGACCTGGTACTTAGCACTTGACGAAGGTTTTGATTTATATGTTCTTTTGAACAATAGAAAATGAGCTCTGACCCAAAGCAGTTGGGTGGTGTTCTATTTGTGCTCACACTTAGGCCACCTTACATGAGTCATTCTAAGAAAGGTCTGTCTTTGCAGTTAAGCTCGGCGGTCTCTCATGTAGATTCCTTATCCTGTTTCCTAAAGGGGGACCCCTGAATCCATAAATGACAATCAATACTCAGTCTTATTTATGCCAAAAAGCTTTTCACATAGATGCCTGAACATCTGTCTCTGGCCCTCAGAGGGAAAAAGCAGTCATTGGATCCAGGTAGATAATGTCAGCACCCCCCACATGACACTTGCGAGTCACTTCAAGTCCTTACATTTCCCTAAGCCCTCGTGGGCTGGCCCCATGGTAGCCAGGATCGATGTGTTCTGGAGCGTAGGACCAGGAACTTGAGCATCACTTCTCTTGGATGGGAGAGAGGGCAAGAGCCCGGGAATGATTCTTGCTCACTGATGTTTACTCAGAGGTCTGGTCCCCAACGCGCTCCCCAAGTAACCAACAAGACCTCTGGAAGCTTTACTTGGCCCTACAAGGGAAAATTTTAGGTCCCAGATTCCAAAAATGTCTGCATATAAAATTTGGGGAATCAAGAGTAGGTTTTATTAGATTTTTTTCAGTACCAAGGAATCCAGGAACACCACCTACCGATAATACATCACTCTCATATAAATCTCCATGAGGAGTAATGTACAGGACTATGATAAACAACTCACCTTAGTATTAGCTTGGCCTTTGACCCTAAACTCCAATACAGAGAAAGCCAGTAAACTGGACTGGGCAATAGGTAGCGCTCTTGTCGTCCACACTAGTAGAACCCACTCTCCAACCCTGGGCCACGGACAGACGTCACTAGTCCATTGCAGTACCCTATAGTGATTGATTTCGGATCTGAAGTTGCGTGCAGAATGTTGAGTACAGAATGTAAAGAAGCAACTCCTAATTCATAAAACTAGTCCAAAGATTAAGCCCGTTTGCCATTTTTGGCCTGGAGGATGAGCGAAACTTGTCTTGTACTCTCCTCGTCTCCCTGCTTCTCACTGGATTTTCCTGCTCTTCTAAGCTGGACTGGGTACCCTTGGGTTTCATGCTGTTTAAAGGAAGATGTCCTATACTTGGATTTGGGTTACTGACTCTGCCACGTATCCCCTCTCCTTCCTTCCTTCCTCTTCTCTTAACCCGTACCAACCAAGGGAAGAGTGAGCTTTGCATTCTCTTGGTCTTCCATTTTTTTTCCCCTCCCCCTGATTTGAGTCATGTCCTTCTGCGTGGATTATCTTTTGTTTATCCTCTCCCTGACCAGCTCATATTTGCTAATGGTTTTCATAAAAAATCTCGGAAAAGTTACACAGAGTAATTGAAACCTCCTCTCTCACTGTTAATAACCCACTGAGGCTTATGTGCTGGCTGCACTCCTACCTTTGACTCTGGAGTGTCTTAATTTATAACTGAAAATGCTCTCAGCCTTTGTGCAGGGACACTTTATGTCCCACTATCTCATGATGTCTTTGAGGCTCTTGTGAAATAATACTCTTCTCCATGAAGCCTCAAACCTCTTTGCCTCCTTTAGAAAATTTGCTTTTTTGCTTGACCACATCTCCCCTCGGATTCCCAGGTTGAATCTCCATTTGTTGCCCTTTGGAAGGAAGTCAGGGGAAGAGGCCAATGACTGGGTTCTCAGAAATGGACTCATAATTTCTGCTTCCTTTAGAGGATGGAATTCAAATCAGAGTTTCCCTCTGACTCCATTGATAAGACTCGGAGGGGGGTATTAATCTGATGGGTCAGCTTTCAGGGACTTTCTTTCCAGCAGGTGACAAGCTTCAAGAGTATAAACCAGCCCTGGTGGGCAGGCAGTGTCTCTCTTTGCTTCAACCTACCCTTTGGCTGATAGACCATTATCTTTCTTACATAATAATAAGACGATTCAAGACTTGGGTGCTAGGGGAGTAGATGGTGGGGAATTGGCAGACTGCTCTGTGTCATCTTTTGTCTAAAATTGCTTAGGCTCCACTAAGTCGTTGCAAATATTCTGGGACAGTAGGTGTCCTGAATATCCCTTACCAGGACTCTTAAATTAACTCTTCACAAGCCTCATTTCTCCAACCTTGCCTACTTTTGATCTGTCCTGTACCCTGAAGCCATAGTGGTTTTAAGAAATGCACACATGCTCCTGTCTCTGCTTTTGGAAAGGGAAACACAGGGAGAACTGTGAGAGAGAGTGCTCAGAGGAGCCGTCCTGCTTCGGGGAGAGTGACCCCTGTGTACCTATAAGCTGTGACTTGCTGGAGAATTCACATTCTGATAAAGAGTCCCATGCACTTCAGCTTCCCCAGGGAGGTGGTCAATGGGTCGGGGGGAGGGAAAGTGGGATGGTGGGAAAAAAATAAAAAAAGAACTAGAACGTAGTTTTTCTAAGTAAAAATTTGGAGGTTTGGCAAAATCGGTCAACCCTCCTAAGAGGACACATTCTGAATGGTTTAGTAAGTGTATGTGTGGTCACCTGCTGAGCGGAGAAGTCCAGGTTTGTTCTCCCTTTTGGGGGAGGCCAAGAGCACGGCTTGGAGGGTATCGGCTGTCCAGTGTCCCGTTCCAGGAGTCTGGGCGTGATGAAGAAGCAACTCAGAGGTGGCAGCGTGGGAAGGAGCCTCCATCCCTTAGCAGTTCGGTTGGAGACAGTCACAGCCAGTGCCAGCACTGAAGCAGGACAAGCCCAGGGCCGGGGAATGGAGGGCAGGTGCAGGGGACTCAGGGTGGGACCCAGTGTCAGGCGTGGGAGTGTGAAATGAGGCCAAGCTGGGGCAGGGAGGGTGGAGGGGTCTGGAGTCTGAGGCGAGGTCAGCTCCACAAGAGACCTCTAATCTAAGCACTGTGAGAAATTGGAATTTGGGGTCAGATTCAAGGGCAAACAGAGTTTGTTGCTAAGACAGGGCCAGCTTTCCGGACAGCTCCTTCATCAGCCGGGAGAACAATCACTTCTAGGAGATGGGAGGCTAGAGGCCAAAGCCATCTTCTGTCTCCCTCTTCTTCCGAGAATTTCTACCTCCTCGGCTCTTAAAGTCACAGACATCCAAAACTAGAGGCTGCTGGAGGTTGAGCTGTTGGCCCCATTCAGCATGGGGTGGGCAACCCGGGAGGGTCCTCCGTCTCTGCAGAGGGAATGGTGCGTTCACGGTGGGTCACATGGAGCTTCACTGCCCTTCTTGAAGTTGAAAGGATATGCATCAGTAAGCGCTTTTTATTTCACAAACGTTTTAAATGTTCTGTCATGGATTTGGAGGGAGTCGTTCATCCTGAGGCATCATCAGACTAAATTTTAAAACCACAGGCATGACCAGTGTCCAGGTAGCTTCGCAGAGAAAAAGAGGGTGCCGTGTGCCGCCTCTTCCCTCCCTCCTGTCTTCTCCCGGTATCTCCTGAGCACCCCTCCGCCAGCCTGAGCTTCCCCCGTGGAGCAGACACTGAGACGGGCTTCGCAAACACTAGCATGCTCTCACCAGTCTCCAAAGACCGGTAGGGCTGGCTGAACTTCTGGTTTGTTTGCTTTGTTTTGCTTTCTTTTACTCATTTTAAAGTTGACGGAGGAGAAAAAAACCATAAAATGGGATTTTCAGGGGTCAAAATAGCCAGCAAAAAGGCAAGATAACTCATGACAAAGGAATGCCAGATAAGCATGTTTATGTTACAGTTTACTTGTCTCTCCATGACTGCTCTTTGCTCCTAGAGAGAACTTCCATACAATTCTCCTATTTTAAGTGATAAGTGATTCGACAGTAAAGAGAGGTGGGCCGTCTCCCAATCCCCCTGAGGGGGATCCATTCTCTCCATTTGAATGGCCTCAGTTTGCCATGCCTGTACTAGACCTTGAACATCAGTGAAGGAGTTCTCTCCTCAGTGGGTGCTTGCAGCCTAAACTGGGGACCATCAGACAGCCAAAGGAAATCCTCCATCTCTGATGCTGGAACTAGCTAGAGTATTTGTTAAGGAGTAACTCTTCCTTCGTGTTCTCCTCCCTGAAATATCAGTTCCTAGCCCTGGGCCATTGTCAGTTACAAAGAGCACCATGGGGGTGAGGCCCAGGTGGCACCCAGCTCCACTTTCTTCCATGTCCTTGCAGGGCCCTCCTCTATCCAGGGCAGCTGGTATACCAGGAAGAGCATAGTCTTTGCAACAGAATCACTCAGAATTGAGTCCTACTACCGGCATGTGGACTTTAGACACAAGATCCTGATCACTGCATCCACTGCTTTGCTGGAAAGATGAAGTGAGGTGAAGAAAAGAGAATGCCCCTATTGTAAAAGTGAATTCTAAGACCATAAATGCACATAAGAGTAGCTTGGAGGATAAAATTAATCAGATGGGGTCACGTGCAGCGTCTTTTCTTCCTCCTGTTCTCCACAAGCTTCCTGAGCACCTCTCTGAGCCAAAAGCAGAGCTAAATCCTAGAAGTGCGGCATTCAATAAGAAAAACACGCCCCTTGCCCCACAGAGCTTAGGCTTGGAGCCAGCTTCGCAGAGCACACCGTGCCCTGCATGCACACTGTAGGCCCTCAAACATGGGTGGTTATTGTCGATTTCATTATTCAGCGCCCTGAAGACCTATTGTGTTCTTTCAGTTTTGTGTAAATTCAGTTTTTCGATACATTTCACTTGACCCTCATTTGGATGTCTGTAGCCAAGGAGAGAGAGCAAGAACCACTGTGCTTTCCTTTGTAATTAGTACAGTATGCCCAGGAAAAGTTCGATAAAGTGTTCTTTATTTAACTACTAGCAAAACTCCGTTTCCAGGTGAGATTTCTCCGAACAGCATCCAGTGGCAAGAGCAGCGTACTGAAAATCACCTCTTAAACTTGGAACTCTGGGTACAGAGAGAAAAAGAAAGGTCCTTGCCCTTCTGCTGACAGCTGGGTCAGGTGGGGGTTGGTGGGGGAGGGGAATCCAGCAGGATGATCCAGACAAACTCCCAGGGTCACTGCCAGCAGCAAAGGAACATGGGAACATAGATGCAAAGAGAAATTGCACCCTGCCAGCTCTCACTGACACCTTCTGTTTACCTTCCCCGCTTGTCTGCCGTGAGAAACAACCAGAGGAGGGAATGCACGGGAAAGAAGCAAATGAGCCCACAAAGTGTATTGGTTACTTGGCATGGTAGAACGGCGGTGATTTTGACAGCAGGTAGAAATAAGCTCCTACAGTAAATGAATTCCATTGCAATGACAACGCCTTGTGAGGTCCGGCTGCCAGCGGCCAGCCCTCAGTTCCTGGCAGCGGTGCCAAAACCCAATTTGATGTAATTAAAATAGGGGAACCTCCTTCCTGGGAGAATGCGCCAGGAAAACCAAATAAAATAGCAGGTTCCCAAAATGGATACTCTTTTCCTTCCTAGTGCAAGACAACACTGATCAAACGAGCAGGATCCATTAGTTGTGTTTCTAAAATATGTAAGTGGTGTCTCTGATGGTGAGGTGAGGCCCCTGGCGCTTCCCGTTGAATGGAAGCTCTTCTGTCTTTCAGGTCACAGGACCCCAGCCAAGCCCCTCTTCACCTTAAATCAGGGCAGCCAACCCACGCTGGAGTCATAGCTGTGTTCTCTCAAAAATATGATTGTTACGGAAAATCTGGAAACCTAGGAAAAACCTCAGTTGGTTTCTAACTTAGCTTTATCTTTGTTGTTTATAAACCGCACCCCTGTGGGCATGCACATCACACAACCTAATTCAGTCGTGTCATAAATGACAGACGACCCAGGCAGCAGGTGTCTCGGCGGCCCAGGGCTGGGGGTGAGGCCTCTCCTCAGGGGTGGCACGCCTCCAACACCTGGTCCCTGCCGCCCTCCCTAGCCTCATCCTGCTTGGTTTGAATTGATCTGGCTCGGCTATTTCCTAGCCCCATGAGCTATTCCAACTCTTCTCTCCACTAGAATGTCTTTGTCTTTTCCTTTTCCTCTTCCTCTTCCCCTTCATTCTCCTCCTCCTCCTCCTCCCCCTCCTCCTTGTCCTCCTTCTCCTTCTTCTTGGTGCTGGGGAGCAATCCACATGCTTCCCTTAGACCTAGTCACCCTGATGGGCTTCCCCTTCCGGGCAACTGGCCTGACTGGGCTCCCTCCACAGCGCCACCCTCCCCACGCCGGGCCTGGCTCTCCTTCTGTAGGCACTGCCTTAGTTTGAAGGTTTGTTTTTAGTTTGTTTACCTGCCCACCACTACTCTTGAACCCAGAGCTGTTCCAGGGCAGCCAGCCCTGTGTTACCAATTGTTGGATTCTCCCACACCCAGCGGTTGTCTGTACCGCTGTAAGGCTGAAACTTCCGGTGGGAGGAGGGGAGGGAAAGAGAGCACTGCAGAGACAGAGGGAGCACCTGGCTTGCCTGGAGCAATTACCTGAGAAGACTTGGGGTGCAGGAGGAAGGGCGCCATCTTGGATGTTGTTCATGCCGCTGCTGCTGTTGAGAGGCTGGCACGGACAAGTATAGAGAGGAAGCTGTGAAGCAGCACAAGGGAGCCGATGTTCTGACTTGCTCACAGGGAAGATGGCGAGAATGAAAGAGGGAATCCTGAGATCAGGGAGGTAGGTGGTTCCAGAGGGCCTTGCTTAGGCCTTTGCTCTGGAGAAACCCACACTCCCGTGCACAGAAGCCATGCATAAAAAGGCCCAGCTTTATGTGTTAGTTAAGGCTCTAGAGAGAAATAGAACCAGTAGGATGCATGTATATACGGAGAGAGATTTATTAGAAGGAATTGGCTCACAGGACTGTGGAGGCTACTAAGACCCAAGACCTGGCAGTGTGGGCTGGCAGGCTGGAGACCCAGGAGATGCAAGGCTGTGGTTCCAGCCCAAAGACTAACAGATTCAAAGACAGTCAGGCAAGAGGAATTCTCTCTTATTTAAGGGAGAGTGGGTTTGCCTTGTTGTTTTCCTCAGGCCTTCAGCTGATCAGATCAGGCCCATCTGCATTCGGGAGGCCATTTGCCTCCATTCTACTGGTTTGTTTACATGTTACTTCTATCGCCAAACACCCACATCAACACTGAGAATAAGGCTTGATCCAATATCTGGGCACCCCATGGCCTAGTCAACCTAACATATAAAATTATAATTACAAAAAAATTCAGAATAACTTACATATCTTTCAAAAGGTGGATGGATCAATATATTGTGCTATATTCATACACCAGGATACATGCATGAACCCGAGCTAAATATATTGAACACGGGTATATCTAGAAAAGATAATGTCCAGTGAAAAAAGAAAGTTGCAAAAAATAAAACTGTATTTGTGAATTTTTAAAGGACGAAACAAGGCCGTGAATAGATATATATCAGTGTAGTCGTAAAAACATGGATAAAATAATAAACATCCATTTCAGGCTTTCCTTTAAAAAGGAAAAGTCAGAAGTCAACATGACAAGAGGCCAACTTGAAAATTAAATTCCGGAATGGTGGGTACTTTGTGTGCAAACTAATTTCGTGAGATGTTTCTGCAAGGGAAGGACTGGAAACAGTGGTTTGTGCCGGTGCGAAGACTTGCATATATGCCCAGGTGACCAGTTGGTCTCTGCGAGGCAGATTCTCTTGAAAATACACACCTGCTGTCGGGTTTGGGGGAATTTTCTCCGTGTACTTGGGCATGTAAAAAACTACCCATATGTTTCTTGAGGCAGCAAGAGGATTTGGGGCACTTCAGAGAGGGTTCTGTCTCAGGGGAGCCTGATGGTCAGGGTGGGAGAGAGTCACTCTTTAGGAGATCCTCTCTGTATTGAAGCTGGACCCCAGGAGTAACGGGAACAGGCATATAAATAGGACCTTCCGGGCTCATGAAAGAGTGGGAGGGGTCATCCTACAAGGTGTGGCCAGACAAACCAGGTTCTGGTCTGGCTTCTCCACATCCCAGTTTCATGATCTGGGGCAAGTGGGTAACCCTGGGCTGTCGTTTCCTCGTCTCCGCTGTAGAACCTCAGGGAAAATGAAGTAATACAGTCCAGCAGAGCTGCCTGGGCCCCACTAAGGCAGCACATGTCTCTTTTTTGTCTTCCTTCCCACGTTGGGAGGGGAAATTCTAGTGGAGCATCCAAGTACTCAATTCTATGGCCATGGGATTTTTGCTTCACAAATGATTGTTGTCAAAGGCCCTGGAAAGAGAGAGGACACATTCCAAGGCTTTTGTGGAAAATGGACAACTTTGTGCAAATCTTTATTCCAAAGGCAGAGACAGACACGGAAGTAGAGTCAGGAGAACTACCGCAAGTTCCATGTGTGACCCTGGGAACCTTGTGCCTCATCTCCAGGCCTCAGTTTCTCCATGGCTAGGCAGAAGCATGCCTAAAGTCTTTTATAACCATAAAATAATATGATTTTAAGAACAGAGCACTGTAAACTAGGGAGAAGCCATGGTAACGATAAGAGAAAGCTTTTGTTACTACGAGGTGTATACAGTTATGGAGTGGGTGTGTGACCTAAAACTTACTTATGTTATCCTCGTCAAGTTAAAGTATGGGGAGCAGTGAGTGTGGTGCTTGTTTAATGAGTCTAGTTCAAAGACAAGGCATGAAGCGAACCCTATTATTTTTGCTGCATTCTGACAGACCTATCAGGGCCTTCTCCCGAAGTGTGGGTGGCAAAGTGGTTAGAGGTGAAAGTGTAGTCACTTCCCAGGTTCCCTTCGCTAGCGGCAGGAACACTGTGTCTGGTACATATTTAGTAAGCAGTTTGTACTGTGATTTGAATTCTGCAACTGAAAGGTGGTTAAGGGGAGAAAGTACCTGACAGCAGGTTCTCAGGAGTTATTCAGGTCACCATGATTGAGCTTTGGGTTATTGGAAATGGTCATTCTCTTCCCCACTTGAGAATAATAATTGTCCTTTTGAATGACATTAAGGCAAGGTCATGTGCCTGTTTTTTGAAATGCTGCTTATTAAGGCCGGAAAACCAGCTGGTATGGGTCAGGAGAATATTCAGCCCCCACAGGTTGATGTAAAAAGCCTATGTGGCTGAAATAGAGTTAACCAGAAAATTCAGTTCAGAAAATACTCTTATCTACCCATATTTCTGCTGACTCGACTTTTTGTTATCTTTTGCATTAAAATGAATGATGACTCATTCACTCCTTGCTGGAATGGTGCCTGGCCGAACAGTGTGGGCTGGAAACTTGGCTTTGTTTCCGTCCTACGGGGAACTAGTCTGGTGTTTTGGGAAAACCGCGTAACCTCTCTGCAGCTCAGAATGGTAGACGTGGAAATTAGAGACTGTCTGGAACCCCGCAGTTCTGGGTGCTTCCCACATGCGGAATCACCTGCCAGGTGTGGCAGCAGCAGGCCGAAGAGAGCAGCCTTGAGTTACCTGCAAGGAGCTGAACAGGATCATCTCAGTGCCCAGCCCAGAACTGTCCACGTTTCCCAGGGCCTACGGAGCAAAGTTCTGGGAATGACCTCGAAAGCTCCCTATCTGTGCTGATAAAGGAAAAGAAGATGGAAAGGGACTCTCTCTGCCCCCAGGATCTGCAGATAAGAAATAAAGTCACTTTCACCCTTGTACATTCTAACAGCGATTGCTGCTGAGCCAGCAGCTCACCTTAGTGAAATGAGGTCTTCAACAGACACGACCTCAAGTCCTCTTCTAGGGATCTCTCCAGTGAATGTCAGTGAGGACTGGGTGGACTCTGGGATTCTGGGTTCTAGGAGCTGTGGCAGGGACTTGGTAGTGACTTACCAAGACTGTTTTGGTCTGCTAGGAACACGGCCACACTGTATCCCAGGCCCCCTGGAAGGTCAGTGTGACTCTTTCGCTGAATTCTGTGCAATGGAATATGGGTAGAAGATACCCTTTCCAGCAGGACCTATGGAAACCTCTCCCCCAAATCTCTCTCCAGCAGCCACCAACTGAATACCAGTGTCCAAGGCAATTTGGAAGAAGTCTCACATTGAAGATGGCAGAGAATCTCTAGCCCAAGTGTCTGAATGAATGTCTCCATCGCGGACCAGACTCTGCAAAAGTAAGAAATAAACGTATGCATTCAGTTGTAGGAAATTGGACGTTCGTTACAGCAGCTAGCTATAAAATATCTGCCTCTGTACAAAAAAAAAAAAACGTATTTGCATTATCAGTTACTCCATAATATATAGTCAGTTATAGGACAGCTTTTTTTTTTATAGGACAGCTTTTAAGGGTTCACTTAATTATATCAATAAACCATCTACTGTGCTTCTAATGCCAGTTTCTGAGGTCTTAATGAGTGAATGAATACCGAATAAATCATTAGATAAATCAATAGTGGACAAATAAATTAGACATTGGATAAAGAAATAAATAAAACACAGCCTTGCCAGGAGTGGGTAAAATGGCAGAAATGTCTCCTTCCCTTTGCCTTCCTCACTGTGTCTGGAACAGCTTAGAGCAAACCCTGATTTATTTGGCCGAAGTGAGACCTAAATTGTCATGCAGGCCTAGTACCCTGTGAGGCAGTCAGTAAGAGGCTCTGGAAGAGACTGACCCCAGGGGCTACCCAGCTCCTGGGGAGGGAGAAGGGAGTGGAAGGGAATGTGGAAGTGCCATTCAGTTGGAAGCCAGGGCAATGACACTTCTGGAACTGAGTGGTTGGGGAGAGAGAGGCTGTTTCCACCCCATTCTCCATCCTATGAGGTCATGTGTGTCGAGTCATAATTTTTAAACAATCAGAAGCATGACTCTAATATAGAATGAATATGTGTCAAAGATTATTAATTAAATAATGAGGGAATCAGCATGATGATAAAGGTAATACAAAGAGCATTTTGAAGAGCAGGGATGATCTCATCTACGAGAAAGGGCATTCTGAAATAAATTTGCTGAGCTAGACATAAAACCGGAATATCCTACAGAGCAGGGAAGCCTAACGTGTAGGGTGATCTTTTTTACAGTAGAGAAATCTACATGGTCCATGGGACTTCACTGGGTCTAAGGCTGTAATAGGTCTGTTCCAATACAGGTCTGTTTTCCTGGGTAATTAATTAAGTAATCCTCCAGCCTGGGACACCATTCTCCAGTGTAACATTGAAGAGATATGATGCCCTCTCTGCCTATTTTCTGAGTTTTAAAAGGCTTGTTGGAATTGTTCCCCTGGTTTGATCAGAAATAATATCCAGAGACTGTTTTTGACTACCAGAAAGGCTGGTCTCATTACGTTTTAGCTTGCTTGTTTACAAAGGTGAAGTAAGATACTGAAGCCATACTAAGGCCAGAGAATTAACTGCCGTCTGGAAATTTTATTCAAGAATCTCAGATTCGGCTTTTTAAAGGGTTTGATTATTTTAGCTTCTAAAGCTAAACACCAGGGTCCAAGAAACTTCACTAGACCTCACATGCAGTGCTAATAGATTTTGGTGCATTTCTTTTCAAGATCATGTAAATTCTATTAAGACCACCAGTACACAGGAAGTGACTCCCATCCCTCCTGTGAGGCTGGAAGCCTGAGAACCATAGGACACGTCTCAGGTTGGGTTTCCTGGGATGGCTTTGTATCATTGATGCTACAGGTTAAATACACCTTTGTAAAGGGGCGTTTGTCGTACTTGATTAAGTGAGGTTAATTTTCAACATGACACTCCAGATACGGCCTTGGGTGCACAGCTGATTAGTCAAGTCATATCTTAGTAAAAAGGAGACCAAATCCTCAGTGAACCTATGCAAATAACTATATTACTGTGCAAGGTAGAGAAACTCAATAAACGTACCAGTTTCTGAGTTCAGAGGTGTCAGTAAGAATCAGATTATCATTAAAAGTGTCAAATTTCAGTTTGCTAAAGCATAGTGTACTAAAGTGAGATGGATTAAAAAGGAAGAAAAAGGATTTCCTCTTAGACATAAGAGAACAGAATATTTAAAAAAAACCAGTATTTCAATGTAAATTAGTACAATTTAAGTCTATTTTTCTCTCATCCATGAATTTAGTCCTATGAAACTGAATTTATTCCCCTGGATCTGAGGTGAGCAGCTCCTTTTGTAAAATTGTATACTTCTGAAGTAAAAATGATTCTGGAAGTTCTGACCACTTCCCTGATAAGGTCTGATGGTTGTCTAGATAATGTCAGCTTTATACTTTGGAACTTGTACCCGTAAGTCTAGTCTTTGTATGTCAGTAGTTATTGGTATCCAGTGCTGTCCCTTCCACAAGACTGTGAGTTTTTCTTTGTTGAAGATACAGATTCCAGCTTGAAGGCCCTCGGGAAAATGTCAGAGGACACTGAAAACCACTTACAGAAGTGAGTGTGGGAGCGCCTGGGTGGCTCAGTGGGTTAAAGCCTCTGCCTTCGGCTCAGGTCATGATCTCAGGGTCCTGGGATCGAGCCCCACATCGGGCTCTCTGCTCAGCAGGGAGCCTGCTTCCCCCTCTCCCTCTGCCTGCCTCTCGGCCTGCTTGTGATCTTTCTGTCAAAAAAAAAAAAAAAATGACTATGTATTTGTGGTTCATTTTGTGCAGCAAATAATATCAGAATGGAGAAGGGTTAGATTATCTGTGCGCTGTAATACATAACTGTTTTCCTGAGAGTTCAGATAATGTTCCCTCTTGGGCAGGAACATATTATAGACAATGAGAGCCCTAGCAAAGCTCTGGCACCTACCATTCCCTTCTGTAACACGGACACTTGGTAAAACACTCCTCTCATTTTACCTAGGCAAAACTCTACTTTGAATTGACAGACCATTTCTTCCTGTTTAGCTTTTACAGCGGTGTTGAGCGAATTAAGAAACCTGCAAAACAGTCCTTATTATTTCTAGCACCCTTTTTAAAATAAGACTATAGAATAAATTTTTGTGAGTTCCCATGGGAACTTTGGGACCTCGCAAAGATGTTGTGGTGCAACAATATATACCCATCTTCTCCCCGAGTTACGGTCCCAGTCTGGGGACGGCAGCATCAAAACTCATGAGGGGGAATTTGGCTGCTTGGTTAGGAAACAATAGCTTGGTTACCTGTTAATCAAAGCAGCAGTGGAATATTTGAAGCAGATATAGAAGAAGGAGACACGGTTTCGCGAAACCTTGGCTCCTTAAGAATCCAGGGATCGCTGAAGTATGCACACAACACAGAAAACTATGCTGGTGGGAATCAGAAGCCTTGCTGTCCAGACGGAGAACACAGAAGGTAGTGAATGACCTTGCACTCTTCCTTGTAAAAGCAGGCTACGTGCTCTAAGATCAATTCATCATCTGAGCAGAGAAAAATCAAATTCTAGTTTTAGGTTAATATCAGGTCTGGCAGGAAGGATTCTGCAGCTCCTCCTACCCCTTTTGTTAAACTTGGGAATAAGCCCATCAGCTTGGAGCAAACTTTTCCAAAATTTTAGCACACTCCTTTGATTATTTCAGACTCGTTATTTGTAGGTGTTCTAAGCCAAGGTGAAGAAAATGTAATTCACGTGAGCCTTCTACCACTTCCTATATTCAAGTTTTGTCTTTCATTACTCTTGTCCATGTTCAGTAACACCCAGACCCTTTAGAGTCAAACCTACCCCTTCTTTCCCTTTGGAGACACACCCTGTCGCCTGGTGTGTAGTAGCTCTTTGCTACTACTCCCAGCATATAGTCTTAATCGTTTAACTAGTTTCTTCATGAAAAACATACCCAAACCTTGCTTTTAAAGATTCTGATATTATACCTCATTACTTATAAAACCAGAGAAAATATGTGTAACTATTTTTAAGCCAAAATGATTAATTCAGTATGATTTGCTTAAAGATTCACCTTGATTACTTGAATGTTGATTCTTAGAAAAAGGCCGCTTAGCTAGTACTTAATGTAAGAAAGGATTTTTGTAAGCCAGCCCATTTACAGTATTGGAAGTTCAATTTCTTTATTTTGGGGGTGATTCTGGGAATATATGTAATTTATATAAGTGCTTAAAATCTCTACAAAGCAATTAATTTCATTTATGAGCTATTGTAATCTAATTAATACCCTTCAGGAAAAGGAACATATTTCACACTCAAAAGTAAAGGCTTTTCTTAATTACACACAAACCTTCAGAGAGCTTGTAGTTTCATTTCTAGAAATGCCATCACCGGTCATGAATAGACAAAAATACGAAATTCCCTGATCCAGACCTCAAGGGGCTATTCTTCATTCCAGGAAGAACAAAATATTTTCTTAATTGATTTGAGGTCACAAATGGCCAAACAGACAAAGTGAAAAGACTAAGAAACTAGTTTCTCACCCAACAGAGAATAGACACCATTGTCCCAGTAATCACCACATGATCAGACCATAAAACCAGGGCTCTGGTCATTGCAGTCACCAATGGCAAATGGCATACTGACCATGCACAGATCAGAACCAGAACTAAAACTGCTCAAGGACCAGAAATTAAAAGAAAAACACAGACTTAGATCAAAGAGAGAGAGTCAGGGACGATAAAGTGTTATTATCATTTGTGCTCCATCCCAGGGGCCAAAATAGCACGCTCGGCTGACCAGCCCATGAAGTCTACTTCCTGTGTATCATAGTTGAGTGGGCACTGGCAGGTGAGTCCACTTGGCAGTCTCAGAGAAGCCTCCAGAACAAGTATAATCACTACAATTTTCTACAAGTTAAAAATATACAAATATAGGATAAATGTTAAAGATACTCATCAATAAGGGAATCCATAAGATTGGCGACGATAGTTAAAATTGCCTTTTGAGGAACAGGGTCACATAGTTTACCAAAAAAAAAAAAAAACCAAAAACCAGGGCATTCTGAAATAAGGAAAATCATTAAAATGTTGTAGGCTAAACATGGCTCCCCAGAGATGTCAACACTCTGATCCTCACAACCTATAAAACCTGTGATTTTACCAGGCAAAAGAGATTTTGAAGATGTGATTTAAGTTAAGGAGCTTGAGATGGGGAGATAATCCTAGATTATCTGGACAGGCGCAGTTTAATTCCAAGTCTTAAAAAGCAGAAGTGGAAAGCAGAAATGTAGGTCAGAATGAGAGGAGGACCTGCTCTTGTTGACTCTGAAGATGGAGGGAGAGGGCCTTGTGCCCAGAAACAGAAGCATCTGCCAGCTGTGAATGGCCCTCGATTTACAGTTAGCAAGAGCACAGGAACCTCTGCTCTCCAGCTGTAAGGGACTGAATTCTTCCAAGAACTGGAAGATGCAGGAAAAGCATTCTCCCCTTGAGCCTCCAGAAGGGAAGGCAGTCTACGCCCATCTTGATTTTTGGGTGGTGAGACCTGCTTTGAACTTTAGTCCTTCAAGTCTGTAAAATAATAAGTCGGTGTTGTCCTAAGCCACTGAATTGGTGGTAATTTGCTATGGCAACAATAGAAAACAAATACACTGAGACAGATAAAATGTGTTAACATGCTATCAGCCAGTAAGACCGTAACCTCTGAGTTCCCATTTCTACCTGATGGATACCTACATGGTGCATTTAGCTTCGCAAGAATGATTTCATAACTACTGGTAAATAGCAAAGCCTAAGGCAGGTGCAGGACTAGACATTTAAATAATCTTTGTGTCAGTCTGCTCTATAATGCCCAGTTGACATTGAAAGAACATGCTACTCACCTTTTGCCTTCTTTCCAAGTTTAACTTTTTTAGCAGGTGAGATAAGGAAGTATCATTTCATTTTTTAGACAGTAAGCTCCATAAGGGCATCACCTTAATTGTATGGATTCAGGTTCTCTTGGCACAATGCGTGACCCATAGCAGGTGCTAAATAAATATTTGCTCAGCAAAAGAATAAACCTCCCCAACCTCATCTGTGAATGTTTCCTGCTGGGAAATCTACGATTCAGCCACACTGAATTCCTTCTCTTCTTTAAATATAAAGAAGCCATGCTCTCTCGTGCCCTGAGACTTTTCCATTTCCTTTTCCCTGGCCTGGAGTCCATGTGTCCATCCAGCTAGATTAGTAAGCAGCCCTACTTAGACCTCGGCTTCGACATCCCCTCCTCTGGGAGTAAGGCCTGGTCACCTCACCTTCTCATAGGTGATTTCCTCTGTCCTCACAACTTCTGTGCTTAATGCCACAGCTCTTAACACGTTCCATTCGCCTTGTACAGACCTCCCCTGATGGTCTAATGCAGCAAACTGTCATAGTTTAAGTATCAAGTCGAGAGTCAGACTGCCTGGGTTCAAATCCTGGCTCTGCAACTGACTAGTTGTGTTCTGTTAAGCAAGTTACACGATCTTTCTATGACTCCTTTTTCTCATCAGTGAAAAAGGGATAAGGTGAACTCGTCTATTACTTACTGCTGTGGTAAAGGTCAAAAATCTAGGGCTTAGGGCAGAGCTTGGGATATGGCTATCATGTGGGATGCTATTATTTTGTAAATTCATTGAAATGAGATGAAATGAGTCACCATCTTGTTCACCGCTGTCCTCAGGTTCTGATACAGAATGCCTGACCTAGAGTAAGTGCTCAGTATCATTTGGCGACTCAAACAGAACTGTGAGCCAATGAGGACCGTCCCTTTTGTGGGACCAGAATTGGAGATAAAAGAGCAAGGTCTTGATAGTGAGATAAGCTACTCAGAGAGGCTTACCTCTCGAGCCAATAGAGGCCTTCCCTCAAAACATCTAGAAGTCAAAGAACTAAGCAACCCTGCTTCTCCCAGGAAGCGGTTGTTGACTTAAGCCTTCTGGGATATACGTCTCAATCAACCAATTCCAAAAGGCATATGGATTCTCAGCAATGGCAGGCCCTTCTATCCCTACCTTCCCAGAGTGTGACTGCGGGCGCGCGCGCGCACACACACACACACACACACACACACACACACCCCACACCTCCCTCCACCTCACCCTCATGCTTCCTAGATCAGCAAATTCTCCAGCAGCCTCGAGACCCATTGCATTGAACTTAGGGTTCTGCCTTTGAATTCCCCAGGTTTCCCATGGATCCAGGGCGTCCCTGGAGGAATATGAAAGTGTTGATCTGGCTGAGGAATGTAGTGCCACTCTCCTTTGTTTGGTTACATTGGCTGCTCATGGAGCCATCACATCCTTTTTGAGGCGGACTGAGAACTATCCACCTTCAGCCCTTCTGCCCTGTGGGGTCTGGAAGCAGCAGCCCAGCCAGGAGCAGTGTTGAGTGCCCCCCCACCCCCCAACAGGTAGAGCCTGCAATGGCTTCATCAAACTCACATTCCTGCAGGCATCTGCGTTCAGACCCCACAGAGTGAAAAGAGGACACATATTACGGGAAAGGCATAGTCACTTTGCAGAAATTACCCTGAGCCAGCATGGAATTTATACATGAACAGCAACTGAGATTTGGTATGAATTTTTAAAGGCCTGGTCTTATTACAGGCTGAACTGGTGTGGGCGGCATCCAGATGAGCAATGAGGAAGCCTGGCCCCAGGAAAATCTACACCCTTCCAGTTGCCATTTGTTACCGATCATGAGGTTTAGAATCATCACCTTTGCAGTTCTCATTTTAACGCTCTGAATCCCCCAACAGGAGGAGCTTTAAAACACTACATAAACACAACCATTAAAAAATGAAGTAAAACTAAGAGGCACCCTCAAAATATTGTTATTACTTTGCCTTCGAGAAAAAAAATGAGCCAAGAAAGTTACATGGAATGTCGTGGGTCATAGAGCATCACAGCCGCAGAGATCAGATTTGATTGGTTGAAACCTGGCTTCCAGATTTCTACAAACACTGCCTTATCCAGTCCTCATTCTGTGAGTTACTCCACCATTACACAGCTAAGGAAACACTCCCTTGTGTGGGAGGAGGCTGAATACGGTGTCTAATAGAGCAGATATTTGATGGAAAAAAAATAACAGTTGCATTTTGCACACCTGGATGACTAAGAACATCTTACCTGTGAATAAGGGCATTCGAAAAGCTTAACAGTCTTGGTGAAGGTGTTCCACATGCCATGCCCAGACTGACTTTCTTCCACTCGTCTCCCTAAGGAGAGTAGCTTGTTGACATTTGAAGGGTCGTCGTCCCAAAAGGCACTGCCAGAAATCACAAGACCAAGCTGAGAAGACACAGGGGAGTTCCCTCTCTGGCCCCAGGCATCTCTGGCTTGAGTAAAAGATAGCATTTTAGCGACACTAGACTGTGATTTTCAAAATACAGGCTGGCATCATCCCTTTGAGAATATCACCCTGTGTCCGTCTTAGGAAAAGACGGTAGCCTTTTGTCAGGCTTCATTCTCCTCCTCCTACTTCGATCCTCTGCAGCTCTCCCAGGCGGGTGGCTAGGTGGGTAAACACTGATGTTGCAAATGGGTCAAGGCCTTGTCTTGATAAATGAGAAGAACACACAGTTCACCCTTGAGCACCTTGGGTTTGAACTGCGTGGGTCCACCGAGATGCAGATTTTTTTAAGGTACAGCACTGTAAGTGTGTTTTCTCTTAGATGTTCTTTTTTTTTTTTTTTTCTCTTAGATGTTCTTAACATTTTCTTTTCTCCACCTGTCTTTATCACAAGAATATAGCATGTAATACATATAACATAGGGATATATGTTGATCTGTTGTCTGTGTTATTGGTAAGATTCCCTGTCAACAGTAGTAGGCTGTCGGTAGTTAAGTTTGGAGGGGGTCAGAAGTTGCATGGGGATTTTCAGCTGCATGGGGTTGGCACCCCTGACCTCCCACGTCGATCCAGGGTCCTCTGTAATTTGCCAGAGGCCTCTTTTCTCTGGCTCTAGCCTAAAGTTTTCCCATTTCATTTCTGCCCCAGGAACGCTTTGCCAGATGGAACCTGTCTGCCAGACCTCTGCCATCTTTTCTGCCTCTCTCCCAACCTTCAGTCCTGGGAACACTCACCCTGGCTTCTGAACCCGCAGAACCCTGAAGCGGCTTGCAGGTGAGTGTGGGGGTGCCTCTCTGTTCAACTGACGCGCCTGGTGTTGGTCAATGTCTCCTGCCTACCGAGTAGGAGAGCCCCTTTTAACGGACTCCTCGAAACAACCTTCTTTGTCTTTTAAAACGAAGTACATTTATCACTTTGATTAAGAGAGAAATTATAGAAAAGAAGAAAATGATGGGCCTTCCCCCGTGTAGGTTTTCCCCTCTGTAGATCAAACGATTGCACTTCTGAAACCATTCCTGTTGAATCAGTCATCTTCCAGTTTTTATTCTTTGATGTGATTGAGTCTCCCTGCGCACTCCCCAAGATAGTATCAGTGTAACCAAAATGCTCCCTTCCCAACAGAAGCCTCAGATACATATGGTCTGATATACTTTTCCAGGTTCTCAGTTTTTAAAATCTCCTTTTTGCATCTTTCTTGGTCTTTACGACTAATGTCTAATTTATTTATTATTATTTCTTAGATCATGAAATCCCGATTTATGTATTTTTAACTGAGGCATAATTGACATACAACATTATATTTGTTTCGGGTGGACAACTTAATTATTCATATTTGTCTGTATTGTGAAGTTTAGTTAGCATCTGTCGCTCTACATGGTTACCACATTGGGGTGTGTGTGATGAGAACTTTGAAGATTCACTGTCTTAGCAACTTTCAGATGGACAGTACGTTATTAACTATAGTTGCCATGCTGTGTACATTCCGTCCCCATGACACATTTATTTTGTAACTGGAAGTTTATGCCTATTGACCACATTCACCTATTTGGCCCCCTTCCTCCCTCACCTCCGACAACCACCAATCTGTTCTCTCTGTCCTATGACCTTGCTTTTTGTTTTTAGTGTCTTAGATTCTCTATATAAGTGAAATCATATGGTATTTGTGTTTCTCTGTCCGACTTGTTTCACTTAGCATAATGCACTCTAGGTCCATCCATTTTGCTTCAAGTGGCAAGGTTTCATTTTTAGGGCCGAGTGATTGATATTCAGGGTGTGTGTGTGTGTGTGTGTGTGTGTGTGTGTACATCACATCTTTTTCATCCATTTATCCATTCATGAATACCTAGGTTGTTTCCATATTATGGCTGTTGTAAATAATGCCACAGTGAACACGGTTACATGTCTTTTTATACTAGTGTTTTTCTTTTCTTCAGATAATTATCCAGAGGTAGTATTGCTGGATCGTATGGTAGTTCTGTTTTTAATATTTTGAGGAACCTCCATACTGTTTTCCATAGTGGCAGCACCAATGTACATTCCCACCAACAGAACACGAGGAGAAATTCCATTTCTCCACATCCTCACCAACACTTGTTATTTCTTAACTTTTTGACAATAGCCATTCTGGAAGATGCTTGTGGTACCTCATTGTGGTTTTGATTTGCATTTCCCTGATGCTAAGTGACGTTGAGCATTTTTTCATGTGCGTGTTGCCCATTTGGGTGTCTTCTTTGGGAAAATGTCTACTCAGATTCTCTACCCATTATTTCATTGAATTATTGTTTTGCTGTTGGGTCGTATGAGTTCTTTATATATTTTGGATAGTAACCCATTATGAAATATATGATCTGTGGATACCTTCTCCCATTCCATGGGTTGCCTTTTCATGTTGTTGATGGTTACCTTTGCCGTGCAGAAGCTTTTTAGTGTGATGGCGTCTCATTTGTCTACTTTGGGTTGTTGTTGTCTTTGCTTTTGGCGCCAACTTCCAAAAAGTCACCATGAAGTCTGCCATCAAGGAGCTTATCACCTGTGTTTTCTTTTAGGAGTTTTGTGGTCTTAGGTCTTCCATCCAAATCTTTAATTCATTTAGAGTTAATTTTCGTGTGTGCTATAAAATATTGGCCCAGTTTCATCCTTTGGCACGTGGCTTCCAGCTTTCCTAGCACCACTTATTGAAAAGGCTATCTTTTCTGCATTGTATACTCCTGGCCCCTTTGCCATAGGTTAATTGACTGTGTATGTACGCGTTCACTTCTGGACTCTCTGCTCTATCCCACTGATCTAGGTGTCTGATTTTATGTTGATACCAGACTGTCTTCATTACCACAGCTTTGTGATAGCGTCTGCAGTCAGGGAGCGCACTAGTTCCTGCTTTGCTCCTCTTGCTCAGGACTGCGCTGGCTGTGCAGAGGCTCTTGTGGTTCCATACAAATTGTATGATGTCTTTTCTCTTCTGATGAAAAATGCCATTGGAATTTTTCAAAAAGCTTTTATTTGAGAGAGAGAGGGTGAGAGAGACGGCGGAAACAAAGGGCAGAAGGAGAGGAATAAGCAGGCTCCCCACTGAGCAGAGAGCCAGATGTGGGGCTCGATCCCAAGACCCCGAGATCATGACCTGAGCCAAAGGCAGAGGCTTAACCCACTGAGCTACTCAGGTGCCCCCTGATCCAATTTTAAATGGGATTGTTTTCTTAATTCCTCTTTCTGATAGTTCATTCTTGATGTATAGGAACACAACGGATTTCTGTATATTGATTTTGCATCTTGCCACTTTAACTGAATTCGTTTATCAGTTCTAACAGTTTCTTGTGTTACGGGCTACACGCACACACACACACACACACTCACACACACGCACACACGCGCACACGCACGCACACACGCACGCACACGCACGCACACACGCGCGCACACACGCGCGCACACACACACGCACACACACACACACACGCGCACACAACACATCATCCTCATCATCATCACATCACCTGCAATAATGATAGTTTTACTTTTTTCTTCCCATTTTTGGCAATTTTTGTTCCTTTCTCTTGCCTACTACTGTGGCTAGGACTCGATCCTATGTAGAATAAAAGTGGTGAGGGTCAGCATCTTTATCTCATTCCAGATCTCAGAGGAAAATCTTTCAACTCTTCACTATTCAGTATGATGTGAGCCGCGAGCTTCTCATATATGGCCTTTGTTAGGTTGAAGTATGTTTTCTTCATACCACTTGAGAGCTTTTAGAATCAGTGGGTGTTGAGTTTTGTCGGATGCCTTTTCTGCATCCATTGAGATGATCGTATGGCTTTTCTCCTTCGCATAGGTAATGTGGTGTCTGTTGAATACCTCTTATGTGCCAGCTGTCATACCGGCTGGGCGACAGTCACCAGACAGCAGTGGCTCCTGCCTTTCACATCTTCCAGTTGGGTATATAAGTTTGTGAGCCCTAAATCCTTCCCTTCTCCCTGCCTGGAGAAATTCACCTTTTGCCGTGTTTGCAGCATATGCCAGCCTCTTGTGCACGGGGAGGACAGAGCTAGGGGTCTCGGCCATACTCCTAGTCCCCGCTGTCCGGAGCATAATGTAAATGTAAGTGGCATTGGTGGGAGAGAAGCACAAGCTCCTCTCCCCTGCTCACTCTTCAGAGGCTCCTACTGTGTATGACGGTCCCTCTCAGGACCACGCTACAGCGACTCCCCCTTCCAGGTACCTGCCCTCTCGCGGACTTGCTGGGTCATGATCTCATGCACCAGATACCAGAATGGTCCATTTCCTCACATCGAGGACAAATCACATGGCATTACGTAGGACAGGCACCAGCACCGCTCCCTTGGTGCTCACTCCCTTTGTCAAGAGGAAATGTCAGGTGCATGCTGTTGAGCAGGTGCAGTGTCCTAGGCGGTCAATTTTCTAAGCCCTCCGCTGACCTGCCAGTTAAGCAGTATGGACAAAGGGGTGGAAACCCTCAGAACTCGAGCTGACTTGCTCAAGACCGCACAGGATTTGAACTCTGGTCTTGCTAGATCCATAGCAGGTGTTTTTCCCACGACTCCTTTATGAAGCAAAATGAAGGGCTCTGTTTCAAAAACCAGGGGGCAGTTTGCTGAAATGACTAAGCCTGGACTCTTTGCCATCTTACCAAAAGCAGCGGTGTTCCACTGCACAGCTGCAGTCTGGCCTCTCATAATCTGAAGAGAAACCGAGTATCTGCCCATGCCAGAGACGTGACAAGAGGGAGCCTGGGGGGAGCTTTCTCAGGGGGACGCTCAATCACCGAGGAACCAGCGAACCATGGCGGGTGCTTCACTCCCTGATGACGCAGTAGTCTGCCTGCCCTGCAAATGAGATTACAGAAAGATGGGCAGCCATCAGGGTAACATCGGGACTCATTCCCAGAGGATGTCATGAGCTGAGTGCTGGGGTGCTGTCGAGGCCCCATCGTGTTCTCACAGATACCAGGTCTGGCCGGGACTCTGGGCTGGGCTGATGCTTCTGGTCACGAAACTGGCAGCGCCCCCCGGGTTGTGAGGGGGCGGTCGGGTGGATGAGCCTTGTGCCATAGGAGACGCTCTAAAGGAGGGTCGCTTCCACTCACGTCTCTGCAAGTGTGAGGAGGAGCCCCTTGACCCCAGCACTTATAGCTGCTGTGGCCTGCAGCAGACAGGGCATGACCCTCGTGTAAGTGACACTTGTTCATTCCTTGGACACCTGTAGGCCAGTGAGGAGATGAGGCTGATAAGGCACAGCCTTTAATCTTGAGTGCCTATCTTGGTCGCATTATTCCACACATTTTACTAAAGAAGGAACATACTCCCCAAAGGCTTACTAACTTGCTCGAGGTGGCGGGGTGGGTGCGCCTCAGACGCAGGACTGGGAGACGAGTGTCTGACCATGGCACCTCTGTCTTTCCACGATACGACAGATGCTGCAATAACTCTGAAATGGTTCACCAAATGAATTTCAGATTATCTACTTCTGTCTGTAAGCCTTCCCTGGAGTTTGAAGAAATGCTTTGATACAAGGCCCATGGCTTGCTCACGAGCTCAATCAGGTCCATTGGCTGAGAGGCCTTCAAAGAGCCAAGCTGTTGCAGAAACTCTCCCTGAAAGCCAGTTCACATCGCCGAGGGAGGGATGGTGGGTCTTGGCTGAACAGCCTGCACTTTGATACTCTCTGTGGCAGACCCGGAGTTTCACCAGCCAGATCCTTCAGGGAAGGACTCGCGGTCCAGCAGCTGTGTCTCCTGCTCTCAGTTCAACTGCAGAGTATGTCTCACCTGGGGCTACCCCCTTCTCAGACAGCCCAGATGCAGCGCGGCCAGGCCTGGCCATCTGGGCCCCACGTGGAGTGGGTGATGATTCTCACTCCCAGACTCCCCACCAGGCTGGCCAAGGCTTTGTGGGGGCTTACATCATAATGGACTTCTCCTGCCATTCACTGCTGCTTCCTCCCTTCCCTTGACTGGTGTTGACACCAATAAATATCTAGCACTCTCGTCTGTGCCAGCATCTGCTCTCAGAGACACCAACCTGCACTAGTACCCATCAGCTTCAGGGATACGCATGTGTGAGCAGTGGGCCGGCAGAGAGAGATACAAAGGAACAGTACCGCCCTTGCCGTGAAGATGCTCATGGTCAGGCACAAGGGGACGAGTGCGGGTGGCTGGGCTCAAATTCCCACCTGCAGAAGATGAGCTCAGAGTAGAAACTTCCTCCCTCTGCCTGAGAGCCAGCACAGCGGGGCTGTCCCTGGTGCTCAGGCTGCTGGTGGTGAATCACACAGGACTAGGACTATATGAGGAGACCTTCTGGCCCTGTATGCTAGCCTCTTCCCAGCTGATCTGCCAGTTACTTTGCTCACCGCCTTCTCTTCATTTCACTGACACCATCCTGGCCCAATCCATTGGCGTCTTTGCTGGCCTTTCCCACCAGTTCCATCTGTGTCCCCTGCTTCCATTCTCCACACCACATCCACGGTAAACTCAAACTACAAAGCAGATCACTGCATCTACTCTTAAAGCTTTCCAGTGGCTTCTTACTGCTTTTAGAATAAAATCCATACCATTAACATGGTCTAGGGTGTTCTCCGTGGTCTGGCCCTGCCTATGTTTCAGACTTCAGCAAATCGTTTTTTGAATGGCTGCCACATGCCAAGCAATGTGTTATATGCTGGAGATACAGCAGAGTTCTTTCCTCTAGTGCACCTCCATCATAGTGGGGAGAGAGAGAAGACAAGCAAGCAAATAACAGATGTGTCCAATCAAATCATGGTAAGGGTCATGGTGGAAAAAAGGGAGACTCCAAGGTTGGCTGGGGAGAGCAGCAGAGAAAAGAAGACAGAGTGTCTATAATAAACTGATATTTCAGGGGCACCTGGGTGGCTCAGTGGGTTAAAGCCTCTGCCTTCTGCTCAGGCCATGATCTCAGGGTCCTGGGATCGAGCCCCGCATCGGGCTCTCTGCTCAGCAGGGAGCCTGCTTCCCCCCCCTCTCTCCGTCTGCCTCTCTGCCTGCTTGTGATTTCTCTCTGTCAAATAAATAAAATCTAAAAAAAAAAAATTTTTTTAAAAATTGACATTTCAGCAAAGACATAAAGGGCTTTAAGAGAGGGAGCCATTTGGATATCTGGCATGGGGAGTGGGGGCAGGAAGTACTCTAGTAGAGGAAGGAGTAAATGCAAAGGCCCTGAGGTGGGAGTGTGTTCAGCATGTTTCAGGAAAGCGAGGTGGCTGCAGGAGCAGAGTGAGTGAGAAGGAATGGAGGAAGAGTGGGGAGCAAAGAGGGTCTCATGGGCAATTACACCACAGTGTAATGCACAAGTGTTACCTACATTACAGTCTAAATGAGATAGGACCTCTGAGAGGGTTTGTGCAGATCGGACACTGTATCTGACTTCTATTTCTGGGGGTGGAGTGGGAGGGGAAGTCCGAGACCTGGTAGGTATCCTTCTATAGGGCTGGACTGGGATGGCCGCAGTGGAGGTGGGGAAAGGTGGCCCGAGTGTAGTCCCCTGGACCCGCCTGGACTTAATGGTGTTTTTGGCTCTACGGTGTGAGAGAGAGTCAGCGATCACCGCAAGATTTGGGACTGGGGCAGCGTAAGAATAGCTTTCCTCCTTACTGAGATGGGGAAGGCAGTGCGACAGGCAGGTTTGGTAGGGGAATCTGGAGCTCTTCTTGGACCTGCCGGGCTCACTGTCGCATCTCTAATCATTACTGCTCAATCACTGTGCTCTCCCACCAGTTGTCCCTCAGCTTCTGGGAAATCACTTTACTGGAGGGCCCTGTCCTTGTCGCGCGCTGCACCAGCTCCACCCCCCCCCCCCCCCCCCCCCCCCCCCCCCGCCCACCCCCCCATGTGCAAGGATGGTGGCAGCACCCAGCTGACAAAAAGACAGGGCTCTGACC
>CM053607.1:106395548-106407463 GCA_028646535.1 Procyon lotor | reverse complement strand
AGGCACCTCAAGGGTGATGGTGGCATAGGTACAAGTGTGGGGAAATTGGAAGGGCTTGGCTTTGGGTCATTCCTCTCCTCCTGTTTGGCGCTCCTCCAGACCTTGTGGGGGAGCCTCTCCCAGGGTCCTTCATCCTCCCTAGCTGTGCTGTGAGAAGGCCGCTGCTACCTGAATTCCCACCTGGGTTACTGGCCAGAGAGCACAGCCACAATCACAGTGTGGTCTCCACTGCCCTCCAGTGGTTGTCTTGGCTCACTGCACCCTGACAGCCAAGCATTCTATTTACTTATTTTCCTTTATTCCCTCAAACATGATAGAAATCCCATTCCTACCATATGCCTAAGCCTCTCACTAGAGCTGTAACGGACGTAGCACCTTCTGTAAAAAAGATGATAGTCTCTCCAAGAGGTGAAGACATACCGGCACGGGAACAGAGAAACTAAACAGAGTAGCATCTGCTTTCAGAGAAAGTGATGTTGTGATTTGTAAGAAATATATATTTGGTCGTGGTCCACCGCTCCTGGTACGGAGCTCCTACAACCTTTGGAATTTCTTAAGTAAGGAGCATGATCATGATGTCTTTTGCTAGGTTAATGAGGCGGCTTTTGGAATGCCCCCGGGATTAGGAGCTGGTTGCCAGGGGAACCAACCAGTGATTAGAGGTTTGGAACTCTCAGCCCCACCCCCAGACCTCTGGGGAAAAAGAGATGGGCTGGAAGTGGGAGCAGTCACCAGTGGTCATTGATCTAATGAATCAGGCCTGTGTCAGGAAGCCGCCATGAAAACCGGAAAAAGAGGACCGGGACTGTAGGGCTTTGGGATGGTGAACACTTGGAGATTCAGGGAGGGTGGTGCGCTCAGAGAGAGCATGGGAGGCCCCCGCTTTCCCCACACCTTGCCCTCTGCCTGCCTTCCACGTGGCTGTGCCTGAGTTACCCCCTTTTAAAATGAACCAGTGCTCTAATAAGTCAGATGTTTCTATGGGTTCTGTGGGCCACTGTAGCAAATGAATCGAACCCAAGGAGGCGGTCATTGGAACCATCTATGGCCAGGCCCATCTTGGGCCTGAGGCTGGCATCTGAAGTCTCCTAGGACTGAGCCCTTAACCTGTGGGGTCCGATGCCATCTCAGGGTGGATGTGTGAACGTGTTGTTTGTTGTAGAATACCCAGCTGGTGTCCGAAGACTGCTTGATGGTAGGGTGGACCCCCGACCCTCACTCCCCCCACTACACATTGGAATTAGATCTTAGAGTCCTTTTAGTTGGGTCACATGTGATTTGCCAGAATAGCCCTGGGTCACAGAAACGTGGTTGGGAGGGGGTGGTGAAGAACGTGTGATTGCTCGGTGTCCACATGGTTCCCCCGCACTCCAGAGCATGAACTGTGAGGTACTCAGTTACTGGGGTCAAAGTTATCAGTGGAATAGAGCAGAACCCAGCTCCAGGAGTGGCAAACCACCAGAGGTATGAGGAAATGCAGAATTATGGGAAGCGCGCTAAACACACGGTCCTGTGGCGATTGCTCTCTGCCCTAGCTAAAACGAAAGTCAGAGGACGCACTGGGCTGGGCCTTGACGCTACACCAAGCTTGCATCTGAGCTCGTGTGAATTTTGGCCACTAGCTGCTAAGCTGCCCAGAAAAGGGGGAAAGTAGGCAGGGGCAACAGAAAGTGCCTCTGAGACCCCTGGTCACCATGAAAGTTGTCACTGTGGCAGGAGAAAACCAAGACACTGATGAGAGCAGGCGTGTAGTGTGAGGGAACAGTCTCATTCTGTGGGTCTATGTCATTCACTGCTGGAGGAGCCATGGCTGAAGTGGGCTGTGAGCGTCCCTGAGCACCGAGTCCTGGGTTTTGAAGGCTGACGCAGGGAAGAGCAGGTTTGGCTTGATCCAGGACCCACAGCTCACAAGGAAACCATCACAGATGCCGGCCTGTGACCCAGACAAGGGCAGGCTCCTCTTGAGGGAACGCTGCGAGGTGTGTTGACCCTGCCAAGGGGGACAGTCTATCCCCCCTGTGGATGCCCAGTGGAACACCCCAGCTAAAGCCGCCAATAGGCTTCATGTGCAAGCCGTGTGGGACTGGCTTTAAGATGATTGGGATAGTCACTCGCTAAATACGTCCATTCCTCAGCTCAGGGGACATGCTGTGGCTCACGCAGCTCCTTTCACATGGGAACCTCATGTAGCAAAACCTAGGGATGGTTCAGGAAGACTTACCGCGGGTGGAGAGGGGGGCAGAGAGAAGGCCAGGCAGAAGTAAGCCAGTCTTTCTCCTTAAAATCCTAGGAATCTCAAAACAGATGCAAGAGGAGCCTGCCACCATGCCGTAGGGCAGGGTAGACTCGAGAGGCTCCAGGAGTCATGGGCATAAGGGAGCCCTTCAGAGATCCAGCCTGTCTCGTTCTTGGCAGTAACTCAGCTGTGGAGAAAAGGGGACCCTGACCCTCAGCAGGGCCTGTCCCATCTGTGTTAGGGGTCACATGGCCTCCTGGCTTAAACCCCATCATGACTATATGTGGGAGGCATGTAAAACTGTCCCCACTTCACACATGGGAAGATGAAGGCTTAACGAGGTCATGTGTAAGGTCACAGCTGGTAAATGACCAAGCAACACTTCTAGCCCCCGTGAGATTCCACAGCAGGCTGCCCCTGCCCATGTGCTCATGGTCTGCACGGTGCTCTCCCCTTATTTATTTAGTCCTTACGTGAACCCCACAGAGCTGGAAGTATTATTTCTATTTTATGGAGAAGAAAAGAAAATCTCAAGGAAATCATGTGCCCCCACGGCTCAGATGTTGTCTGGCTGGTGGCTGGGCTCAAAACTCACACACAGCTACGCTGGTCACCCAGGACCCTCCATGACCCCACAGTGTTCTAGCTTGTGTCCCCACCTGCCATTGAAGTCTGGGGACTGAGGTTTTCCTGGAAAAACTCTTCTGCCATCCCCCAGCCCAAGCTGGGTGTCGCCTAAGCCCTGTCCCCATCCCTAAGCCTCTGTCCTGTCATGGGCACACCCCGGCACACACCCTCCAAGGACAGTCCCCGCCCTGCGTCAGCACGCAAGTCCGATACTCTGTGGGTTTTGTTACTGGAGCCCTTGGGCATCTCACCCCCATCACTGGGTTCTGGGCTGGGGCACCATTCAGAGCCAGTGTCCCCATGACTGCTGCCAGAGCTCCTGGCCATGTCTTACTAGAAATGTCCCCTGTCGTTTCCCCTGAGAACCTGTCCCTTAGAGCTAAAAACCAGAGGGCATCCTTCTCTCCATTTAGAGGGCTTGCCTGTGAGAAACGACTCACAGCAACAGGCAGTGTGCCGGGCTGAGACACACCCCCAGAGAAGAGGCGGTGGTGATGTCCGTCCCCTGAGCGTGGTTCTCAGGGAGACTGCAGGACAGGAACCCAAGAGGCAGCACAAACCCACTGTTCAGGCAACAGGGGATCAAAGCCAGGGCACGTGCTCTCTGGAATTTTACCTGCTAAGCCCTGGACATCTCACTCCATATAAACCTTGTAACAAGCCAGTGAGGGCAGAATTTCCCTATTCCCGCTGTAGAGAAGAGAAGAGAGAAGCTCGGGAAGCTTAGGCATTTGTCAGGGGTCCATAAGCCAGTCAGTTTGGTTCCCTCCTCTTTCTTCCGACCCACAGGGGTACCGTACCCCGAAGCAGTGGCTCTCAGAATCACCCATCCACAGAGTCCTCGGGTGTGATAGGTCTGGGTGGGGCCTGAGAATATGCAATTTTAGCAGGTTCCTAGGTGACCTGGGGACTTTCAGGGCCACTGCTTCAGAGGTGGGATGGCTAATGAATAGTTTGCTCAAAACCAAATCCAATGACATGGAGAAAGGGATTTGTTTCCTTTAATGTGTATCATCTTGCATTTGGGGTGACGGGGGCTGGTGGTGCTCGTGGGCTTCTTGAGTGGTGGCGGTTGCTGACACTGAACCTGACCCTGCCCCTCATGGCTGGCCCCCGTGGAGAAGGCAGGGGGGGCCTCTGCACTATAGGGCCATAAATGAGCCCAAACAGGGGACTCCGGTGGGCTGATCCCTCGGGTGTGGACAAGGCCAGAGTGACGGGCTCCATGGGCCCCAATAGCTGGGGAGGGCTGGAGGCCAAGCCGGGGGAGACACGGCCAGCCGTGAACTTGACCAGGGGCAGCCAAATGCTACACCTCATTTTGTCCAGATCACACAAATCTGAACTGTGCATCCCTGGAGATTTGGTTTCACTGTCTCAGGATCAAGCAGCAGACACACGTGCCCTATCTAGTGCCTGGAGGGATTGTGGCCGCCTCCCCACCCCAGCCCGCACACAGCCCAACAAGAGAGGACCACACTTGGCAGGAGGGAGAAGAGGAAGGAGGAAGAGGCAGCGGGCAGGGGTGGTCCATGTGGGAGCTGAGAAGACACCACCCCTTCTCGTCCTAGGCACTGCGCCTGTCTATTGAGGACTGGCCAAGGTCAAGGTGCAGGTGGTGGCAAAAGGTTTAAATTCACTGTAACCGTCCTTTCGGAGGCGGCTGTTTCTCTGCGTTCTGCTCCAGGTCAGGCCGACCCTGGGCTCATTACATGGACAGACAGTCCCAAAGCACACGTACTGTGTGTGCAAGGGTTTGCCCAGCAGGTGGACCTTCTTTCTCACAGTTCCACACTCGTTAACAGAGCAGCGCGGCAGAGCAGGCAGTTTGTGAGAGCTCAGTCTACATGCCTGTGTGGACCCTTAATTGCTCTGTTGCAGCCACAGGTTAGGTCCAGAATGCCCAGATGTCCAGTGTAAGCACAGCCACTGGAGCCACGGTGGGTCCCATGGCAGCATCCAACCGGAAGACATACGTGGTTTTCCAAGGGTGGTTTTAGGGGGAGCCTGGGTGGCTCAGTCAGTTAAGGGTCTGTCTCTTGATGTTGGCTCAGGTCCTGATCTTGGGATCGGGCCCCATGTTGGGCTCTGCCCTCAGCAGGGAGTCTGCTTGGGAGTCTCTCTCCATCTCCTTCCACCCCTCCTGCTCACACGCTCTCGCTCTCTCTCAATAAGTGAATAAATTAACAAACAAAATCAAAAAAAAAAAAAAAAAAAGAAAGAAAGCCTTTAGTATATGAAACATGCCCTTACATGAAGCCAGCTATGTAGATTGGGAAGCAGAAGCCACCGTTCCATTTGTTTTTTTGTTTTTCTGAGATTCACAACGTTTTTAAAGCAAGTGATACACAAAGCAAAACAAAACAAAGCAGAAGGAAAACCTAAAGAATCAAAACTACACGTATAATGGTAGCGTTGCACCCCCAGCTGCTCAGATCCTGCAGAATGTTTGCTCTCCCAGATGAAGGGGAAACACCGGTGAAAAAGGACAAAGACCCAGTTTTAAATCTACAGAAAGTGCAAGAGTGGTCAGGGCCCAGCAGGGAGAGACATCGCTGTTTACAGCAAGTCTTTCCTGTCTGGCCCGGTCTGGGCCTGGGGAGAGATCCAGATTTCAGCTTTCTCAGGCTCCGAAGAGGCTGCAAAAGGGCAAGAAGATGCTCTGAGGGCACGGCCCTGATTAGCTGCTTACATCAGTGCCTCTGGGCCTTGGCTGAGGGTCAGAATTCTCTGGGGCTCATTTAAAGTCTTAACCACAGACCAATCAAATTTAGGTTTGCGGAGAACCGTGCATCAAAAGTGTTTAAAAACTCTGTAAGTGATTCAGTGGGCAGCCAAAGGTGAGCATCCCTGAATCCCTGATCTAGAATACTCTTGATGACTTTGAATTTCCTAGATTCTTGGCAGATTTTCATAATCTTCTTTACGACCACTGGCCATGGAGTCAATGAAGACCCGTCCCCAAATTCCCCCTGTTGCCTGCTTCTATTGCTCCGTATTTTTATTTCATCGCATTGATTTCTCAAAATGAGCATGAACCAGAAGCAAGTAGTTAATTTACACTTAAAACATGAATAAGTAGAAACGTGCAAGTATTTTCCACTTCTCCCAGCACGTAGTATCTTCTACGAACTCAGTAATATCGTCTCCAACTTCTTTAACCACAGATGCTTTTGCAAAATAAACTTCGACCCTACAGTACACCAGCAAGCCAAACATTTCCTCTGCTCTTTTCAATCAGTTTCTTTTTATCCCTGGCCTCAAAAAAAGAAAGAAAAAAAAGGAAAAGAACCTTTTTGGAAGATCCGCCACCTCTTCAAATAACTTTTTTTTTCTCCTTTTGGTATGTGTGATAATGTGGCAATTCTGATTTTTTTCCTAAGAGAAAAATTATACCAGACAGACAGGTCCTAGATAATTTTTCCCACTTCACCACCAATCTCTTGTCCTATTTCTTTTTTAGTTCTTTTAGAAATGCCTCTTCCAATCAAAGGAAGGCCATTCATTTCACCATCTATAAATAGCTATGGGTTTTTAAGATTCTAGCAGCACACTGTATTCCTCTGCTCTCTGCCGTGTTCATTTTCTTCCCAGTTTCCCTGTTCCTACACAGCCTGAAAAATACTTCCCTGTGGGGAAAGCTGGGACAAATGCACCAGCACAAAATGGACCGTGCCAGGTGTCCAGAGCGTGCTTGATTCCCTAAAGAATGAGGGGGGAAATAGCCCAGTGTCTTCCCAGCCCTGGGATAGCTTTCAGTGCTGTGAGTTGCCACACGTTCCCAGATAAATGTACATGTCACAGTTCTGGAAAAATACCTGGAGAAAACACTTCTATTAGAAACTTTGCCAGTGGCCACGTCTGTGAGCCAAAAGACCAGACAATCTAGTCTCTGTCTTCATCTCTGCTCGGAATCTCTAATGCATCTTGGGGAAAACCTGTTTGGATCTGGAACCCACGGAAAAGGACCGAGATTACTTGGTGACTTAAGGACTTTGTTTTTTGCCATTGGTGATAATCAAATTGTTTTTTTAAATCTCAGTTGATTTATCTTATTTTTGTATTAGTGTTTTTATCTTGATCCTGTCTTTTAAATTGAACATGCTTCCATATGACATACTTACCCATGCTTTCAAGTTGTCAACCATCTAATCTTTAAGAGTGGCATTGACTGAGCAAAATATTTTGTTTCAGGGCTGAAATCAAAGAATAATTTGGTAATATGTCTAAAAGAAAATTATCCTCCACGAATCATGCTCAGATCTCTAGTTGGCCCATCTCGTCTCCTTCCCATGTCCAGAGTTCTATGGTCCCATAGGAAAAGCACTTGATTTGGGAGGAAGACTTGTGTTTTGGTCTGTTCCGTGCTCTTCCTTATGGTATCTACTTTTTCAAGGAAGATTAAGAGTTCATTGCTGGGATATTTTGTTCTCATTTTGGATAATAGGGTGGGGTGTATTATTTATCTCGTTGTATTCATTGTCGACCTGCCCCAGGATGACCAGCCAGTCTTAAGGATGAAGAGAAGTCAGATATCAAAAGGCACAAGTTTCATCAGCTGTCTCTCAGCCCGACCGTTCGACATGCCAGCCCACCTCGAAACCCCTATCCCCACACTAGAATTCCTTCACTTCATTTCTCAGGGAATTTGCAGTTTTCTGAATCCCCAGTTCTGAAAAAAAAATGGATGCAGAAGTCAGGAAAATGGGAAACAAGTATTATACAAATCTCTTTTGAGATTTAAAACTTAACGAGTTGCAGAGATATGACTGGTTGGAAGGAATCATCTGCTGACTCCCAAGTTTAAAGCAAGAGCAGAAACTGACAAGGAGGAAGATTAAGGAGGACATTTCTGGGAACCCGGATGATCACAACCTACTCTGTTCCTCTTGTTGCTGTTGCCACGGTTTTAAGTGGTGTCCCTGGCCTTGTCTGCTACTATGGTGAGTCATCCCTGAAAATAAAATGAACGTTAATAGCCTTATACCCATAGAATGCTTTATACAAAACCAGTAAGGGGGTGTTCCAAGAAATAACGAGTTTTGCAAACAAATTAAGTTCTTCAATTGGCAATTTTGACATCTGATTCCGTGTAGTGTTTTAATCTTGCTAGGAGATCTGAATGCTACATTATTGGGATACTATCTTAAAACATTTGCTGGCGTTTTTCCAGTGTGCGAATGTTGCTACAAGCTACAGTTCTTTGCGAAGACATTAAAGTTAAAATTTCTTATTCTTATATATTCTTCTATACCGAACAGGTTTTTCAGAAAACCATAATATTGATTGAGGTGTATAAAACAATATTAGAAGTATTTTAAGAAAAATCTATGATTTCAAAAAAAAAAAAAAAGAAAGGAAAAAAGAAAAATCTATGATTTCAGAAATTCCAGAGAATTCCCAGGATTCAAATTTCTTCTTTTCAAATCCTAAGCATCTTTAGGAATTTGGATATACTGCTCTCAATTTTGTCTCCTAAATTTCTCTGAGAGTCTGGTGCTATATGTCTGCCCCTGACCGGAGCTGCCAGCCAGCCTCCCAGGTTCCCGCAGCCAGAGAGACCTTGATAGAAACACAGGCCTGTTCATTCCATCCCCCTACATAAGGCATTTTAGTGGATGCCCACGTGAAGGGGTGCTCAATCTCATTATTAACCTGGTGAATAGAAATGAAAACCACAATCAGAGATCAGTACACACTCATCAGCTTGGCACAAAGTGTAAAATCCTAGCCCGTGGAGGCAGGGACGATATCTGGGTTTCCTTACCATTTTCTTTACAAATTTAGCACAATGCCAGACAATTAGTAGGTGCTCAGTGCCCATTTGCAGAAGGATAAACGAGTAAAGAAATGCATGGGAATGAGACACGCAGGAGCCTCCGTGTTATTTACTACACACAGTGTCACCCACACGCCTGGCAAAATGGAGGGACCCTTGGGCATTGTCCAAAGTGGTTTTTCTTCTCTGAGGATGGCAGTCAAGATCCCCTGCCCCACTTTTTTTTTTTTTTTTCAACAAATGCTTTTGCTCCTACTAAAGCAGTGAAATTAATTCTCATGAGTCCAATTTTCCCATCTTGCACATGGGAGGGCCGCTGTTCAGGCCTGGCTGCTTCCTTCCCTCTTCTTCTTTTCCTTTTTTTTTTTTTTTTTTATTTGAGAGAGAGAGAGAGAGAGAGAGCCTGAGATGGGGGAGAGTCAGGGGGAGAAGCAGACTCCCTGCTGAGCAAGGAGCCCGATGTGGGACTCGATTCTGGGAATCCAGGATCATGACTTGAGCTAAGACGGACGTTAACCAACCGAGCCACCCAAACACTCCCTTCCTTCCTTCTAAAAAGTTATCAAACTCTATCGAATTACATAAATATCTATTCAAACATAGTCTAACATTAGCAGTATCATTTCCTCCTGTTTTGCAGAATTGCAGTGAGAAACACGCGAGCTAATGTGCAAAAAAGGACTTCAGAAAGCACAAAGCGTCATGCAACAGCAGTGTCCAGTGTTATTAAATTGGTATGTTTTTCCTTTAAAAGCACATTCCCTGTCCACCTAAGCTTGTATCACAGGACCTCAGCTCGGTCTCAGCCAACCCGAAGAGATCCTCTTCCTATCTGGGAACCCCTTCTTTCCTGGGTCTCTCTGCCCTGCTTTGGGTGCACCTTATTCTGGTACCTATTAGGTAATCAAGGCTCTTACTTTACTGTATTTGGGCAAAATGTACTTTACAGGAAGCCTGGGTGGTTCAGTTGTTAAGCGTCAGCCTTTGGCTCAGGTCATGATCCTGGAGTCTTGGGATCGAGCCCCATATCAGGCTCCCTGCTCCATGTGTAGCCTGAATTGAATATAGCCGTGGCTTGAAGTAGCATTTTTGCTCTCTCTGGTTCATGCTGAGTATGTTATACTACATTAGTTCCATTTCCCTCTGAGTGATCTCAACTAATTAACAAGCTCATCTTCACTAATAGAAGAGGTAAAAAGCAGATTTACTTGGGTAAGGTGAAAGGTGGGGATATGAAGTTGGATGAAATAGTTATTAGTCCTTTAATAAAGCAAAGAGTTAGATATGTGTCACAGAAGCCCATCAGCCTCTCCGAATGATCTCTGAACCTTTTAGGCAATGGAAGGATTGGAAAACTCAAAAACAAGGAGCTGACCAACTGAGCAGAGACTCTTGTCAAAAAGTATTTTTCTAGGAGCAGGATGGTTTTCCAAATCTTAGAATCGTGGCCAGCTAGAACATGCCCATCCCAGCTCTGGGTGGACCACTGCAACACATTCTGGGAACCATGCCAACAATATTTGGGTACCACTCAGTGACCCCCAAATCACTTATTTCTTCAGTCTGGACTTTTAGTCTAAGGGATCATCATGGTGGACCAAGACTTACAGTAATAGGGCTGACCTGGTCAGAGACTCATTGTGAGAGTTTGTGTAAGACCACCCCTCCCTGGGCCCCCGTCTACCCACCTACACAATGAGCAGCTTGGGTCTGCACAAGGGGCCCGCCCCTCTCTTGCGTCCTGTTGATTGATAGCATAATAAGGCTCTGCCCGTGGCAACTTATATCTCACAATCAGAAAATATTTCCCTTGGCTTTAGATGAACATCATTCTTGCTGTCTTTGAAGCCTGTCCCTGTACTTTCTATTCTTTTAACTGAGAAGGAAAGCTTTTCACTCTTCCCAGCACCCAGATACATCCTACTTCTGGTTTCTGATTCTTACTGCACACTCACAGTGAGGTTCCTTCCCTATCTCGGCTCTTTGGCCGCCCAACAGATGTCAGGGGATCCCCACAGTGCTTTTATTCTGTGCCCTGTCTCCATCACTTTCACACAAACAAGTATTAGGTGCATAATATGCAAGTTTGCTTTTTTCCACTCCGACTCAGTAAATGAGTGGAACTAGAAGGGGCCCATCACCAGACACAAGAGGCTCTTAGCTATGACATCCTCAGGTTGGCGATTTCCCAAAAGAGTCCCAATTTCAAATATGACATTTTATCTCCTAGTCAGGAATTCTGAATGTCCATTATGAAAATAGTCATCATAGCGATGATGGAGAGCAAGAAAATGGTTGTGTAATTGACCCATGTCAGAGATAGAAGTGCTGAGAAAAATCCATGCCTGACCTCATGTATGTGTGTGTGTGTGTGTGTGTGTATATATATACATACATATTTTTTGAGTGTGGTTTTCCTGCCCTCTAGTGTCTCAGAGTGTTAAGAACTTGTCGAACTTAAAAAGGCCTTCTCACCCATCACTGGCCATAGATTTTATAGGGTACCAGAACACAAAATATTAGAAGTCAATGGAAAAACCATTAAAGAGAATCTAGTGAACATCATCACCCTTTGGGATGGGTGAGAAACCGAAGATCAGAGAGGAAAGAACGTGCTCCACCTGCCAAATTAGAGACAGCATAGGGAGGATTAATCATTCATTCATTGATTGCCTATGTTCAATTTATTGTGTAATATGGGTAAAAATTAATTACACTCTGTGTCTCTTAAATTAGGTCATTTTCTCTGAGGTTCCTGAGGCCATAATGTTACATCTTTCAGGGTGCCTGGGTGGCTCAGTGGGTTAAAGCCTCTGCCTTCAGCTCAGGTCATGATCTCAGGGTCCTGGGATCGAGTCCCGCATCGGGCTCTCTGCTCAGCAGGGAGCCTGCTTCCCCTCTCTCTCTGCCTGCCTCTCTGCCTACTTGTGATCTCTCTCTCTCTGTCAAATAAATAAATAAAATCTTTAATAAAAAAAAAAAAAGAAAAAGCATAGAGTAATGAATTTCTGCATCTGGAAATACCGAAGTATGTTATTTGAGTCAGTGCTTGGAATGGAGTTGTGGGTGACAAGGGCATGGTCTTTCTTTTTTCCCAAGGGATATAAAGGAGCTTGGGAGCAAAGTTTAAATTAAGAACTCTGGCTCTTGGGGCACCTGTGTGGCTCAGTGAGTTAAAGCTTCTGCCTTCAGCTCGGGTCATGATCTCAGCGTCCTGGGATCGAGCCCTGTGTGCTCCCCCCCCCCCCCCCCCCCCCCCCCCCCCCCCCCCCC
>CM053607.1:106343497-106395448 GCA_028646535.1 Procyon lotor | reverse complement strand
AAGCAAAACAAAACAAAACAAAAAGCTCTCCAGCCCAACCTGAAGCAACTAGAAGTTAGAAATCTATGGCAGAGACAGGAAGATGAGCAGAAAGCAGACAAGAAGATTCTTGTCTGAGCAAAGATATTTATTGGTCTCATGCAATGGAGGGAAAACTGGACTACAGAGCTTGCCAGGGGTTTGGGAGGTGGCTGGTAAATACCCCAGAGTCGTAGTTTTAACTCCCTTCCCCTAAGATTTCACACTGGATTAGGCATCCCTTCGCAAAGGAGGAAGTTCAGCCCATGCCCGTAGTATGGCGAATCGCCCCCAGGCTCGCTGTCTACCAGAAGTAACACAGGATCTTCTCTGGGAGAGGCTAACATCTTCTAGAACCTCACATGATCTCTACAGTTGTTGAAATGCCAGCCTCATACTCAAAATTAACCAGACATAAAAGAATATAAAATACAACCACCCGCCCCTCCAAATCAACCAGACAATAGGAACAAACCAGTGGGAGATCCAGATATGGGATAATCAGATGAGGATTTACAAGGGCCACGAGTCAGCATTAAAAAAAAAACACAGAGACTTAGACTAAATAACTACAAAACAAAAAGGAGATGATAGAAATTCTGGAACTGAAAAATAACCAAAATAAGGATTCGATAAAGTTAAACAGAGAGTTAATAAACCAGAATATAGATGAGAAGAACATATCAAGACTGAAGCAGAGACAGACAATAATAGAAAAGAGCACAGGAAACATCCATATAATTTCAGTCCCAGAAATCGAGAGGGGAAAGAATGGATGAGAGGCAATATTAGAAAAGTCAATAGCTGAGAATTTTCCAGAACTGATGGAAGAAACCAGATCACATATTCCACCCAGAAGCGCTACAAACAGAGGAAGATAAATACAAAGAAAATCACACCTAAGTACATCATAATGAAATTCATTTAAAAAATCTTAAGGCAACAGGTCTGGGACAGGGTCAAAAAAAAAAAAAAAAGGCATGGACAAATAAATTGTGACATGTCCACACTATGGAATATTTTACAGCAGTAGGGATAAACAATTTACAATTTCTTGCAAGAAGTTTTTAATCTCTATGCATAACATAACTTTTTGAGTAAAAGAAGCCAGATACCAAAAAGAAAAGAAAGTAAAAGAAGCCAGGTACCAAAAAGAAGGCATATGTTTGAAATCCATAAAAATCACGAAGTAAACAAAAGAAATGAAATCAGTTTAGATTTATAGTGAATGAAATCAGAGCAATGCTTGACTGTAGGGGGATAATAGTGACTGGAAAAGGAAAGGTAATGTGGTTAAATCTAAAAAGCTTGAATTGGGGCACCTGGGTGACTCAGTCATTGGGCGTCTGCCTTAGGTTTGGGTCATGATCTTGAGGTCCTGGGATAGAACCCCGCATCGGGCTCCCTGCTTGGCAGGGGGCCTGCTTCCCCCTTTCCCCCTGCTTGTGGTCCCTCTCTCACTGCCTCTCTCTCTCTCAAGTAAATTAAAAAAAAAATCTTTAAAAAGCTAGATTAAACAATAATAATAATTCTGTTTTGTGAGATTTAAATATATCTGAGCATGCACATACATATATCTATATATGTATTAAGATAAAATATTTTATGTGTACTATAGAAAAACATAAAATTGTAACAAATGTATATTTAAATAATAACAATATCCAGCAGACAGGACAGAGTTAAAGTGTTGCAGTTAAAATGGAGTTAAAATGTCCTAAATACTTTGCAATGTCCAAGAAGAATAAAAAATACCACTTTATATTAGGAAATACTACACTATATTTGTGTATTTAAGATGATCAGTAAAAGAATAGCTAAAGAATCTGTAACTAACAGGAAAATATAGGAGAAAAATGAGATAAAAATAAGTATCTCAAAAATTAAGATTAAAAAACAAGATTATAGAATACATGAGATAAATAGAAACTCATAGAAAGATAGTAGATTTAAACCCGAATGTATCACAAATCACATTAAATATGAGAACTCTATAGCCCAGTGAAATGACAAAGATTGTCAGACTAGGAGAAAAATTTCTCAAAAACTATTTGCTGCCCACAAAAGATACGCTTTAATATTTAAGGATGAAGAAAGATTGAAAGTAAAGTGATGAAAAAAATAGACCGTGTAAACACAATTGCTCTGATATGAATGTTGGTGTCCCAGCGAAATTGATCTATTGAAATCGTAACACCCAGAGATGATGGGATTAGGCAGTGGGATGACTGGGGGGTGACAGGTGGATCCCTCTGTGAATGCAATGAGCGCCCTTATGAATAAGGCTCCAGAGAGCATCCATCCTGTGGGGGACACAGCGAGACGTCTGTGACCGGGAAGAGGGCCCTTGCTCAACCACCCTGGCGCTCTGGGCTGGCTCTGACCTGCAGCCTCAGTCCCGTGAGCACTAATATTCTGCTGTTTCTAAGCTGCGCACTCTACGAAAACAGCACAAATGGTTACGTATCTTCCTCAAAGACTCACAGCGTCTCGTTATCAGGGTCACATCCAAGCACACGCCTTTTCCAACACCAAACTCGCTTTCTCTTCCCTTTGGCTCATCTCCTCTTTTCAACGGTCTTCATAATGTAGTGTGGACTATTCCGTATCACTAAAGGGAGGTTTGATGTGGATGGAGAAGCTGGACTTGATGAGCCTGGGGGAGGGTAGAGGAGGGAGCCCTGCCCTGTAGCTGCCCTGCCAGCAAGCTGCCCTGCCAAGCCCGCCTCCCCTGCTCCTGCCCCGTAGCTCTCTGCAAAGTGCACTTCAGGGCACTGTGCCTTCAGGGCACTATCACTCTCAAGTGACAGATCTTCATGCTCCTAATTGTCACCCATTATCTCACTGTGACTTTCTCTGTGCAACACAAATCCTTTTCCTGGAAGGGCAAAGAAAGTTCAGCTGCCTGAGGGCGTATCCCCAACTTCTTTACTTGGTTGGTTCTTTAAAATTTGCAGCTGGGGCTCCAGACTGACGTTCATTATCAGTTATGTGAGGGAGGATGTCAAAGTCCCACAATAACCTCTGCTCTTGGTGTTTTCATTTGACGTTTTTCTTAATGCTTAAATCGTATTTTATGTTTTCGTTTTTATTTTTTTAATTTTTTGAGATTTTGTTTATGTGGCGGAGAGAGAGAGCACAAGCAGGGGGAGTGGCAGCAGAGGGAGAGGGAGAAGGAGGCTCCCCGCTGAGCAGGGAGCACAAAGTGAGGCTTGATCCCAGGACCTTGAGATCATGACCTGAGGTGAAGGCAAATGCTTAGCCGACTGAGCCACCCAGGCACTCCTTTATTCCTTATTTTTAAAAAGTGTTTTCGGGGCGCCTGGGTGGCTCAGTGGGTTAAAGCCTCTGCCTTCGGCTCAGGTCATGATCTCAGCGTCCTGGGAACGAGCCCCGCATCGGGCTCTCTGCTCAGCAGGGAGCCTGCTTCCTTCTCTCTCTCTCTACCTGCCTCTCTGCCTACTTGTGATATCTGTCAAATAAATAAATAAAATCTTTAAAAAAAAAAAAAAGTGTTTTCATTTTAAAATGAAACTGCTGAACAGTACATCATTAAGGGCAGGGAAATAGCTTTCTAGCTCCGTGCACCTGGCACAGTGCCTCACATATTGTAGGTAATCCTTAACTACTTAGCAAATAAAACTAGCGTGTCTTAACCATTCCCTTTTCCAAGCCCTTTTGAATCTTCTGCCTTCAAATCTAGGAGGTGGCCCTTAGGCTCATTGGAATCAGAGTAAAATGTATTTAGAATGACGGAAGTAGAAATTTGATGTCCCATTTTACAGACGAGGAGCCTGAGATACTGAAACTCAGAAGCCAGGAGCTACGCAGCTGAGGCAGAGCTCGTGAGCAATGAGCAAACACCTTTCCTCTGCGTCCTCCTGCCTGGACCCCTTCCTGGACCTCTTGGGTTGGTTCATTCTTCCCTTTCCTCTGATCTCAGCATCGTGAAAGCTCCACCTCTCCGAAGCCAGTGCTGAAGTTCCTGGCAGCCCTAAGCTCAGAGCCCTTCTTCATCAGTGCTGGAGCAGCGACCCGAGTCAGTCACTGCAAATTCCCTTACCTGAGTTCCGAGGCAGCATCTGAGACCCGTGGTCAAAGCGAGTGGCTAGTATCGCAGTCTGTGGCCATTGTTTCTTGGCCTATTTATCACTGCTGAAGGCTCCTGCAGAGACAGTGAGCCACCCCGGAGAGAGTTCAGACCCTGAAGTCACAACCCACCTCGGGGCCGTGGGCTGTGCACTCTCATTCAGCAAACGTTTGGGGGCGTGGTGGTAATAAGGCAAGCATGGTTGCTGGCCTCCTGGAGCCTTCAAAGTTTCATCTAGCAGAGAGGATTTGATGAATGAATAGCAGCAGAGCTGATGTTTATGAGTGCTTACTGCATTCGGGTAGGTGCTGTGCTAAATGCTTTTCCTGCTTTTATTTGAAGACGAACCAGCAGGTGGCAGAGCTGGAAATTCAAACCGCACTCCGTTCCGTCTGACTCTGAAGCCCCAAGGCATGAAAAAAGAAGAGCTAGAAAATACCAAGTAACTTGTCTGGCTCTTAGTAGGCAGAATGGTCAAGTGCAACAGATCTGGATTTGAGTCAGAAACAGGGCTGGAGTCCTGCCTCTTCCCCCTCAGTGATGCTCACACAGGGGTGTGAGGTCACATCGAGCTCCGTGGGGCTGCGTCAAGTCAGGCAGCTTCACTGCTTTCCCTTTAGCTCCTGGCAGGGAAAAGATGCCGGAATTCAATTACATGGACCTGACTTACAGCATCCGGGGATGCCAGCTTGGATGGACCCTGGAAATATAATGCTCAGACACAACGGAACAGCTCTGGTGTGATCCCATTTACATGAGGGATCTGGAGTGGTCAGACGCAGAGAAAGGAAGTAGAAGAGAGATGGCCAGGGCCCGGGGGAGGGGGAGATGAGGGCGTACATATTCTTTCACGGCTAGAATTTCTGCGTGGGCAGATGAAAACGTTCTGGAAACCGATCGTGGCGATAGTGCACAGCATTGTGAATGGACTTAATGCCCCCATGTCCTTTCCTTTAAAAATGGCTTGAAGTGGTAAATTTTATGTACATTTACCGTAAAAAAAATAACTTTTTTTAATTAAAAAAGTAAACATCCATGGAAGCCAAGCTCTGTTGCAGAAGCTTAGAAAATGGTCGAAGGGGACAGAAGTCCGAGATACGAATGAGGAGATCATTTCACGATGACATGCTGTGGCTGATTAATTATTGATACCGCTCTCACCACGAATAACACCATCTTCCCAGGTACTGAGGCACTGCTGTGTGTGCTTTGCTCCCACGGGGATGGAAGCCGTCGTGTCTGTTATACACGGGGGAGTTTTCTGGTGGTTTCCTCTCAGCTCCACAGCCGGCGGCTGCCCTTGAATTTAGGTCCCTGACGTGACCATCTCGGCAGGCCATGCTTCCAGAGGCTCCTTCTTGGGAAAACACCCTCAATCCAGGCAGATGCTGACTTGTTCAGTTTGGAAGCCAGCAGAGTAAAGCTAACAGGAAAGTTCCGGTCGAATCCCCTTGCTCTGGGGCCAACCAGATCTTCTGCTAACCAGAGCTCTGCGTAAATGATGGTGCCCACGAAAAGGGCTTCCTCGGGCAGAAGAGGAACACTAGTTTGTGTCAAATGGTCTCACCTTCAGTGGTCTGTCCACTCGTCCCCGAGGAGCAGGTGGCTGCAGGAGGCTGGGCCCTGTCTGGGGCAGCCGCCATTCCTTCTAAGGCCCCTAGTGCTCGAAGGAGGACAAGCAGCAGTGTCTGTCTGTTCCCTCACACAGGGCTTCTCCAGACATTGCCATTTGCTTCCTGAGGGGGCACGCCACTGCTCACATCGCCTTGGTTGAGAACCAGTGCCCTGAAGGGAGGCCTCTTTGGGGAGAGGTTCATAAGGTCAGGTACTTAGCCCCCATCAGTGGTTAGTCTTTCTCCTCCTCTGCCGGCCTGGGGTGCTGCTGATGCTATAACATGGCAGGAATGACTGCATTGGACTGAAGAAGGGAGCGATTCCTACCCAGACTTTGCCCTATCTTGTCTTACAGCGTGTGGAAGGCCCCAGGGGCCTTCAGACATTATCAGTGCATTATTCAATGACATAGACGAATGAAGAAATGATATACCGGTGGGTGGTGAGTGCTCTGGCCCCCCCGCCAGGCAGGTAGAGGGGATTCTTATGGTTGTAGCCCTTGGAAGATCTACCAGTGGTGTCCCAAGGACTATTTCAGTGTGTCATGTGTTTGCCTTGGCCACAGGAGATGGTGTCTCAGGACTCTCACACCGGGGACGCTGCGTGTGTCTCTATGGGGTGGTTATGTGTGAGAGTCAGCTCATGAGTCAGAAAGCTGCCTGCCTCCCTGAGAGAGAAAACAGTGGAGCTCTTGGCAGTGGGTCACAGGAAGGTCACACACAGCAGGGAACGAGAGAGTGCGTAGCCTGTCATGAGCATTCAGTAAATGCGAGTCGTGATTGTTCTTCTGGATGTTGTCAAGGAGGCAGAGTGTTCTCTGCCAGATAAGAAAGGACCTCTTCCCTGTTAGTCATGATTTCATCAACAAAGATCAGCGAGTTCTGAATCAATTCTATTTAGGGTAACCTTTATTTGTTTACTGGTTTTGTTCATCTAGTCCTTTTACTTATAAAATGAGTTATGAAGGCGACGTTTGTTGCAGAGAAGGTATCTACTGAGAAGGGCAACAGCACAGAAAGTAGCTCACAAATAATCCTCCTGCCAGAGAAGGTGAAGCAAACAACTCCACCATTTTCATCATAATTCTGCCCAGGTTTTTCTCTTCTGGGATGTTTATTTATTTTTAATGTTATAAGTAACGTATTGTATTATGATCCCAACAAAAAGAAAAAAGAAAAAAAAAGCAGCTGATACACTGAGTAAGTTGAAGAGAATTTCGTAAAGTTACTGTTTGTAAGGGAGTGGCCAGGAGGTAGGGCGCTGGAAGCTGGGGGTGGGGGTGGGGGGTGTCCAGGACCAGGGGGCCGCCATCCCCAGCCACGACCTAAAGGAGAGGAGGGAATAAACAATGAATGATCAGACCCAAGACAGGGAGCTGGAGAGCCTCTTGGGGAAGACCCCATGGGATCCCATGGGAAGAGGATACCTATCTTGTCTTCGATCTTTGCCCTCCCTGCCAGTGGCCCCCGGAAACCAGGGAGTATGGTCGCCCATTGGTGCAGTTGGCCTCCCCCAACACGAGACAGGTGGGCAAGGGTAGAGGGACGGTCTGGAGGACACAGAAGACAGCCAGCCCAAATAGGAGCACGTTCCTGAGGTCAGATATTCAAACGTGACCGATAAAGCTACCCCTCCCCCTGAAGAGGTGACCATTTGTTCAAGTTTGGTACCGATCCTTCCAGACCTTTCTCTGTGTAGTCACCTGTATAATCTATGCCCTCATAAAATGTGCAATTTCGCTCTGCCCACGTGGCTACGGGTGTTTTATAAATAGGATGATGCAGCGTGCATTGTTAAACAACTCGCTCTTGTCCTCAGCCCTGTGTCGTGGGCGCTTTCTATGTCAGCTCGTGTAACCTAGCACAGGGTCTTAACCCCTGCCGGGTATTCCACAGCGTGGTCCTTGGGAAGGCCATTTCCCAGTATCTTAGTTGTGCTCTTTCCTGGGGACGTGCCAGCATGTAGTTCCCCACTCTGTTAAACCCAGGTGTGTGCGTGTAATTTCCTTTGAGCAAGGACATTTCAACCAAATTCACAGGTGTCACTTCCAGGCAAAAGCTTTAAGAGCCAAGGAGAGCCTCACCACCTCTCTTCCTCTGCCAGGGGAACTAGGGATGTTTTAGATCAGCTCTATCCAGTAAAAATATAATAAAATCTGGTCTGTAATTTTCAATGTTCCAGAAGCCACATTTTTTTATTTAAAAAACAAGTAAAATTAACTTGATCGTAAATTTTATTTACCCAGTATGTCCACACTGTTCTCATTTCACATGCAATCAAGATGATAATTAATTGAGATATTTTACATTTTTAATACTAAGCTTTTGAAATCCTGTGTGTAATTTACACTTTAACAGTCTGTATCTGTTCCAACCAGCCACATTACCGGCCTTCAGTAGCCACCATACGTGAAAAATTGTATCATGGCTACCATATGGTTCTGCCTCGATCTCAGGATGCCACAGAGCTGAATCCATGGCATACGGTGTGAGTGAGGAAGAAGCCTTGTTTGTTTTCTTAAGGCATCAAGATTTGAATGTTGTTTGCTGGTCTATCCAGACACACGTATCATAATTCATTTGATCATTTCCCCATGGATGGACATGCAAGTTATTTTCAGTTTTTCACTGTTATAAAAAATGTGTTGGAGCACCTGGGTGTCTCAGTCGTTAAGTGTCTGCCAGGGGCCTGGGATCGAGCCCCGCATCGGGCTCTCTGCTCTGCAGGAAGCCTGCTTCTCCCACTACCATTCCCTCTGCTTGTGTTCCTTCTCTCACTGTGTTTCTCTCTGTCAAATAAATAAAATCTTAAAAAAAAAAAAAAGAAGTGTTGATGGGCGCTTGGGTGGCTCTGTGGGTTAAAGCCTCTGCCTTTGGCCCAGGTCATGATCCCAGGATCCTGGGATCGAGTCCCGAGTCTGGCTTCCTGCTCAGCAGGGAGCCTGCTTCCCCCTCTCCCTCTGCCCCTGCCCCTGACTTGTGCAATTTCTCTCTCTCTGTCCTCCCCAAATAAATGCATAGATATTTTTTAAAATGTGTTGATAAATACTCTTATGTGCATGTCTTGTGTTCATATGCAAGCTTTGTTCCATGGGGTAATCACTCCAGAATAAAATCATATGTATGCTTTTTACATGACAAATATATCTAAAAGACCGTCCAGAATGATTTTACAGATTTTCATTTCTATCAGCAGTGTGTGAAAGGACCTATTTTCTTCATCTTCATACTAATACTTGATATCGTCAAATTTTTTCATTTCCAAGATTTTTCTACTTTTCACATCTCTGATTTTATATTTAACATGATATATAACCTATTCCTTTTAACATCATAAATATTTTAATCTAATGAAAGTTATTTTTAAAAGATTTTATTTATTTATTTGACAGAGAGGGAGGGAACACAAGCAGGGGAGTAGGAGAGGGAGAAGCAGGCTCCCCGCCAAGTAGGGAGCCTGATGCCGGGCTCGATCCCAGGACCTGGGTTGGGATCATGACCTAAGCCAAAGGCAGGTGCTTAACGACCAAGCCACCCAGGGACCCCTTATGAAAGGTTTTTTTTTTTTTTTTTTAATCCTTGATTTTTGATGGTAGCATGAACACATGGTATGGGTATACTGAGTCAATCAAACCATTTCCTTAGTTTTCTGGACTTTTGGATCTCTGACTTGAATTACACATAACACTGTAGTGAACATCTTTGTACACTGAGCTTTTTCCTCACTTCAATTATTTTTCCTTGGGATAAATTCTAAAAGTGTAATTGTTGGGTCAAAAGATTTGTAAAGGTCCTTGGTATTTGTTAGCAGAGTCTTTTTTCCCCCAAATTAAATTATATCAATGATGCTCCTTCAGGGACGTTTCAGATTTTCATATGACATGTTTTGGACAGTTACCATCTGCAGATTCCTTCAGATGCATCGAGTGCTCACAGGGGTCCTGTGAAATGAACGAAGGGGAAATGACCTGTCCAGAGTCACATGGTAGGTGGGACACAGTGCTTTCACTTGAACCCAGTTTTGAGCCACAAAGGTCAGAGCTTAGTTTAGTTTTGTCTGACACTTCAACTGTCTCTTTCACCCTGCCCGCAGAAAAGTAGCCTTCGCCTTCATCTCAGTCACAATTCTTGGCCCCAAATAGTTTATTCTATTCATTAAGTCTCTGAGTGAAATTAATGTTAACTATGGCTTCTTTCTCTAGGAGAAAGACCTCCTCAGTGCTCCGCAGAGGGAATGTCACGCTATACCCCCAGGATGCCAGCAGAGGGCAGTGTTGGCCCATAGTCTGCTTCAGAAACAACAGAAAAGCTCTGGAGAGGAGGCTGACAGTTTTTGAAATGGTTTCCCTAGGAGAGTGAGAGACCTTTCACTGAAGGAATATTAAGCTGGTGTTTGGCGCACAGAGCTGTTTTCCAATGAGCCTCATTGGGGTTCTCTCTTCAAGTGATTTATGCACAGAAACGAATCGCCTTGTTTCAAAGTGAAAGTGGCGTCCATAATGTGACGTTGTACTGTTTTAGGTGGAAACCATCGCGTGGATTTCTTAACGTAGTTCTCATGATTGCAGACAACAATGAAATGCAAATGGGGCAATAAGGCCAAATGTGAGATTTCCTTTTAATGTTTAATAGGGTCGAGTGTGTCAGGAGGGATCAGAAACCATCCCTCAATATTGCCACGCATTGTTCCTGGGACCTTGTTGATGTCCTGTAATTGTTAGCTGAGAGCAGAAGGTTTGTTTCTGCTCCCTGAGGAGGCACATGGCTCTTCCCTGCTGGGATCTGAGTTCTGTTCTTGCCAGGACCTTGACCGTAGTTTCCTGATTGTTTTTTCTCCCTTCTCCCCGCCACCCCTGTTGCCACATCTCCACGCCCCTATGCCCACCTCTGCTTCCCCACCTCTACTCTTTAGCCTGATAGACCTTAAGATTTTGGTCTCAGCACTACCCTCCTGAAAGCCCCTAGTAGTTTCCCACCATGTGTAAGATAAAAGCCTTCTCATGTCGTACTCCACCTTCAAAACCCGGCCTCCCCTGGCTTTCCCAGCCTCGTTTTATGCCACTCTTCCTGCACCCTGTCCCGCTTCCGTGTTCCAGCCACACTGGTCTCGTGTCCCCAAGACATGCTTTGCTCTTTGACCTCGCCATAGCTTTGTACCTGCCCTTCCCTCTGCCTGGCACATTCTTCACCATTTTATTCAACCTACCCTCCAAATTTCTGCCCATTCTTCAGAACATGGGCAACAAGTCATCTCTCCCTGCCGTCTTTTCTAAATCTTCAGATAGATAGTCGCTCTTCTGTTGGTACTCCTATGTGTGATCGTAGGTTTGTGTGATGTTGTTATTTCTCATTTGTTTGTCCATCAGTACCTCTGTACAGAGATCTATGGGAAAGAGACCATATCTCATTCTTCATTTTATTTCCAAATCCAAGTTTATGCCTGGTATGTAATAGACTTTCAGTAAACTATTATTGTTATTATTATTATTATTATTAATTGCATTTTGGGATAGAGAGGCATTGTATGAACTTCAGTAATCTGGCAACATGCCCTAAATACCATTCTAAAACTGTTTGAAGTTCTGAACTGTCATTATTTATAATTTTACAATTCACACTTAAGATGATGATGTCTGTGTACACTTACTTTCATTTCTTTCTTCTTCTCGATGGATGATTTTATTTGGAAAGAGGTTACCTGACACCAGAATTTGGACCAAGGCCCAGCGTAAGTTTCTTTTTTTTTTTTTTCCAGCGTAAGTTTCTTAAAAGAGATGGAATTTCCATGAAAGGAGAGATTTTTCTAATGGGTAAGAAGAGAAACCAGCTCTAAGCACTTGGCAGAAGAATGCAGCAAGGCCAATGTGGAGAAAGAAGCAACCATCCTTGAGAGCAGGCCTGTAGATAAGGAGAGCCGGGAGAGGACAGGAGCGAATGAGGCAGGAGAGAAAAGTACGGCTTTAGGCATTTACCGTTCCTCTTCCCGCTTCCATTTCTGCTCTAAGTGGCAGCAATTAACATTGTGAAAGACAGTGGCCAACTTTCTACCAACTCCCCATTTTCTTCCAGATGAGTTCTGAATGATCATCACATCCCAGAATGTGGAAAGTCACTAAAGGGAAACTTCTTCACCCAGAGATCTATGGAGCTTGTCACTTAACACTGTACACTGTTTTCATGAGTCTTGAAGCTCTTCATCGTGGTCCTGTAGTCACAGAGAGTCATGACCAGCAGCTTCTACAGCCACACGGGAGCATGCACACGCACAAACATGGGGTTTCACGCATCCACCATCCCATGTGGGGGATGGCTCCATTTTCCTGTTGACAGACGGACCTCTTGGGTTGACAGGAACCATCTGTCTCCCAAATAGTATTTCTAGTGCTTCAGTCACAACTCTAATAATCACTTCCCCTAAACACATTAATAGGAAATGATGTAAAAAATAATTAGGCGTAACTATCCACTGCATTAGGAATTGATGATATCTATGTTTTGTAAATTAGAGACACGTAGGAGAAAATGATTACTCTCACAACTCATTGCTGTGGGACGATCTCTCCATTGTTGCATAGAATTCTTCCTAGTTAGAGAAATGTGGGAGAATTTGGTGTTTCAAAGGAGAGAAGCGAAGAACACGATAGACTCCAGTGGAAACCAGGTGTCCCAACTGTGAGTCTAATGAGCTCATCCTCTGTCCCCAGGAAGAGAGTCTGTGGAATATTTTTGTAGGAGGGGACTCGTCAAGCAGAGCCCTTGGAGCCTGACAGAATTGGCTTTCAAATATGAATCAATGACTTAAAAGCTAGATAATTTTAGGTAAGTCAATTAACCTTTCCGAATCTATACCCTAATAGACATGTTCTAAGAATTTAATTAGATGACAGATAGGGAGTGCCTGACACATTGCCTGGCACGTGGGCCCTGATTATAGCTATTGATTCTCTTCACCCTTCACAGAGTCTTCGACATCCACCCTGATGATCTATTTGACACCCTGACCTCATGATCTGAAATGGGGTGCACCCTGTGCTCCGTTGTCAGACTTAAAAAATGCCTTTCTTTTGTGCCGTGACACGCTCCAAGTGCCCTCTTGTAGTCCCCTTTCTAATTGAGCACCGAGTTCCATGGGTCCTTTAGGCAAGGGATCTACGTAGCTTGCTGCTTGTTTGCAGATATACCTCTGATTGGCCCTAATGTCTTTGCCTCTCAGAGTGTCCCTAGTAACCCCTTTGGGGACCTCAAGCAAGCCTGGCAGAACTGCATTTGGAAATAACTCCCATTTCACTTGGCATCCATGGGGGCATTCCTTCTTTACTGAGTCCCTTGGACTAAGTTGTACAAAGGCCAGGACTGACATCTTTGTTCAGCTCATTGGACAAGCCTTACAGGAAAGGAGGAAGGTTGGGTTGGGGCCATATTGGCAATATCAGCCATTTTCTCACTGACTTGCATGACCATTATAGTCTCAGCAATCTTTTGCTCACCCCGTCCTTCCTTCTGGAACGTTCTTCTATCCACTTTGTAGTTCTCCAGGTTGTAACCATCCTTTAGACTTCAGTTGCAGTCCGGCCTCCTCTGGAAGCATCGGTCACTGCTCCCACCCCAGCACAAAGTACATTTACTACCATTATTCAATTGTGTTTGAGAATTAAGACTCTGGAATCAGAATGGATCTGAATCTTGGCTCCTCCTTTCATTAGCTGTGTGAGCTTTGGAAAGTGGCTAATCTTCTCTAAGAAAGACTTTCCTCCTTCGTAAAAGGGACACCATTAATACATATCTCATAGGCGTGCTATGAAGATGAAATGAGATAATCCATAAGGAACACAGAAAAGTGCCTTAGAAAAGTTAAGTGTTTAATAAACATTGTCTCAGTTACATTTTTCACTGTACGTTCCTGTGGGACAAGATTGATCATCTAGCCGTCCATCCTTTCATCCATCCAGCCACTTGGGACCCAGAAATAAACAAGACCCAGTCTGTGCCCTCAAGGAGCTGGCAGTCTTAACCAGGGATGCAGAAATGCAAACAAGGTCGTTATGATGCGATGGGTCCAAAAGGCTTGTGGCTTGCCAACTTGGAACCTGTCAGTCTTCCCTGTTGGTGTGACAATTAGGAGAGCACATTTCTCACTTGGCTGCAGCGTGCTGTCCCTTCAGTGCTCTGGGCGGCTCATCAAAGCCACTTGGTCCCAGAGAGGGAGAGAGAGAGCTGGGACTGGGGCTGCACAGAGATCTGGAGGGACCTGTGCTGTGTGCTGATTTCAGCGCCACCATAACGTCTTCTGCTGCTGCATGGGAAATGGAAGAACAACCTTTAGCTCGGATTGCCTGAGCGTCTCAGAAGTTTGCCAGGATTGTAATCCATCCAAACCAATTATTGCAAGCTGACAGTCAGTGGACCATGTCTGGATTTGATCCTAGAGCCAGACAGCAAAGGTTACAGGTCACGTGATGATCTCTCAACCCCTTCCACCCAACAGCTCTGTCTTAATGATCCCAGACAAGGCATAAAAGAAGTCCTGTCTCTGGAAGATTTTCAGGGGAATCAGTACCACGGGGAGGAGAGTGACTCGTAATAAGAGATTAATCGTAAAACCTCTGGATCATCGTACAAAGCTGTGGGAGCACAGGAATAGAGGACTAGTATCCAATTAGCCTGGGTGATTACAGTAGCCTGCGAGCATGGCCTTAGCCGGGGCTGGTTGTTATATAAGCCAGTTGGTCTCTGATGCCTGCAGACCTGGTGCCCATCAGACGACGTGTGGTCTTCGGGCCCCAGCCGAGAGCGTGGGCGGCTCTCCACGGTCTCTGTGACCAACAATCAAAGTCTACATCCTGAATTATCTCTGTGCTTTTGTAGCTAATGTGCTTTCCAGTTGGCACCTTGGCCCACCTAACAGACCTGCTCTTCCAGAAAACACCACTTGTATGTCCTGTCTTTTGTGAGGTTTTGCCTAATATGCCCTCGGTCACTTGATGCTTCCAGTTCGATTCAATAAACATTTATGAGGCTCTCTTTTGACTTGTGTGTGCGTATGTCACCACATTTTATGACTTGTGTACATGTCTCTATTAGACTTGAGCCTTCCAAAGGCAAAGACTGCTTCCCTATTCGAATGCTCAGCACAGAGTTGGAGTTGTGAGAAATGAGTAGATGGGAACGGGGGATACATTCGAGACCATAATTGCAGACGCACTGGTGGGGAAGTGATAGCTAGGCGGGATGGAGGAGCTTCTCTGGGTCTCCCAGGTGAGAGGAGGCACAATGGACGCCTCCTGAGCTGACATGGAAGGTTCCAGCCCAAGCCCTTCTTGGCTGTTTGCCGTCAGAGCTTCATGACCCTTTGGTCTCCTGGCCACCTGGCGTTGCCTTTTTCCTAATTATTTTGCTACATTTTACTATCTTGTAAGGTCTTAATGTTATTTACATCTACGGTGTCTGCAAGATGAAAATACTGTCCACCATCCCGATACAACAGATGAAAAAACCTTAAAAGCATAGCTAATAAAAGGCAGCCAAGTAATCAGAACGTGCTAAGTTTTGAGTACATACTACCTTTGCTTTTAATGTAATTTACTTAATCATAAATATATATATGATTTAATTGCTAACGTGGCTCTGTTTAACAACCAGCTTGGAAAATTCCTCCAACGGGGAACAATCAGCCCTCGAAAGCCCGCGTGGGCCGGATCCAGCTGCAGCCCCGTTAGTGTGATTAGCTCTGATCACGGCCCCGGACCACGGCTGGAGGACTCGCGCACCTCGGGGAATCCGCACGCCCAGGAGGGCGGGCTTGTGCCTCAGACTTGTTCCGGTTCCGGTGCCCACAAAAGCAGAGGGGCTCTGGCCCACTGGAGGATCTGCCCTCTCCCATCAGACTGGAGGCTGCGGAGGCTCCCGGACAGGTTTGTCCTTATTCTTTTCCTGTTTGTGGTTAAGTTTGCCCCCAGGTGTGTGTGTGTGGGGGGGGGTGGGCATAGGGGGACTCGGAAATGGAGATCTGTGTTTATTAGGGAGGATTCCTGGGACGTTGTGAAGGCCGGAGGACTGGGCAGAGGGTGAAGGTGAACTTTGATAGAGATGCAGTGTGGGCCCCAGCCGACACCACGGGGACGCCTGGAGGGAGAAGCTTCTGGAATTTGTATGTCCCGGTTGTTGGATACGGGCTGTCTCTAGAGAGAACCTACGACGTGGGACCTGCAGCTGCAGGTGTTCAGGGAGGGGCCCTCACACAGGCGCCCTCGGGGCAGCAGGGCTGGGCCACACGGGCCTGGGTTCCGCAGGAGGCCTGCGCGCCGCGGCATCCCTTACAGAGAGCGGCCCAGACCTGCTCAGTTTTAGGCTCCAGCACAGACCTCCCGCATTAGGTACTCGCTCGGCGTTCTAACACGCTCCCCAGGTGACTGGGATATGGGCCAGAGTCTGAGAATTCCTGCCCCCAGCGTCAGCTCTCAAACCCTGATTTTGGAAAACTCGCCTAGAACCCCGTCGAGCTTTGGTTTATGTGGGTAATATCGCTCTATATTTACCGCGTTAGAAATTAAAACTAAGAGATTTTAAAGTTGGTCTATCAGTGGATTTAAAATAACAGAAGCCTGTAGTTTTCATGAAAAATACCTAGATTTTCAAAATTAGGAAACAGGAAAGTGGTATTTTTTCGTATGTTTCGCAAACGGCTTCGGTGTTTGGCTTTAATAGAAGAGAGCTGGATTTGCATATCTACTTTTACACTCAGTAAGTCTTGACATCATACGTCATAAAGCTTCTGGAAAACCCCACTATACATATGTAAGAGAATGAGAAAGAAAAAGGCAAATAGCATCTTGGCGTCATTATAAAAATAGTTTTGGCCTCATGGTCCCTGAAGGGGTCCCAAGGACCTTCGCTTTGAGAACTGCCCATCCCCGTCAGACCTGGGGAGGATGTGTGGGCCTCAAGGTCAGGTACTGCTAGTTTTTCACGCAAAGAGTAGTTTTGAACTGTGTCTTGGGCCTTGTGAACGTCAGGTTTAGAGACTCAGGATTATGTTATGGTCTAAGAAGAGAGTTTTGTTGTTTTGATTTCCCAGCAGACCGTGCGCCTGCTTGGGCTCAAACAGCAAGCTCTGATTCTTGGGCAAAAGTCTAAAGCATTTGTGGAGTCTGTTGTGTGTGTGTGTAGGGCTCAGAGGGAGAGCGACTCGGATAGAGTTTACACACAGAGCGTGGGCCTCTCCCCCTCCCGCCCTCTCCTTTCTGAGATCCCCCTGAACCCTGCAGCTGAGGTTGCCCCAAACTCAGTCCTCTGGTTTTTCGCACCGGGAAGATTACTGGGGCTCTTTGGAAGTTTTCGCTGCCCCACAGAGTGCAGGTTTCAGCCTGTCCTTGGGCCCAAACCCCCTAAAAATCTCACTCTCATGTGATGTCATCACTTTGTTCTGAGCGTCTGCCTGGTTTTTGTGGACTTCCTAGTCTCAGATGCCTGTGGATGGTCGTATTTTGGTGTTCTGTTCCATCTAGTTCTTATCTGCGGGAGGGGCAGGTGGTCACAGGGTAGACGACGGGCACAGGACTTGGGGCAGGGGCATCTTTTCAAGCCCCCATGTTCCCTCCTCCTCCATCCCCTCTTGGATCCTACCAGGAAGGAAGACTACTAACATAGATTCTATGAATTAAATGGTTGGTATGTGGTTGCCCTTCTCTTTTTAGCTGCTTCCCTTCCTGTGGCAGAGGGGCGACCAGATGCAGGCTATCTGCCCACACTGAGGCCTGGGACTGCTCAGCACTAAGTCCTGGGACCCCACCCCCTTCTCTCTGATTACATCCCTCTTGGTGGTAGGTTTGTACAGATCAACTTTTGGCCTCCCGCTCTTGAAGCCTCACCAACTGAGGGAAAAGGCTACCAGGTTCCTGGAGTTCTCTATTTTGGAGTTGGAGGGCAAAACCACAGCTGATATGACGTTGTTTTGTTAGATTTGCTGTATTTTATTTTTGCCAGGCCTTTCCCCAAATTTATCTATCCATCCGGGGCCACAAAGCGGGAAATGTGGATTGTCAGGGTGGGATTAAGGAGTTCCCAAGTCCTTAGCACAAACGGTGTATCAGTACCCCAGCATCACCATCAATGCCAAGTGGAGTCCCCCGTGAAACTCGGCAGACGTGGGCCTTCTTGCGGGCCATGCGCCAGGACCATAGGACCCGAATGACTGAGGCGCAGAGTCCAGAGTCTCCTCCCAGGCCGTCCATGCAGAGCTGATTGTGACAGACCCACATGTGGGAGAGAAGGCACCCGGGACGAGAAGGGGCCACATGCCTTTCAGGCACCTGCCGGTGACTGGCATAGCGTGAAGCTGGGCTTACTGGGCTGCTTGGGTTTCACGTGACACTTATCTCCTCTGCTGGGCTGGCGGGGCCTCAGCTGCTAGGAGCTCCTCTTTTTCTGAGCATAAAGCTCGCCAAAGTCTCGGTGCCTAGTGTCCCGTTTCCTTTCTCAGACTTATCGTGCCCAGAAAGAAAGTCAGAAAGATTAGTTCTGGGGCACCTGGGTGGCTCAGTGGGTTAAAGCCTCTGCCTTCGGCTCAGGTCATGATCTCAGGGTCCTGGGATCGAGCCCCGCATCGGGCTCTCTGCTCAGCGGGGAGCCTGCTTCCCCCCCACCCTCTGCCTATTTGTGATCTTTCTGTCAGATAAATAAATGAAATCTTAAAAAAAAAAAAAAGAAAGAAAGATTAGTTCTGCTTCAAATCCTTGCCACATCACCTGAAAAGGGTCTGCAACAGCATTCAGCATGACCCCCTTTCTGGTCTAAATGACCCCCTCCCCAGAGGCCCTCTCCCCACATTCTCTGCCGGCCGGGGAACCTACTACAACCTCAGCCCCCTCGGCATTCTGTGGTCCTCTCCGTCTAAAGCTTGCTCTGTTTGCTGTGCCAGTCAGGGCCCCGCAGGGGACCATGGCATACACAGGCTGGACCGTTTGAGGAAACTTTGATGAAAGGACTTTTAGAAAGGGTTGGTTTAGGGTTTAAAGACTAATCGACAGAGGGTGACGTCCTCTGGGACTGGAACAGAAGGGAATATTAACTGGAACCTGGAGTGAGAACTCAGTGGAGGCGGCCACCCGGTAGGAACTCTGGCCTGTGGTCCGGGGACACAGCCAGCCTGTGGGCCAGCAGAGAGAAGGGTGGGCAAAGACCCCCCACCTACACTCTGCTTCTGTCTTCTGACCTCCTGCAGTCGACTGCCGCTGGCTCACCCCAACCAGAAGCCAGCAGGCAAAGCCGCCCATTGAAGCAATACACGGGGGCCAGACTCCTGGCCACGGAGCAGGGTGATGGAGGGAGATGAGGGCGGAGAACAGAGAGAACACTGTCCAAGACACTCTCCGTCTCGTCCTACCTTCCTTCTTACCGACTCGGGGACAAGGAACAGTGATTGTTTTGTTCCAAGGGAAGCAGGATAGTATAACAAACAGACATTTATGGTTTTATCTTACTTACCTGCTGGGTGGTCCTAAGCGAACCATTTAATCTATATGCATTTCAGATTTCACATCTGCAAAATAGCGTATATTTTACAGGGCTTTTATGAGGCTGCTGTGGGTATAGAGCCCATAGGATGAGGCCTATCCCACAGGAAACCTCAATAAATGGCTCATATCCTTAAGAGGCCCATCTTTCCGTGTGTGCCCTTCATCACATCGGTACTCTCTCTTGCTTAGGCAGCTTCACTCTCTCAGGTATCTTTCCCTTTTGTCAGCAAACATGTCCAGTCACTTCTCCTCCTAGTTCTGCTTGGGTTCCATTCACAAAAATAAGTGCGGTGATGGACGTTTTCCTAGAGCTGACATTCCTGGAGGACCCGAGGCCAGTGTGGCGTGTAGCCCAGGACCAGCAGTGTGTCCTTCCGCACGTGCTCACCCCCCGTGCTACAGCCAGCACCTGGCCTCAACTGTCCGGCTGGAGCTTAGTGAAGGATGACGTTGATCGGCAAAGGCATCACCAAGATTGAGTGGCCACTCTGAGCAGGTCTGGTATTGTTGAGTTTTCCTTTAGAGGAGGGCAAAAGACAGAGCTGGAAAATACGCCTGTCTCTGGGTGTGATTAATTATGAAGCGTGAGTGTTTATGGTTTATTGACCTTTTCCAGTTGTGTCCTAGGTGGAAACAACTGTCAGGCCCTAGGAGCCAGAAGAGGTCTCTTACTGGTGATGTGGTAAGAAAGTCACAGCCTGTAGGTGGACATCTGACCACCACCAGGGTTGGCAGCAGGCAGATGCTACAAACTGTCAACACCCAGGTGCCCTCTGTGGTAGTAACTCGGGCCGCCATGACATGGTGCCACAGACTGGGGCTCAAACAGCAGAAATAGGTTGTCTCATAGGTCTGGAGCTGGAAGTTCAAAATTGGTTGTCAGCAGGGTTGGTTCTTTCTGAGGATTGTGAGGGAAGGAGTTGGCCCAGGCTTCTCTCCTTGACTTGTAGATGGCCATTTCTTCCCTCTGTTTCTTCCCATTGTCTTCCCTACATCTATGTCTTTGTGTTCAAATTCCCCCTTTTTTATGAGAACATCAGTCATCCTGGATTATAGCTTACTACCCTAATGACCTCATTGACCTCTGTCAGGACCCTATCCCCAGATAAGGTCACAGTCTCAGGTACTAGGGGTTGGGCCTTCAGCACATGAAACTGGGTAGGGGAGGGGGGTGGTTCAACCCGTAATAAGCTCTCATGGCTATTGAGTCAATGGAGTCTCATAAAAATAATTTTATCTAGAAGATTCTCAAGTTGGCCGCCACTCCAAAGTTAATATTCTAAACCAATTTCTTGCCAAGGGCAAACTCCTTTCCCATGCTCCTTTGCAATTTTTTTCCTGGCTAGTGTCTATAGATGCCAGATGGATTAAAGAATTTACGCAAGGATGTTGGCCACACTGGTCTCTTGCCTTTGCACCAGTCAGAGCAAGTCCCTGGTCACCCTCAGATGAACTCAGTGTTAGAGACCTCGGGGTTTCAGCCTGGACCTGTCTGCTTCTGTCACATCCTTGGGTAATACCGTCTGAGAGCCATTATTTGTCTTGTCGACACAGACTAGGGAAAGAACATGAAACTTCAGCTCTCTCAACCCTGTCTTTTCCACATCTTGTCCTGTACCTCATGTCCAGAATCCTAGGGTATGGCTGGCACTTACCCCAGGGCGACATGAAGAAAAGACTTTTTCTCTTCAGTGCTTCACATTTTCGGATTGATTCTCTAGCTCCAGGCTGCTGGATCCACAGCTGTCCCGTGGCAGAAAGCTAATGTTTGGCCAGGGCTCAGAGGTGGGAGTGCCTCAGATGCAGGGGGAGAGGATGGGCATTCGGCTCCCACAACCGGCCTCTGGAGAGAACCGTGTGCTAGAAGTTGGGCAAGATGCTTGGGAGAGAGGAGCTCTCTGTCCTTGAGGGACCCATAGCTGCTCTGAGAGGCTTTTGTTGACCAGGAGGAGATTCAAGTTGAGGGGATTGGAAAGGCACTGACCTGGCTGTATGACCCTGCCTGGACTAGACCACTTGTATCTTGTCAGACAGATGTCATGGATTCTTCTCGAGACTAAATAACCCAAACTCTGGAATGTATTGATGCTAGTGTCTTGTATGATTTTCCATTTATTAGGCCCTTAGAGTCAGACCAGCGATGGAGTTCCTGCTGCAGGGGTTGAAAACACGCACCACCCATCATCCAGGGCAGGACAGGATATAGAAGGCAGGCTGTAGACTGGGGAGAAGGCAAAGCTTTCCTCCCTCCCAGCATCCCCTGGACCCTGAAGCGGAGCCATGGAGGGGTCCTGACTTAGGAGTGGATGGAGCAGGAGGGAGCTCACCCAGCCGAAAAGGAAGCTGCACAGTTATGAGTAAGAGAGGCAGTGGGATGCCGGGTGCCTGTCTAGTGATTGGCCGCTGTTCCTCTGTATTACACGTTCCTCTCGTTGTTCCTGATACGTTGATAAAACCTCCAAGTTGTAGTTTGGCTCATGTACTCTTGCAGGTAGTAAGGGAAGGGTCCGCCGTCGTGGAGAACGCAACAAGACCGGGGCAGAGGGTTGTCTGAAGCCAAGGAGTGATGGAAGCAGAAGTTAGAGACGCCAGAGGCTCTGTGTGCTCGGACACCAGCCCCCGCGAGGGGGCCCCTGAGGCGTCAGCCAGGGGCAGATGGAAGGGGCCGTTTCCTGACGGAAGAGCTGGTAGAACACGTGTCACTGTGGTTCCGGTTAGACACGTGAGCCGTCACTTGTTCAGTCGGAGACACCCTGTGGAACAGGTCTGCACAGATGTGGGAGACTGCAGATGCAGTGTGGACGGTGGCTCAGAGCCTAGGAGTTTGACCGCAAAGAGTGGCTCAGAGCTTTGGTTCTGGAATCTGACAGCTCGGTTGGAGGGCCATTGGCCCGTATTTGCTGGCTGTGAGATCATGAGTAAGTTGATTTTGCTAAGGCTTGGTTTCCTCATATAACATGGGGTTGGTGATAGTACCTTTTAGGATCCTTGGGGCGCCTGAGAGTCTCGGTTGGGTGTCCGACTCTTGGTTTAAGCTCAGGACATGATCTCAGGATCGTGTTGGGCTCCGTGCTCAGCCAGGAGTCTGCTAGGGATTCTGTCTCTCCCTCTGCCCTTCCCCCACTCCCGTCTCTCTCTCCCTAGTAAATAAATAAATAAAGTCTTAAAAAAAAAGAAAAAGAAAAACCATGCTCCCCTCCTCCCCATCACTGAGTTTCTATCCATGTGGAGTTTTGAAGCAAGTATGATCTCTCATATGTGGAATTTAAAAATACATACATACATATCTGAGCTCAAAGATACAGAGAATCCACTGACGGTTGCCAGAGGCAAGAGTTGCAAGAAATGAGCAGAAGGTGCAAGAAATGGATAAACCTTGTTGTTGTTTTTGTTGTTTTTTAGTTCAAACAAATAGAATAAAATAGATAAATATGAGTAAACTAAGCCAATACGCTGCTAAATAAGATACCCAACGTCTTCCCTTCCAAGTATACTTTCATAGGGGAAAAAAAAAGGAAGAGCATCTTAGTAAATGTCTTTATACCTCATACTAGGGAGCGATACATTGAAATACTGTTCGTTAACTATGTTGTAGTATTAAAAATTTCAGTTTAGTATCCTGTGATTTTTAAAAAATTCTTAGTCCTCAGAAAACAATAGAAAATTCTAAGATCAAAGTCAGTTGGGAAATTAGGAAGGAAATGAGGGGAGGGGCATTGATGACCATTTAAATATTATTGGCTCGTTCCTAACCAGACATAGGTAAAGACAGTGAATGGCCGTGGGACAGATTGTCAAAAATGGGTATTTCCATGAAAAAACCCAACCAGAAGTCTGTTATCAGAGGAGCAAAGTGGTTCTGAATAAAATGGTAAAGGGGAAGGAAATTTTGCAAGTTGGGCAAATAAGATCAAAGCGCCCAATTTTCTGATAGTCACGGGGAAATATATTCAATTATTCAACAAACTGAAGGTATCCTTTGTGCGTAAAATGCTAACGGGATAAACATTAGTTCCTTACAGTTTTGACTCTGCACCACGGGGAAAAGATGGGGTACTGCTGGGTGTTTGGGTGGTGCGTCCGGCATGAGCCAGCCCCAGACCTTAGAGACGCCAGCTGGACAGGCTGAGCACCCACTCAGTCTTTTTTCAGGCTCTTCCCCTCACTGCTTGTCTTTTCTTCTCCTTTGTTGGCCAAAGGAGGGACAAATGGCTTTGGAGGTGAAATTGGCTGATTTTGTGTAAAATGCTAACCTGAATTTTATGTATATATAGTTGGGGATTAAGAAAATCTCCCAATTTAAATAGAGATTGGGTATTCCTTGAAGGTTTCACTTACTCATATATTTTATGCCTGAACAAACTATTTCCATCTGTTTGTGTATTTATCTCTTGCAATAAGATGTTGGCAAATAGTACCAGAAATACACTGGAAAAATATATTTTCTTTTCAGGAAATATGTGAGTATGCAATGATGAACAAATGATTTTAATGATACTTTACACATTAAATTCTTGATTATTTCTGAAGCTAGACAAACGCAGGTATTTCCGATTTGAAGCCGCCAGCTGTGGCCTGATCATAGACTTGGAGTTTTGTTTTGTTTTCCTCCAAGATGCCTATTTTGTGTAATTCATGCCAGAGCTGCTTCAGTCCCCTTCTCTGTATTTCACTGTGGATTGGTTAGTACTATGGGAACAGGGATTAAAATGTTCTCCCTGACTTGCTTCATAATTTTCCAATTTACGATGTGGGTAAAATTTTGCTTTATTTAAAAATATTTTGGTATCGATGATAAGAGTTTGATAGTCTTCCCAGCAATGAAAGACAACTTTGAGGGGCGCCTGGGTGGCTTAGTCAGTTAAACCTCCAACCCTTGATCTCGGCTCAGGTCCTGATCTCGGGGTCATGGGTTCGAGCCCCGTGTTGGGCTCCATGCTGGGTATGGAGTGGAGCCTACTTAAAAAGCTAAGTTTGAAAGTAATGGGGACAACAGAGATAACAAGGCTTATTACTCCTTGGGTGGCATCTGGGGAGGAAAGCAAAGGGCGAATGCGGGCGTGAGAAGACAGGGGAGGGCAACTGTGTGGGGTCCTCAGTATAAGCATACTTGGAGGGGACATAAGGCACACACATTGGGATTTGAATTGCTATAGGCGGTCTCTCCCTGCTTCTCTGATGACTGGCCAAGTTCCCCCGAGGTGGAAAGCATCTCAGCAGCTTTGTTGCCCAGACGTGACACATCAGAGCCCAGGAGATGCTATCACTTACCTGAGTGTCCCTTCAGACAGCCCTCACCAGCCATCTGGATGAATTCTGCATTGAAAGAATCTTGCCCCGCTTTTCAAATTCCGGTAGCACAACCTCCCCTTTATTCTGCAGGTCCGAATGGGAAGCGCAATCAGAGAGTGAGAGAATTAGGCAGGGCTATAGCCTGAGAGAGCAGAGAAATTAGCAATTCATTACTGGAATGGAAACCATAACAAGGGGATTTCGAGAGCTTCGGTACCCTGGCTGAGACAGCCAAGCTCTAGAAGATTCTAGTTCAACCCAACTAAAGGCTTCTGCTGCCTTAGGAAATGGTCTGATGCTCTTTCCCTGTCATCTCAGGGCCCCTGTCCTCCAGAGCCAGCTTGTATGGGTGCAGTGTTTTCAGGGCCCGCCCGTCTGCAGAAACCCTCCATTTGCAATTTGCTTCCCGCTCAATCAGTTGTCTGAGTGCCCTCAACCAATCAGAGCTTGGGGTCTGTGAGTGGGTCCTCTGTGACGTCTACTCTGCAGGAGCTCTAAATGGGCTCCGCACGCCTGCTCGGATCACAGGGGAGCCCTGACAGAAAGGCCTGCCGTGGGATGCCCTCATTGGCCCATCACATTCTGGGAGCCCATCCAGAGGTGATCGTTATGAAAAAAGGACAGCTAACACTAATTATGGTGGGGTCACCGCTGACCTAACTGGACTTCCTGCTATGACCGAGGGACTCTAGGCATTCTACATGTTCTTACTTTACTTAGTCCTCATGGAACTTCTGCGGGGTAGGTAGAGCTATTAATTCCATTTTGTGGATGAGGAAACAGACCATGGGAGGGTTTTTTTTTGTTTTTGTTTTTTGATTCATCAGAGAGAGAGAGAGAGAGAGAGAGAAATAGCATAGGCAGGGGGAGCATCCAGCAGAGGGAGAAGCAGGCTCCCCACTGAACAAGGAGCCTGATGCGGGGCTCGATCCCAGGCCCCTGGGATCATGACCTGAGCCAAAGGCAGCTGCTTAACCAACTGAGCCACCCAGGCGCCCCAAAACCATGGGAGTTAAATTAACTTGCCCAAAGTCACTCAGCCGGTAGTGGGTAGAGCCAGGATTTGGTGTCAGGCAGAACATCTCGAAGTCCTTGTTCCTCACTACTACACTGAGCTTCATCTATTTCCCCCTTGGGGGGGCGTGACAGGTAACTGTCTGGTTCCACGGGTTGCTTTAGTCTAAGGTCTGTGCCAAATCTGACTCCCACTCATTTTTAGGGGGCTTGGGTCCAGAGCCGTGTCCCTCTCTCTGAGGCCTGATTCCTCCCCCTGGTATGTGATTCGATTGCCTACTCCTTAAAATACAATTGGGATGGTCTGGGGAGCACTCACACTCATCGTTGAACTGTTGAGACTGAATTAACCTTGTATCTAGTCCTTGCGTGGATTTTTACAGGAATGAGTGCAACCACTCGAGGAATCCGGGTGAGAGTGTTTCCCGAGAGAGCAGGATTCCTTTCCCTCTGGCTCTGGTGCTTTTACCTTCTTTATCGCACCCGCTGGTTAATAGTGATGACTAATACTGTTGAAACGGTGCAATTAGGCAACACCGGCCTGTTACAGAAAAAGTATAAAGCTCTGTTTCGTAGTTACATTATTCTCCATATTCTTCGGAGATTTAGACATTTAGAAATTCCATGTCTATAACACACAGCTTCTACTAGAGCATTATGTTGATATGGACAGAGGTGTATATCCCAAAGTTGGAGATCTGAGACGGTAGTAGAATGATGAAAGAAATGGTATGAACACCTCAGGTCCAGGGGACAGATGGTGGGAAAAGGACAAGTTTGCACAGATTCCATGTATCCCTTCTGGGTGGATGGAAGGCTGGACGGGCAGGCAGGCAGGCAGGCAGAGAAACTAAGCCTAGAGTGAGTTAGCAAATGGGGAAGGGAGTGCATTTAAAGTAAAGGACAGCAAGATAATGCTCTTCTTTGTGACCCTGTGGAGCTGTGGTCACTCTCGCAAGTTCTTGGATAGGGAGAGGTTTAAGTGCAGTGTCCCCACAGCCCCTGTGCCTTGGACGAGGTCCAGAGGTCTGCACAAACTGTCATGACACCTCAGATTCAGTCTAGTGGGTTAGCTCTTTTCAGTCTCTTTTCAGGGCAAGGAATGGGGGATGATTTCCATCAGACCAGAAGAATTTCTCTTCCAATGCTCTAGAGAGCTGAAGGATGCCGAGCCCTCGGGGACAATGCAGTCACCTGCGAGGCGGACACAGCATATTCCTCTCAGAGAACCAGCACTGTTTGTTTCTCAGGAATTAAGAGTCAAAACAAAGATACACAGTGTCCCAGGATGGCAAGGGGCAGTGTTGTGAAGATGTCCACACTCCCTGATTTTTCCAAAAGTTCAGTGAATTCCAAGTCGAAACCTCCACAGGATATTTCATAGAAACTATCACACTGACGAGGAAGTTTATATGGAAGAGAAATTGTTTTAAAAAAAAAAAGAATGATTGAAGAAGAACAGTGAGAGGTGTACTTGACTGAACACATATCAAAATATACAACGAAGGTAGAGTAATCAAAAGAGAAGAAAATAATGAGTGGGTTATTGGGATAAAACAGAGGAAACAAATGTATGTACAAGGCTTTGGCTTGTGGGAAAGATGGAATTTCCCACAGGTAGTCAAAGGATGAGCTATGGTCCCCCTCAAATGGAGAGCTAGTTGTCCCAACACCACTGATGTCATACAGCTAGGCCTGCCCCAGCTCCCACCCCAGCCCCCAAATATTACTGAGAGGTGCTAGAGAACAGTTAAGACAATGATGACATTTAATGAAAATGACTGACAATATTTCTTCAAGATTTTATTTATTTATTTATTTATTTATTTATTTATTTATTTGAGAGAGATAGGGAGAGCATGTGAGCAGGACAAGGAGCAGAAGGAGAAAGAAAATCTCAAGCAGTCTCTGGGCTGAGCGTGAGCCCAACACAGGACTCCATCCCATAACCCTGAGATCTTGACCACAGCCGAAATAAAAAATCGGGTGCTTAACTGAGCCACCCGGGCACCCCATGACTGAAAATATTTTGATAAACCTTAGAGTAAGTTCAGTCTTCTAGGTAGGAAACCAGGGCCAGAAGTTAAAAAAAATTAAAAAAAATGATTAATGTATGTGTGAGATGAATTTAAACTCTGGATGCAAAAGGCACTTGAAGGAAGTTTAAAAAATAAGCAACATGCTTTCAACTCTCTGAATGTTGAACATTTTCAGAATAAAATTTGGAAACCATAAGCAACAGACCAGAAAAAAATAAGGTAACTTATAGGCAGGATTAATATTCAGCATATATAAAAAGCACCTGTAAATGGCAAACACTGAAAAACTGACAAAGAATAAAGAGAAGCAGTTAAGAAGAAAGGCCAGGAGAGTATAAACATATGAAAAGTTGTTCCATTTGACTAGTAATCAGGGAAATGAAAATTAAATCAACAATTAGCTAACATGTCCTAGCCTTTAGATTGGAAATAATTAGACATATTGATCATATTCTGCTTTGCTAAGGCAACAGACACCGTCACTCACCCTTACTTGGCGTACTCATTGGGAAGCCTCTGGGAGGGCAGTTTGGCAATATTATCAACATCTTAAATGAACACACTCATTAATCCAGAAATTTTGTGTCTCTGATGAATTCCAAAGAAAGACACGTTTTCTTCAAGATTCTGGTGAAGACCGTGAGAAAAATGCCCATCTTTAGAGGGATAAACTATTGATACACACAAACTGGGGTCATCAGAAAGAACGTAGAAATGCGTATGCATTGACCAAAAGTGTTTCCGAGGCATTTTGGAAAGGAGAGTCAGAAAACGACTCTTAGAACACGATTCCCATTTTATGAAGGGAAAGCAAAAATACTTGCTTTGCGTAGAAACATGAGTGGAAGGATGGCCATCAGCGCGTCTCATTTGTCTCTGTCTCCCCCCACCCCCAAGCTAGCAGTTCAGTCACCTCTCCCTGACCCCTTTGCACACACACAGCACATTCACACGCACATGTGTGCTTACAGAATTATGTCCTCATTCAGTTCCAAGCTCTTTTCCCGACTCTCCATGCTCACAGCACCCCGTGCCTCACCTCCGTCACAGCCGTACATTCAGACCCTTCTTCCTGCACTGGTCTGCAGAAGAGAGGGACGGTGTTTTACATGCCGTGCTCTGTATATGGGACCCGCCCCAAAGCCCAGCACTGTGCTTAGGACACCACAGGCACTCAATAAATGCTCATTGCGTGACAACTCCCATGTAAAAGGCAACATTGAAATACATCAATACATTGCTAGTTAATACATAAACATATTAACATCCGTGTATCAAATGACTAACTGGAGGAGGATAAGACATCTGCAGGTGATGGAATGTCTGGATGTTTCCTGGGCAGCCCTCCTCCAAGACACTGTGTTTTCTTCAGTGTGCAATGGGGAGAGGCCAGCTGCTTGCCCTTGCTTCACACGGTCATAACTGTGGACTTTACCTGCCAGGCTTTTTATGCCTCTGATATGTGGGAATCACAGACGGGGCCGGAGGGAGAAGTTCTCTTTTACAGTTTCTCGAGGTGAATACTGGCACCTCTATTTTTATTCAAAAAAAGGAAAAAAAAATGCAAACAAAGATAACGTGGAGTTTGGGTTCCGAAACACAGATAAACGGTGGAAGTTATGGAGCTCTCCTGTAAACACAGATAATGCGATATGACCAGAGAAACCCCAAATTTCAGGGGTGGAATGAATCTGAGAGGTTATCCATTCCAGTGAAATTACATTTGTTATAATGTAGAAGAAAGCAAGAGATCACTTATCGGCATGAGTGTTTTCAGAGAGGAATAAAGCGACTTGTGGATGCTGGGAGCAAATAGGGACCAGTGGAACTTGAGGGAGGGACTGGGTAAAATGAACCCCCTTGGCTCGGTCTTGTTCTTCATGCCAGCCTTTGGTCACGTCTGTGTGTTTTTCCAGCAGGCGGTATGCCAGCCTGGAGAGCACAGCCCCCTCCCTGGAAATCTGAGTTGCCAGGTTCTCCCATGGCGGGCTGGGGCAGGGTGTAGTAAGCCATCAGAGAAAGTGTATTAAAGTGATAATATTAGATGCTCCTCCCCCCCCCACTTGGAAACAAGAAGATGGCTCTTTACTTGAAAATAGTAAGAGGCTTTGGAAGATAGGGAAAAAGACAGAGCGTGTGAATATCTTTTTTAGCTCTGAATTGCTCTTTGCGGTTTGGCGTATGATTTTTTGCCCTACTTGTCAAATAAGACCGGAGACCAAGGGGCTGCATAGAAAGTGAGTCTTAGGTTCACTGTTACTCTACTCACAGGGGACTATTGTGTGTCGGTAGTTTCCCTCTGGGAGGGAATGGGTAGACCAGGAGGCAGAGAAGCAAAAAAGTGGCTCCATGTTTTACTGTTACACATACTGTATTTTTCCTCATTCACTTGTCTCCAGTTTTGTCTCCACTGCCTACAGTCTTACTCTCTGGGTCTTCCCTCCATCCGTGCAGAGCCGGGATGGCAGCCAGGCTATTGGGATAGGAGCTGGACAGGAGTCTAGGGGTGAAGAACAAGGAGGAAAAAGCCCAGAAAGTCAAACACAGACTCCATGGCCATATGCAGTGACTTGCCAAGGGGCACCTGTGAGCTTGCATCCCTGTGGACGTCTGTTCCTTGCTATCCGTCATCTCTGAGTAGGACAGATTTTGTCTCATGAAAGTTAGCCCTGTTTTGGCGTGTGTGTGTGCGCGCACGCGCACTCATGTCCCATTTTCTGCTCCCAGGAGTTCAGCTGCTGGTCCGTTCAGGCTTCTGTGGGTTCTCCACAAAAAGATTGATGCCCCTGACCTGGATCAAAAATCACATCAATCAAAAAGATCACATCAATCAAAAAGATTGATGCCCCTGGATCACTTTTGGTGTTCTTTAACACCGAATGTGTGGATCCACACATTTTGAGGAATGTTCTCTCTAAAACAAGGCCACTTTGAATGTGAATCCTATTCTCATCTGTCTGTCTCTGGCCGGGTGTTTTTAGCTTTTTCCTGGTAGCATATTTGTACTCTAAGGGACTTAGACTGTTGGGTCCAGTCCTCTCCTTGACCCAGGAAGAAACTGAGGCCCAAGAAGGTCAAGTGATGTAATTCCCCAGGGTCACAGAGGGATCTAGGACAAAGGTGGCCTGGACCTCGGGTGTCCCGGAGTGTGAAGCCCCACGACGCCCCACTTTCCTCGGACAGTCTCCGTATCTTGCCAGCACTCCGTCATCCCCAGGCTGCGACAGGCCCCACTTGCCTGGCCGAATCTAAACTGAGACCTACTTGCTTTCATTGTCAGTGAAGTTTTTCCCATATGGTCCTTTATATAATTGGTTCTCGGCTGGAAGAGAAAATGTATGCTGGTGTCAGGGGGTAAACCCTCTGACTGGCCCAAAGTCAGCTTTCTGCCCACTGCATTTTCCAGCTGCAGAGCCAAGTAAATCTAGGACAGATGCTCTCATGAATCACTGATGGGGTTTGTAAAGAAGGATGTTTCCAGGACCTCAGAGGCCTGGCTTAAGAAATGCAAGTCGTTTTAGAAAAAGAGAAAGGCTGCCACTTTTCTAACCAGTGCTTTGTCCATGCTCGGACTCGCTGCCCCATAAGCACAGTATTAGCTCGAACAAACATGATCCACTCAGCTTCACCTGGCTTGCCCTCTCGAATCCCCGACCAGTGGCGAGTCATGTTTGAGGAGCAACACTGGCGGCAGAAGGCCAGATGACAAGAAGAGGAATACTAAGGTGAGGAGAAGCCAGCAAGGCAGGGGAGAGAGACAGACAGACGCTCTGTAATGGCCAGGAGCGCTGGGCCATGGGCAAGAAGTTCAAGTGTGTCACGAAATCCCGTCTCCCTGCCATGTTCCTCCCCACAGCGTGGGTGCGTGTGGCTGCGAGAAAGGGCTGGGAGGGCCAAGAGGAAGGAACTGAATTCCCTGAACTCAGCTTGTAAGTCCTTGGGATGAAGAAAGCAAGGCTTCAGAAATGGAAGCTTGGAGCCTCTGCTGTTCTTTCTGGGGGAGGCGGGTACTGCCTGTGGTGGTGGGGGCTGGGGGGGGTCATCCTGAGTCCCCCCAGCTCTGCGGCACGCTGCTCCATCCGGGTAGCGGGGACACTGCGGTCTCGGCGCCTCCCCTGGTGTTGGACTGGGTGCTCCTTCCATGGGTGAGGCATTCATTGGTTCTTCTCCAGAAGCCTAGGAGGGAGGTTATTATCCTTGTCTCCCAAATGAGGATGCAGAACAGTGCAGAGTTAAAAATCATTCCCAGTATGGGGCCCCTGGGTGGCTCAGTGGGTTAAAGCCTCTGCCTTCGGCTCAGGTCATGATCTCAGGGTCCTGGGATCGAGCCCCACATCGGGCTCTCCGCTCAGCAGGGAGCCTGCTTCCCCCCCTCTCTCTGCCTACTTATCATCTCTCTCATTCTGTCAAATAAATAAATAAAATCTTTAAAAAAAAAAAATCATTCCCAGTATGCACATGTATAAAGGAGAAAAGCCTAGATTCAAACCAAGGTCTCTTTGGCCCTGGAACCCACAGTCAAAATCATTGGGCTGCTTATCTCTTGCATTGTGTTTGCTCTACAAGAACGTGTCGATGCTCTCGGCAGTCATGCTTGGGTGCCGCCCGAGGAATTGAGAGGGCCCAGCCTTTCTGGCCACCTTGGCGGGCAGGCATGATACTCTGGGGTGAGCTGCTGCTTCTCCCCTTCCTCTCTCCCACCTCCTTCCCTTTGTCTTCTTCACTTTCTTCTTCTCATTCTTTTTTTCTTTCCCTCTACTCCTGTCGACCCTCCCCTTGGCCCCAAGCAATATTGTTGAAACCAGTGTTTTCTTCCCTTGTGTCAAGAGGTTTCCTATTTGGGGACAAAGGTCATACTCTCTGTAATTTCACACTCTGCTTATCAGAACTTTCTTTGGAGGATCTAGTGTTTACAGCAAAGTGTAAATGGTTAATGAGTCTCCTAAAGGAGGTGCCAAGAATTACCCAAAACCTGGGTGGCTCAGTTGGTTAAGCATCTGCCTTTGGCTCAGGTCATGATCCCAGGGTCCAGGGATCAAGTCCAGAATCGGGCTCCCTGCTCAGGGGAGAGACTGCTTCTCTCTCTGCCTGTCGCTTCCCCTGCTTGTGCTCTCACTCGCTCTCTCTGTCAGAGGAATAAATAAAATCTTTAAAAAATTATCACCCAGAGGCCAAGACCACAGAAGAAATGGGAGCAAAGTGGAGGTTAAGTCACCAAAGAAAGGAGCCAGTCACCAAGAACAACTGAGGTGTCATCGCAGTGAGGGACGGGCTGTGGGGAAAGAGATGGGTGGTAGGCTGAGTACATGAAACTCTTCAGTTGACCTTGAGACCACCAGCTAGCAATACTCTTCCTTCTCCCAAGACTGTCTGCTGCAGCCCAGCCTGGGAAATAGCCACACTGTCATCTTTCTGTGCCCTTCTTGCCATCTTTAGCTGATTTGGATTCCTCCTCCTTTAGCTGATTTGGATTCCTCCTTCATGTCCTGCCCCACCTGCCGTGACTCATTTATCCAGACCTGGACAAGGAGTTCTGTGGACACATACGTCTCTCCTTCTCCTCCTTCCTCACCATGAGAAAGTGTATAGGGAGATCACACCTAGAAAAAGACACTCCCAGAGGTAGTCTCTGAATATGTAGCAGCTTCTTCCCAGGCTGAAGAGGGAGGCTCGGGAAAGTGCTGTCGCAAGCCATATGCAATTACACAAATAGCCAACGCCGCTGAGGACCACCTCTCCCCATGCCTGTGTTTCATTAGCTCAGCTCCGAATGCCTTAACTAGAACAGACAAAGGCTCATTAAAATATCATGTTGGATGAGATGTAATTCTCAAAATAATGTTAACATCAAGCAAGCGATGGGAGGCAACACTGCTCTGGTCTTGCAAGCGAGGAGGTATTTTGCAAGGTACGCACTCTTCTCACCAGTGGGGTTTGGATGCCGGATGGAGAGAAATGGTTATGGATGAAGAGGCTGTTTCTGTGAGGACCAGAGCTCCATGTTGCCTAAATCCAGCCTTCTCTAGTCATCCCTATTCTCTGAGTATTTGGCTTCTCAAAACCTCATTCTTTTTTAGACCTAAATCCGCTAATTACATCTTCCCTAAATTGACCACTCAGCAATTCTTCCAAACAAGTCAACCAACCACTTTTAAGAGAAGCTGCCAAATTAGCTTTAGAGTCTGGCAGAGTCCTCTCTCCCATAGAGAGGACCTGTCAGCAGTGAAGCAATGTGAGAGGCTTCACGAAGGCAGTTCCAGAGGCAGCTCGTTTGGTGTGGTATAAAGAACATCGCCTCAGGTTGGGGCTAGCTTTGGGTACTAGCTCAGTCACTCACTGCTGGGTTAAACAGTGCCTCCCCACAATTTGTGTCTGCACAGAACCTCAGAGTGGACCTTACTTGGAAATAAGATTTTTGCAGATTGAATTAGTCAGAATGAGGCTGTACTGGATGTGGGTGGGCCATGGTGAGAACTGGTGTCCTTAGAAGGAGAGGAGAGGCCCACAGAGATATAGAGAAGGAAGAAGAGCCATATGAAGAAAGAGGCAGAGACTGAGATGAAGCGCTTCAAACTGAGGAAGGTCGAGGATTGCCAGGAGCCACCAGAAGACAGTTAAGAGGCAAGGAAGGCTCCTTCCTTCGAGCCTTCAGAGTCAGCATGGCCCTATCCATACTTTGTTTTTGATCCAGCATCAGGAACCACGAAAGAGCAAATCTCTGTTGTTTGAAGCCGCCAATTTGATGACAATTTGTTATGGCAGCCCGAGGCCCCTGACAGAGTCGCTCATCAGCTGAGGAAATGTGAATTCATTATTTAGCCTCTCTAGGCCGCACTTTCTTTATCTAGGCCAGAGTTTAGGCCTATCTATTTGCTAAGTTTTACAGTCATTCTATTTCCTCATATTAAAATGGGAGTAATATAAGTTCCTTTTTTTGTAGAGAGAATTAGCGTTCGCATGTGTGGAACCCTTGGTACATCACAAGCTCTTATAGGAAACTCACTAAATATTTGAGATCTATTTTCATATCCTGCCTTGATCTGAAGACATTGAGAAAGCTTAACAAATTCTTGCCATAAAGTATGACAGCCTTGCATAGAACTCAAGGCTAAGCTTCCCATTACCCAATGCAAAAAGGGAAACATGACATTTTGTGTGCCTAACAGAACCCACAGATCACACTTTTATCCTGGCAAACTTAGGGAATATCGGGCCAGCCTGTATGATTCCATAGGCTTAGAGTTTTCCTTTACGTGGTTCCAGATTTGATTTAGCCTCATGCGTTATTAAATACCTTGTGCTGTATACAAGGCTGATGGTAACAGAGATAAGGAAAGACCTCATTTTTTAAAATATTTATTTATTTATTAACATATAATGTATTATTTGCCCCAGAGTATATGTCTGTGAATTGTCAGGCTTACATACTTCACAGCACTTATCATAGCATATACCCTCCCCAAAGTCCATAACCCAGCCACCCTATCCCTACCCCCCCGCCTCCCAGCCACCCTTAGTTTGTTTCATGAGTTTAGGAGTCTCTTATGGTTTGTCTCCTTCCCCATCCCTTCCTGTTTCATTTCTCTCCCACAACCCCTCGCCCTGCCTCTCAAATTCTTCATATCAGAGAGATCATGTGATAATTGTCTTTCTCTGACTGACTTATTTCGCTTAGCATAATACCCTCCAGTTCCATCCACATCATTGCAAATGGCAAGATTTCGTTTCTCTTGATGGCTGCACAGTATTCCATTGTATATATATACCACATCTTGTTTATCCTTTCATCTGTGGATGGACATCTAGGTTCTTTCCTTAGTTTGGCTATTGTGGACATTGCTGCTATAAACATTCGGGTGCATGTGCCCCTTTGGATCACGATGTTTGTATCTTTAGGGTAAATGCCCAGTAGTGCGATTGCTGGGTCGTAGGGTAGCTCTATTTTCAACTTTGAGGAAAGTTGGTTCCTTTGAGGAACCTCCATACTGTTTTCCAGAGTGGCTGTACCAGCTTGCATTGCCACCAACAGTGTAGGAGGGTTCCCCTTTCTCCGCATCCTCGCCAACATCTGTCGTTTCCTAACTTGCTAATTTTAGCCATTCTGACTGGTATGAGGTGGTATCTCACTGTGGTTTTGATTTGTGTTTCTCTGATGCCGAGTGATGTTGAGCACTTTTTTATGTGGGAAGACCCCATTTCTGCCCAGGAAGAACATGTAGTCCATTGGTAGGATAGTGAATGAAGGGTATTCATACAAGCCTACAAGAAACTGACATAAAGCAGAATGGGATTGTGTCTTCAGTCCTTTGAAGGTTAAAAGGATGCCGGATAAATCAATAACTTTGTGATACAACACAAGCCCACGTCTTAACTTGCAGCCAGGGGCCACATTTCTCACCAAATAGTGGCTACTCCAGCCATCTCACCTCCTGCACCCAGCACAGTGCCCAACTAGGGTCATTCGAGGGATAAGGGTCTTCATTTTCCTTAAAAAGCTGCGAGGGTTGCCACTTCCAAGATGATCGACGTCTGGGAATTGAGAAAGGAAACAGTGTGCTGAGTGGTCAGTACTGGTGGATAAAGACAGACAAGATCCTTGCTCTGATGGAGGTTATACTGTAACTAGAGAGACAGACATCAGTGGTTCATCCCCAAATGGAAGGGTGACTATTGTCTGTGCTGTGAAAGCAAATAATACAGAGAATTTTTTAGTTGGGAGGTCCAGGGAGGTTGCCATGAAGAAGTGGTGTTTGAGCAGAGATCCGAAGGGTGGATACAATTTATCCATGTAAGTAGGGGAGAAAACATTCTAGGTAGGGTGTACAGCATGTACAAAGGCCCTGAGATGGGCAGAGCTTGACTAGTAGGAAAGACCGAATAGAACCCAACGTCAGTGCTTTGGAATAAGTAAGACAAGTCTCAGAGGGAGGATGAGGCTGCTGAGTTAGAGGCCAACAAGACCACGAAGACCTTCTCAACCATGTGAGGGTTTGCGTGTATCCCCACAGCAACGTGAAGCCATGTGTGGGTTCATAGGTTTGCTACACAACTGTGTGGTCTCCAGACCAGCAGCCCAGGCATCCTTAGGGAACATGTGAGAAAGAATCTCAGGTGCACCCCCATCCCCTGAAACAGAATCTGTTTCCCAGGTGATTGGTATGCATATTAAAGTTTGAGAAGCGCTGGCCTGAACATTTTCAGGGAGTGTAGGAATTGTCAAGGGTGGAACATCCGCTCAAAAACACTTGCGTAATTGAGTATGTGAATGTATGCGAGTATCAGGGAGGGATGATAGCAAATCCCACCCAAGAAATCCGGGTAATGACAGCACGTGCCATCATGTTGCTCTGCGAACACTTTGCTTGAGAGCGATCACTGCATTTTTTTTTTTTTTTACTACATCAGGGCCCCTCTGTGCCCCTGAGACAGTGCTCAGTGTTTGGACCAGTCTGTAGTCAGTGCATGGCTTACCGGAGTTCTGCCCACGGGGGCGCGTCTGAGACTCTCAGACACTGCCTGGGTGGGGCCGGCACCTACTTCTGCAGGACATCTCTGGTCGGTTGGGCTCCTTTCTGCTCTGAGTGGAGACGTGGCCTGAGACTCCCCCACGAGGTTCTCCGTGTATACAATTGATCCGATGAGACACACAGCATTAAATCAACTTGGTGCCCCTCATTTCTTTGAGCAAGGCATAAAAACAAATTTCAGTAACAATGTATTTTTTTAGGATTTTATTTATTTCACACACACACACACACACACACACACACACACACACACACACTCACACAGTGCAAGTAAGGGGAGAGGGAGAAGCAGAAAGCCCAATGCGGGGCTCTATCCCAGGACCTGGGATCATGATCTGAGCTGAAAGTGGATGCTTAACCGACTGAGCCAGCCAGGTGCCCCAACAATCAATATTTCAGATGTATTTGCCCAGGATTGCGAGCCTAATTGCTCAGAATCCTTTGCCAGGAGGAGAGAGAATCACACCCCCATGGAATTTGGCCCCAAGAGGCAGTGACGGTCACATGGCAGGCGCCCCTACCAAAAGAGGGAGAACAGAGACCTGCTCTGAAAGCTTGCTTCTCACAGAAGCGCCGGGATCTCAGGAAGGAACAGCAGAGCCTTCTCTGAGAAATTATTTGTCCTGTTGAATCTTCAGAGCTGCCTCTGGGTCTGCAAAGAAGGATGACGGGAAGCAGTTCAGAAAGACAGTTTAGCAGCTGGACAACTTCAGCTACCACCGGCTTGGACAGAGATGGATAAGCTGTCAAATAGCACAGAATTAATCCTGACTCTCTGAGCCAAGCAAGAGTCCCAGCCTCATGAATAGCCAGTTTCGTTTTTCCCTCAGTTGTTCGTAAAAGAACAGATGAATCTCTCTCCTCCAATACATGTATAGAGGTGAATGACAAAACTGGATTTGCCACCATCTGTGCCAAATCCAATTCCTGGCCATTCCTTTCAAGAACGAGCACTTTCTCTGGACTCTCAGATACATGACTGTAATCGAATGAGATTGGTTATGTGCCTGAATGCATCAGCTTCATTATTTTAGAGTTACAGAGACTTGCCCTAAGTTAGCATTAGGTGCACCCATTTGGTAGATTGAAAAAGACCACCAGGCACTTTTGTATTTGAGTTTCCTTTGAGGGAGAGGGAAAAGCAGGAAACTCAGAACACAGCTCCAGTCCTAAACCCCATTGCCACGTAATTAAGTGACATTTTATTTATCTGTACGACATCAGCAAAGGCACATCCATGGCAGACTCTAAAACACAGAGATAGGGAATAACATCTGACCACCAAACTAAAGCAGTTTAGAATGGGAGGAAGAACCAACAAGAACAATCCAGAACATAACAGAGTTTAGCAGTAAATGCAGTGTTGCTCCCGGAGGCTTGAGACGGATGCTTAGGATTGAAAAGAAAAAAAATCAGTCGAACTGTTGACCAAGTCATCCAGTAGATACGTACATAGCTTCACTGAACCTGTTTGGAAAGTCTTAGCTGACACTCTGCACCCCACACCTAGATCACTCTTTTCAAGGGGACGCTTGAAAGTGGGTCAGATTGGCACATCCTGAAAGAATGATCAAAGAGGTAAACACTTCTTTCCGAACACTAGAATTCGCAAGTAACTTCTTTCTCTGCCATGTTCTGGAACACAAAAAGGTAGCAGCTCATTCCAGGTTTCATATCTGAGTGCTCTAACTTCTATATTCCTCTGGGAGTTATTCTACTGTAGTGTTATTTTATTACTTGATTCAGTTGTATGCATGACATGAAAACCTAACTTTGAGCCACCAGATTCCATGATGCTGATTCAATGTATTTTAGACATCGGTTAACTCCTCTGGGGAAAGTACTATTGAGATATATTTCTGTGGGAGAGAGCTGTGATTTTGTTAATGTACACAAAGCCCACTGCCAAGTAAAATTCATATATCTGAATATGTTCGTTGTACATCCTTGGCATGAGGGTAAGGCTCTTTACCCAAAAAGGAATGTGTGAATCTATTTGTTTACTTGTTTCTCTTTTTATTGAAATAGTGACTTCCATATGGTATGTCTATTTTTAATTTTTTGAGGAACCTTCCTTCTATTTTCCATAGTAGCTGTACCAATTTGCATTCCCACCAGCAGTGCATGAGGGTTCCTTTTTCTCCACATCCTCGCCAATGCTTGTTATTTCTTATCATTTTGATTCTAGCCATTCCGACAGGCGTGAGGTGATATCTCCTGGTTTTGATTTACATTTCCTGATGATTAGCAACAGTTAACATCTTTTCATGTGTCTTTTGGCCGTGTGTATATTTTCTTTGTAAAAATATTCAAGTCCTCTGCCCATTTTTAAATCGGATTGTTTGTTATTTTGGTTTTGAGTTGTCTAAATTATTTATATATTTTGGGTATTAACTGCTTATCAGATAGATCATTTGCAAATATCTTCTCGCATTCACTATGTTGGCTTTTCATTTTGTCGATTGTTTCCTTTGCTGTGCGAAAGCTTTCTATTTTGATTTAGTCCTAATCATTTATTTTTGCTTTTGCTTCCCTTGCAAGAGGAGACATATCTAGAAAAATGTTGCTATGGCCAATATCAGAGAAATTGCTGCCTGGGCTCTCTTCTGGGATCTTTATGGTTTCAGGTCTGACCATCAGGTCTTTAATCCATTTTGGGTTTATCTTTGTGTATGGTGTGAGAAAGTGGTTCAGTTTTATTCTTTTGCATGTAGCTGTCCAGTTTTCCCAGCACGATTTATTGAAGAGATTGTCTTTTCCCCATACAGTCCTAGGTATTTTCCCAAAGAAAACGAAAACTCATTAAAAAAGATATATGCACCCCTATGATTATTGCAGCATTGTTTATAATGGCCAAGATATGGAAGCAACCTAAGTGTCCACTGATAGATGGAATGGATAAGAACAAAGTAAGATACACATGTGCACACACGCCCCCCCAGAATATTATGTGGCCATGAAAAGGATGAGCTCTTGCCATTTGTAACAGCATGGATGGACCTACAGGGTATTATGCCAGGTGAAATAAGTCAGACTGAGAAAGGCAAATACTGTATGATTTCATTCATATGTGGAATCTAAAAAACGAAGGAATAAACAAACAACAAGCAGAATCAGACCTATAAATACGGAGCACAGACTCACGTTTGCCGAAAGAAAGAGGAATGGGCCAAATGAGTAAAGGGGAGGGGGAGGTACAGGCTTCCAGGTATGGAATGGTGAAGTCAGAGAAATAAAAGGCACAGCATAGGGAATATAGTCAATAATACTGTAATGGCATCGCTTAGTGATAGATGGCAGCTGTGCTTATAGAGAGCATAGCATAATGTAGAGAAAAGTTGCATCACTATGTTGTACGCCTGAAAATAATGTGATGTCTGTCAATTATACTCAAACAAAAAAATAATAAAAAATGAAAAAATAGTAGCTTCCCATTTATTTTTTCTAACTCTATTGAGATATGATTGACATATAACGTTGTGTAACTTTAAGGTGTGCAATATGTCGATTTGCTAGACTTAGGTATTGTGAAGCCTTACACAGTAGGGCTGGTTAATCCCTCCATCACCTTATATAATTACCAGTTGGTTTTTGGATCGGACAAGAGAAAAAGGGGCCTCTTTGGGGAAGCAGGGTGCTCACTCAGGTGATCTCTCTTTCCCCCATGAGGGAAATCATAGTCTGAGAAAATCTCTCTTGACCCTGAGCTATGCTGCTCTTGGGAAGGGTGATGTGGGAAAAGTCTCTCATGTGTCCAAATTTTTTTTTTTCCTTGCTCCAGTGGAGTGCTGAACTTCTCCACTGGAAACCTGGACTTCTTTAGAGGCTTTCTTCTCTGTGAGTGATTGCCTAAGACTGTGCTTTCCAGGGGCTTCTGGACCATACCCAAGCAGGGATGGAGCTACTTCGTGAGCCACTTTGGGATTCACTCCTCAGTCTGAGGTTCATATGTATATTACCTGATGCCTCGGTGGGCAAGTGCATCCTCCCAGGACAGTTGGCATATGGTTGATGCCACACCTCTCAAAAGTGTCTGTGGATGGATTCCAACTTGTTGTTGTTGAGTGGGGACCATGGCGAGGGATGTCTTACTCAGTCTTGCAGACACAACCTGTCAGTTCATTTAGAAAGTTGGTTAAAGCGGTTGTAAATTTCCAACAGTGACATCTGAATGAGATATGGAATTTAAATGAATTGTGTGAAATTGATCAATGTAGTGGTTTTAATGAGGGGGAGGATGTGTAAAGGAGCCTTCACTTTATTTAGCTCACTTTCTTGAAATGGAGATCTAAACCAGAGGGCTGTATATTTTAAGCAGTAGATAAAAACAAATATAATCCATGAAGTAATATTCTGCTCAATTCTGATCAGAATAGCATAGAAAAAAAAATGCTTTTAGATCTGGCATCCTTTTCTTAACAAAAGTAAATATTCATGGGAACATGGCCGGGGTGGCAAAATATTTAGAAACTGCATCATGTGAAGAGAAACAGAGGGTCATTTGCCTAATTTTAACCCTGGGAGAAAGACTTCAGGAAAGTGTCTTTGAAGGACTAGAAAATTACTTTGTGGAAGCAAATTCATTCTGTGGTGTTTTAGGAGGGCAGAAGCCTTAAAGAAGTAAGCACAATGGTAGAATTTTCCAGTTATCAGGACGGCCCAATGTTTGAATCAAGAGTGGCGGGAGCAGAACAAGATGAGACATCTTGTTCCGTAAGACCGCAGTAAGAACCATCTGAGACAAAAAAGAAAAAAAGGGAACTGGGTCAAAAAGATACTGAGTTCTTTTTCATGTTTCAGAATCTTTAGATCAAAGGAATCAGAACCTGGGGAGCTTATTTTTTTTTTTTTTAAAGATTTTATTTATTTGACAGAGAGAAACACAGTGAGAGAGGGAACACGAGCTGAGCAGAGGGGATGGTAGCGGGAGAAGCAGGCTTCCTGCCGAGCAGGGAGCCCGATGTGGGGCTCGATCCCAGGCCCCTGGGATCTGACCTGGGCCGAAGGCAGACGCTTAACGACTGAGCCACCCAGGCGCCCCATTATTTTTTTAATAATGATGATAATAGACTTTATTTTTGAGAATAGTACCCAAGATTGAAAAGATAGTATAGGGTTCCCATATACCCCATACCCAGTTTCCCCTATTATTATACTGTATAATATTGTAGGTAATATATATTATTATGAAAATATATAGTGTTGTTCATATATAGTTTATGTACTATATAAAAATTAAATATATTATTATAGCTTACATGGTATTTTTGTTACGATTAATGAACTAATATTGGTACAATGTTATTAATTAACTAAAAGTCCATACCTTTTCAGAATCCCTTAGCTTTGCCTAATGCCTTTCTAGGATCCCCTCTAGGAAACCACATGACATTATGTGTTGTAGCTCCTCAGTCCTCTTGGCTGTGGAAGTTTCTTGTGTTTTCCTTGTTTCAGATGACTTTGACAGTTTTGAACAATAGTGGTCAAGTATTTTGTAAGGTGCCCCTCAAGTAAGATTTATCTGATGTATTTATTACAGTTAGACTAAGATGATCGGTTTGAGAGAGATAAAGTTCCACTTTTTAAAAAATATTATTTATTCACTTGAGAGAGAGAGAGAGAGAGAGCATGAGTAGAAGGGAGAGACAGAGGGAGAGGGAGAAACAGGCTCCCCGCTGAGCAGGGAGCCCAACACGGGACTCAGTCCCAAGACTCTGGGATCATGACCTGAGCCAAATGTGGACGCTTAACCATCTGAGCCACCCAGGCGCCCCTAAAGTTCCCCTTTCAACATGCCCTGTCGTTGAACACTACATCAAAAACTAATGACACACTATATGTTGGCTAACTGAACATAATAAAAAAAGGTACATATAATCAACAGTTTATCAATTGTGGATGTTTATCTGTCACTTGACTAAAATACTGTTTGTCAGGTTTCCTCTATGAAGTTACTCTCTTCCCCCTTTTCCTCGCCATACTCTTTGGGGGGGGAAGTCTCTGTATGAAGCCTACACTTAAGGAGTGGGAATTTATGCTTTCCCTTCTTGAGAGCAGTGTGTCTCCATAATTCACTTGGACGTCTTCTACAAGGGGAATTTGCTCCTTTCCCTCAATTATTTATTTATTCAGTCATTTATTTATATCAGCATGGATTCATGGATATTTATTTTATACTTTAGATTATAAGTCGTACTATTCTGTTTATTTTGTTGCTCACAGCGTTCTGTCTTTGACCGTGGGGAGCTCTTTAAGTTGGTTCCTGCACCCTCCTAACAACATCCCCATCCTTGTAATGTTTTGTTCGCTTTTTTAATTTTTTGACCCCTTTCTTATTTTCTGTCATGTCAGGACGCTCCAGGTTCCCCTTGTGAATTCACTGCCCAGACACTAGAATCAGCCATTTCTTCGAGGAGTCTGATCTCTTCATGGAGAATGGTGTTGCAGGCCAAGATCTGGGTGTTGTTACTTCTCAGGCATCTCAGCCAACAGAGCAAGGAAATAGATGTGGGTGTGCTAAGTCATGTGTACGCATTTATCCGTAAATCTTTATATAGCCATCTGAGTGTGTATTAATACTCAGCACATATTGAGGTCTTCTGCTCTGATTACCATAAGCATTAGTCCAGCCTCCCTGCCCCTTGCTTATTTGTAATCGTCACTGAACAGTGTGAAGTCTGGTTACCAATGTCCACCATCTGTTTACTTAACGTTTCAATTCCAGTACTTGAATTGTTCACACACACCCCATAACAACCAATTTTGTCTGCTGGAGTACAGTACTTATGTTTGCCTTTGGTCTTACAGATTCTGGTTACAGACTCCAAAGTTACATACCTTTCCCTCAATCCCCCTTTGGGGAAGTACTTTCCTATACTTTTGATCCGGTTAGATTCTCTTGTCACAGTCTGAATTTTTCCTGGGATCCCTTGCCTTCCTAATTCAAAAATGTGCCTCCATGAAGATTTACCCTTTGTGCTGTAAAGTTCCTTGGGCTTTGAAACTCAAGTCATTTACCCACTGTTATAGTATCTTCAAGAATACTCGCCCTGCCCTAAAGATTTGCTGTGTTTCACCTGTTTAGCCCTCTATCCCTCCCACCAAAATCCAGGCCACCATATTTATTGTCTGTCTTTATTTTTTATTTATTTATTTATTTATTTTAGAAATGAGACCGAGAAGAGCACAAGCAAGTGTGAGTGAGGGGAGAGGCAGAGGGAGAGGATCTCCCAGTAGACTCCCATCAAGTAGGGTGTCCCATGAGGAGCTTGATCCCAAGACCCATGAGATCATGACCTGAGTAGAAATCAAGAGTCAGATAGACACTGAATTGATTGAACCACCCAGGCGCCCTTGTCTATTGTTCGTCTCATACAGAATATCATATGATTGTAGCATGTGGCTTTTTCAGGCTGGCTTCTTTGACCTAGTGGTGTCCATTTAAGGATCATCCATATCTCTTTATGGCTTGATAGTGCCTCTTTTTTTCTCAGTGAATAATATTCCACTGTGACCATATATATTTCTCTATGCATTCATCTATTGAATGACATCTAGGTGGCTTTCAGCTTGTGTCGATTATGAGTACGATAAACATTGACTTGAAGGTTCTGTAGACTCAGTTTTCAAGTAAATTAGGTAGATACCTAGGAGCATGATTCTTGGATTGTATACTACTAGTGTGTCTAGTTTGGGTTGCCCGAGTGGCTCAGTTGGTTAAGCATCTAACTCTTAAATTCGGCTCAAGTCATGATCTCAGGGTCCTGGGATCAAGCCCTGTGTCAGGCTCCATGTTTAGTGTGGAGTCTGCTTGAGAGTCTCTCTCTCCCTCTGTCCTACCTACCAAGACCTACCAAACTGTCTTGCAAAGTGACAGTACTATTTTTCATTTCTACCAGCAATGAATTAAAGGTTTTACTGCTTTGCTTCCCTGCCAACATTTGGTATTGTCATGTTTTGTTTTGTTTTTAGCCATTTTAATAGGTAATGTAATAGTATCTCATTACTGTTTTAATTTGACATTCCTTAACGACAGTGTTGAGAATCTTTTCATATGGTCATTTTCCATCTGTTTATCTTTTTGATGAGGTGTATCTTCAGATCTTCTGCCTGGTTTTTAATTGCATTCTTTATTTTCCTGTTGTTGAGCTTTAAAAATATTTGCATTTTAGATAGAAGCTTTTTATCAGATACATGTTTTGCAAATGTTGTGTCCCAGTGCGGGCTATCTTTTTATTCTTTTAATAGCATTTCTCACAGAACAGAATGTTTTAACTTTAATGAAGTTCAGTTTATCAATTTTTCTTTCATGAATCATGCTTTTTGTGTTGCACTTAAAAACTCATCAGCAAATGCAAAATCACCTAGATTTTCTACTATATATTCTTCTAGAATTTTTATGATTTTGCATTTTACCATAAGATCTACATTGCATTTTGAGTTAATCTTTGTGAATGATGCAAGGTTGTTCCATAAAGCTTTCTCTTTGTCTTCATTTGGACATCCAGTGTTCCAGCATCGTGTATTGGAAAAACTGTCTTTTCTCCAATGAATTGCCTTTGATCCATAGATCAGTTGACTACCTTTGAGTGGATCTGTTCCTGGGCTCTAGTCTGTTTATTGACCTCTGTGACTTTTTTTTTTCCCCACCAATACCATACCATCTTGAATATGGTAGTTTTGAATATGTGTAGTTTTAAGTACTTTTTGAAGTTATGTGTCAGTCCTCAGAGTTTTTTCCTCTTCAGCATCATATGGGCTATCATGGGACTTTTCCCTTTCCACGTAAGCTTTAGAATAAGTTTGTCAGTATCTGTCAAATAATTTGCCTGGCTTTTTATTGATATTTCGCTGAATCTTCAGAAGAAATCTTGGGAAGGATTGACATTTAAAAATATTGAGTCTTTCTATCCATGAATACAGAATGTTTCTCTATTTATTTTGATCTTATTTTACTTCTCTTTCCAGAGTTTTATAGTTTGCTGCATATAGATCTTGTACATACTTCGTTAAATTTATAACTGGATATTTCATTTTTGTACTATCGTAAATGGTATTGTGCTTTTAAATTTTAAAATCCCAATTCTTCATAGAAATTGAGAGATCGCATTAGGTTGAGTGGGAGTGTGTGTGTCTGTGTGTGTGTGTGAGTGAGAGAGAGAGAGAAGTGAGATGTGAGATTTTAAGGAATTGGCTCACAGAACTGTGGAGCTGGCAAATCCAAAGTGTGTAGGGCAAGCTGGTAGGCTAGAAATTCAGGTAAGAGTTAATGTTGCAATCTTGAGTCCAACAGTTTCAGAGCAAAGCAGGCAAGCTGGAAACTTGGGCAGAATGTCTATGTTGCAACCTCAAGGCTAAAGTCCTTCTTTGAGAAATCTCAGCACATGCTCTTGGCTTTCACCTGATTGCATAAAGTCCACCCACGTTATGGGAGGGTAATCTGCCTTATTCGAAGCCTACTGATGTTAATGTTAATCATATTTAAAATAAATAACCTTCCTAGCAACAGCAAGACTAGTGTTTAACCAAACAAGTGGGCATTGTAGCCTAGCTCAGGTGACACATACAACTAACCCTCACATTGGTGTGCCCTTTGATTCTGTTTTCTGGAAGAGATAGAATTTATCAGTGGAATCATATGGGCCTGGTGCTTTTATTTTTATAACATTATTGGTTATTGATTGAATTATTATTAGTAGGTGTAGGCCTTTTCAGATTGTCTCTTTCTCCATGAGTGAGTTTAATAGTTTGTGTCTGTCAAAGAATTGGTCCATTTCATTAAGTTCTCATATTTGTAGGCATACAGTTGTTCATAGTATTCTTGTATTTTTTTTTTGTCTTTGAGATCGATAGTGATGACCTGTCTTTGATGTCTGATATTAGTAATTTATGTTGTTTATTTTTTTGCTTGGTTAGCCAAGTAATCCATTTTTTTTCCTTTGCACGATTTCATTGACTTTTACTCTAATTTTTATTATTTTTCTTCTTCTTGCTTTATTTCTTATATTTTCTGTGTTTTCTTAAAATGGAGCTTCAGATTATTGATCTTTATGCTTTTCTCCTATACACATTTTGGTACTATAAATTTTCCTCTAAACACTGCTTTTGCTGTATCTCACGAAGTTTGATGTTAATTTTAATTTTAGTTTAAAATATTTTTAAGTTTCTCTTGAGACTTTTACTTTGACACATTTATTATTTAGAAACATGTTTAATCTCCACATATTTGATGCTTACTCAGTTATTTTATTATTAATTTCTAGTTTAATCTCACTGTGGTCTGAAAATATCTTTGTATGATTTTAGTTCTTTTAAATTTGTTGTTTTGCGATGCAGGATGTGGGCTGTCTTGGTGAAGGTTCTCTGAACTTGATAAAAATATGTATTCTGCTCATGTTGGATGAAGTATTCTCTAAATATCAGTCAATCCAGTTGATTGATAGTACTTTTTATTTCAACTCTATTCCTGCTGATTTTTGCTTAGTAGATTACTGAAAAGGATTATTGAATTTCTGATTAAGATAGATGTATTTATTTCTCCTTGTAATTCTGTTATTTTTTGCCATATATGTATGTTGATCCTCTGTTCTCAGATGTGTGCATACTAGAGGTTATGACTTCTTTTGAGAATTGAGCCCTTTAATATTATATGACTTTCTTTATCTCTGATAATTTTCCTTCTTAAGTATGCTTTGTCTGAATTTAATATAGCTAATTCACATTCTTTTTAAAATTAGTATTAGTATGGTATAGTTTCCTCCACTCCCTTTTTTTTTTTATTATGTTCAGTTAACCACTGTAGAGTACATCATTAATTTTTGATTTAGTGTTCAGCGATTCAGTAGTTGCATATAACACCCAATGTTCATCACATTACGTGCCCTCCTTAATGTGCATCACCTGATTACCCCATCCCTCCACTCCCCTCCGTTCTGTAACCCTCAGTTTGTTTTCCTGGAGTCATGGAGTCCTTAGTCTCTCATGGTTTGTCTCCCTCTCTGATTTCTTCCACGTCTTACTTTTAACCTATCTATATCTTTATGTTTAAAGTATGTTTCTTATAGATAATATACAACTGGATGTTGGTTTTAATCCACTGACAATATGACAATTTTAATCCACTGACAATATGACAATTTTTGCCTTTCATTTGATGTGATTAAACTATTCATGTTTAAGGTAACTATTGATCTACTTGGATAATAATTACTATCGTGGTAAGCTGTTTTCATTGCACTTCTGTTTCTTTTCTAAGCTTCCTTTGTTCTTGTCTTTTCTGGTTTTAAATGACCACCTTTTGTACTTCTATATCCCTCTCATCTCCTACCATATTAATTATATTTCTCTCTCAAACAATTTTGATGGTTTCCCTAGAGTTGTAGTCCACTTCCAAATAAAACTATACAGCTTCTGAGATGGTACAAATACCTGATACACAGTATTCCCAGTTCTTCCTTCTCATCCTTATAAAAGTGCTATCATTTGGGGCGCCTGAGTGACTCAATGGGTTAAAACTTCTGCCTTCGGCTCGGGTCATGATCTCAGGGTCCTAGGATCGAGCCCTGCATTGGGCTCTGCTCAGTGGGGAGCTTGCTTCCCCCTCTGTCTCTGTCTGCCTCTCTGCCTACTTTTGATCTCTCTCTCTGTCAAATAAATAAGTCATTTAAAAAAAAGTCCTATCATTCAGTTATTTTACCTATCCTCATGATATAATCATGCAATACATGGTTGCTATCATTTTGGACAGTAATCTATGAAATCAATTTAGAATAAGAAAATTTTTATGTTTTCCTTCATTTAATCATTTTCTGATGTTTTACCTTCTTTATGTAGGTCCTAGTGTCTAAGCTATATCATTTTCCTCATCCCTGAAGAACGTCTGTTAACATTTTTTGCAGGGCTCGTTTGCTGCTGATGAATTACTTCAGTTGTTATTTGTTTGAGAGTTTTATTTTCCTCACTTTTGAAGGTTGATTTTACTGAATATAAAATTCTAGGGTGGTAAGTTATTTTCTTGCAACATTTAAAATATTTAATTCTACTCTCTTCCTTATGTGGTTTCTTATGAGAAATCCAAAGTTGTATTTTTTTGATTTTTGTTTTTTGTTTTCCTTTCCCTTCTAAAGATAAGTTGTTTTTCACTTTGGCTTCTTTCAACATTTTCACTTTGTTTTTGGTTTTCTGAAATTTAAGTATGATATGCCCTGGCGTAGAACTTTTATATTTATTTTGTTGGGAGTTCTTTCAGCTTTCTGGATCTGTGGTTTTGTGTCTGTCATTAACTGTAGACTGTTCTCAGCCATTATTACTTCTGTAATTATTCTGCTTTGTTTAGTCTTCTGCTCCTTCTGGTATTCCAATTAAGTATATGTTAAACCTTTAAAAATTATCCTAGTTATCAGATATTTTTTATTTTTATTTTTATTTGTATTTCAGTGTAGAAAGTTAATAATGACTTATCTTTAGATCCACTGATGTTTTCCTCTGCAGTGTCTAATCTATTAGACAAAAAAACATTACTCAAGGGTATTTTATTTCTGTAACCATGTTTTTTATTTCTAGCATTTCCTTTTGATTCTTTCCTAAAGTTCCCATCTCTCTACTTACATTACCCGTCTTTTCTATCTTCACCATTAACAGATTAATCATAGTTATTGTATCTAGTCTGAGAATTCCAAAATCTGTGTCATATTTGAGTCTTCTGATGCTTGCTTTTTCCTCTTCAGACTGTTTTTTCTTGCCTCTAAGCATGACTTGTAATTTTTTTTGAAAGCCAAATCTGATATATTGGGTAATAAAAACTGAGGTAAATAGGCCTTTAATATGAGGCTTTATATTAATCTGGATAGAGTTGGAATATGTTTAATATACAGTATAGCAGTGGGTGCCAGAGGCTTCAAATTACTCTAGTATCTTTGTCTTCCCCTACCCCGTCTTCCTTTGTCTTTGGGTTTTCCTAAGAATTCCTTAAATAGTCATGTATTAAAACTAGAGTACTGTTGCTGTGGTGGTAAGGAGGAGGGGAGAGAAGATGACCTATAATCTTAAAATGAGCTCTCAGCCTTTTAGTGGGCCCGTGACCCTCACAAGTCTTCCTTAGCTCCACCCCCACATCTGTAAGTGAATCAGAAAGGCAGAAGGGGGCTGGAGTTGTGTAATTGCCCTTCTACCTTCTGCCTCAGTGAGATTAAGATACTGATAAAGTCTTTCACTGAAGAGTAGGTTGTTGTCCCAGAGAGTGTTCCAAGTGCATTTTAAAGTGTTTACTTTTCCCATTCTAAAAGAACCATGAGTTGAGTTTATTTTTTTCTCTTCATGATGAGAACTTTGTGGGTACCTGAGGTTAAAATGCACAAAAGTATAGCCTGCCCAAGAATGCTGCCCCCAGGTTCTTCTCACTCTCAAATTAGCCCACATGCAGCCTTATGATCAAAATTGCTGTTAAAATATTCTTACCATATTATGGCTCCAGAGATTTCAATGCTAGGGAAGTAGATTGCCCTGGATTCCTACAGAATCCTAGCTTGTGTTTCCCTGTTTTGGGGGATGATGGGATGATGATTTGCCTTGCAACCTTAGTTCTCTGATTGAGTCTGAGAAAAGTCATTGATTTTCAGTTTGTTCAGATTTAGCTGTTGTTTTAAGGATGAGAGTAATGACTTCTAAGTATTTACATGTTGGCACTGAAACCAGAAGACCTTAGGGGAACGAGACAAGGAAGTGAGTCAGAAGGGGGATGCAGATTCTTAATTTTGATTGTTAGTCTCAGAAAGGATTTTCAGCTGTGTCCTACTTTTCTATTGAATGGAGTAGGCTATGAGAATATAGCATAAGATGTTGATGTTCAGTCATAGAGATAGATGTTGAGACATCTATTCACCCAATTTGAGGCCACTAAACATCAGAGAAGGCAGATTTTGTAGACTTTCCTCAGATATGGAGAGGGTGGACTGCTCATGATATCTGTTATATGCTCTAGCAGATGGTACAGAGCTGGAAAACAGACTGTTGTCATTTGCAAGCATTGTTTTTTCTTTTGAGCCAAAATAATTTTATTTATTACTTGTTAACGTTTGCATCATTTTTTAATCTTTATATATAAACAGGTGCTTTTTTTTCTGAATCATTTGAGTGTTAATTGCAGGCATCTTATTGCTTCTGTATATATCACCTGAAAATAGGAATCCTCCTGAATAACTACAACACAGTAACTGCATGCAGAAAATTTAATTTAGATTTAATATGATTACCTAATATTCAATTCATTTCAAATCTCCCCACTTGTCCCACAAATGTCATTTACTGTAATGTTTTGATCCATTATTCAATCACAGTGACTTTCATCTAGTTAGCACATGTCTTTAGTTTTCTTCAATCTAAAATAGTTACACAACCTTTTTTTGTTTAACTTTTTTTTTTATTAACATATAATGTATTATTTGCCCCAGGGTACATGTCTGTGAATCGTCAGGCTTACACACTTCACAGCACTTAACATAGCACATATCCTCCCCAATGTCCACAACCCAGCCACCCTATCCCTACCCCCCCGCCTCCCAGCCACCCTTAGTTCATTTCATGAGTCTAGGAGTCTGTTATGGTTTGTCTCCCTCCCCATCCCCTCCTGTTTCATTTCTCTCCCCCACCCCCCCAAACTCCCGCCTTGCCTCTCAAATTCTTCACATCAGAGAGATCATGTGGTAATTGTCTTTCTCTGACTGACTTAATTCGCTTAGCATAATACCCTCCAGTTCCATCCACGTCATTGCAAATGGCCAGATTTCATTTCTCTTGATGGCTGCATAGTATTCCATTGTATATATATACCACTCTTTATCCATTCAT
>CM053607.1:106325351-106342997 GCA_028646535.1 Procyon lotor | reverse complement strand
TTTGATGAACTTTTGAAATAAAATGCCATTATCATCTAAAACCTCAATCATCTATGATAATGAAGCTCTCAATTAATTCTTTTGTTCTTCATAAAAAGATTAATAATGCTCGTTCATATTTTTTTTTAAGTATCAACATCTGCAAGAGGCATACCATATAAACCATATGTAACTAATCTCTTCCAAAGGGAGCAAGAAACAGATTTAGGCATATGCTTTATGGACAGCTAATATTTCCCTATAATAATTGTTCATGCTAATTATCTTTCTTGAATTGATTATGTTTGCAGTAAATTATTATCTTTATGATTATTGCTAGTTTCAGGAAAATGTTCGAGAAATAAATGGTGGTTAGTCTAAATGACCTTGCACAGAATTAGTGTTTCAGATAAATGCCACATTAGGTGGATAATTGCTGTGATCTCATCTTCACCCTTAATAGCTCCTTCTGGTCCAGCTGTTGTTTGAAAAATCTTGAATGCCAAAGCTGCATCCTACAAGTGTCAGGACTACATTGGAACCCACTGAATAAGTCCTTAAGCTAATGTGCATTATTGTCCTACACGTGATTACAACTTTAACTTAAGTGACCACTTGTCACCATAGTGATGGCCTTTCCTTGTTCCGAGGTAGTGTTTCATCATGGTAGCCAAGGACAGATTGGTACTTCATTTGCCTACAGGACCCATGGCTGAAAATGTGGTAGCTTAAGGCAATGTCTCATCCTCTCTCTCTCATAATTCTGACGTTCACAGTCCTCACAATCAAGATCTTCCTTTATAATTTAAATTTATTTTTCAACATGTTTATTAGTTGCAAAAATGACTAGGAACTGGGTGCTGAAGCTCTGTGAAGCACTGGTGGACCATTGAGAGAAAGTAACAATTTACAGAGAAGTTTCACATAACTAACAGTATGTATGTATGGCCTGTTGCATGCAGGCACCTCTGTAGGAGGCTCTTCTTATGTTCTTGCTGAGAAAACACGTCATGAGGTCAGAATGCACAAATTGGGTATATGCTAAATGTCTACCATCAGCACATCGATCCTAGGATCCGAATATTTCTCAGATCTTACTTTTCGTCCTAATAGACCACCACCAAACATCATTCAAGAAATATGTGAGCCATTAGTTATGCTAGACCCTTCAGAACATAGTTCTGAGTAAGACGGATGTTTCCCCTGAGTAGTCTTCTGAGGGATAGCAAATAGATAATGACCTAAAAAAAAAAAAAGGTAATGACAACACAGGGTTATGGTGCCAGAGGTCCCCAGCCCCGCAGAATCACAGAGAAGTGCTGCTGGCCTAGCAGGGGGGAGAGAAGACTACCCGGAGGAAGTGACAGCAAATCAAGTTTGGAGCAATCAACAGGCATGAAGAGAATTTGGGGTGAGCTGGATAAGGTTGGGAGGTCCCATGCACCATCTTGCTAAAAACACGAAATTCAACTGAGTAGAGGTGAAGATCAAATTGGCTTTATTAAACAATGCATAAATCATGCAGCACCCCATCTGGCAAGTAGCAGAAGCTTCACAGCGCTAAACAAAAGAATGGTTTTAAAAGGCAATGGCAGTGGGGGCGGGGGGGGGGGGGCTTTAAAAAAAAAAAAGGAAGAAAGGAATCTATTAGCAAGAAGTACATTGTTTAGGCAAGATCCCCTCCCGATGGGAGTAAATCTCACAGCATTAACCAGGAAATTCTATGGTCTGCTTAGTTATGGTCCTGGGGGAATGAAACTGCAACTAGCTTAGATACTAAGTCTTGGTTTGTGGACTTGGCCTAAGTGACACCATCTGGGGACTGTGGTTTTCTCTGTAACAACTGTTCTAGGTTCTAGACAGCGGGAGCGAGCACATTATATATAATAGTTCTGAAGGCCAAGAAGAGCACAGAAGACCTTGAGAACAACAATGGAAATTAATTTACTCTGGCCGGAACATAAAGTGCACATTATAGCTGAGCCCGTAGAGATAGATGTTTGGCACACTGAGGGTGAAGGAGAAGCATTACGGAGTATTGGGAGGGGAGTGATGTGATCAGATAAGCATCTAAGAAAACATACTCTGACAAGGCTACGATCGAAGGAAGGCAGGGGGCCCATACAGATGCTAGAAATGCAATCTAGGACTGAAAATGGAGCCCACTCCAAACACTCTTGCTTTTCCATGTCCCCTACAAGTAAAAGCCACTGTGGGAACCAAGTCAACAAGTCAAGGCTGTTTTCAGTTTTTCTGGAGCAATACTGTAATCTGCTTCATAAGAGAAAAATGTTATTTGTCATTGCTGAAAAATGCTCAATTGGTAGTTCTCCGGGAGAAACTATTCAGTTTGCTAAAATTTAAATACCCACAGAGTAAAAACAAAGGCAGCTAATAAGAAATGTGTCATTGAAATTGAACAGAAGCTAGAGAAGTCCCATTTCTTGTTCTTTTTATCTTTTCAAAAGCATGGCTCCACGGCAATTTGCCAATGTTATCATTCATCCTTTGTATCATTAGCATTTTGGGAAAATGCCCGAAACTGTCACCATGAGACAAGCCACATGTAGAAACTAAAAATGCAGTTTGGGGAAATGAGAAAATAAAACTCTGAAGGAGGAGGATTGAACGTTTCATTAAACATAAAGATGATGCTAAAAATAACATCCTTCCTGACTTCAAGAGTTGTTGGCTGCTGAAAAGTCATCATCAATTAGGCGTCTTTTTTGCATGCTCTGTGGTGCAAAACCAATTACTCTGACAATCTCCGTACTCTGGACACAGACCACAGATGTGGGAGATAAAACAAGGGCCAGTTTGGAGCCAAACATATATTAAAACAGGTACCAGTTTCAAAATGAAAGTCATTGATAATCATTCATTCATTTGCTCACTCATGCTAGTCCACCCATTGACAAGGCAAGGGAGCGTGGGGGAAGCACCAGAACTGAATGTGGGCCACTCCCATCATAGGCTTGTTGGGATCTAGGGCAATGTTAGGTCGTGGCCTTAAATGGCAAAAACAAAGGAAAGTACTTTCAGTAGAGACTGAACTTTCAGTAAAAGTGATGGAGGATCAAGTGGGGAGTACTGACTAAAAGGAACAGACACTGTATTTTGTGTATATCTATATGTCTTACCTTAAAAATAGTTCTCTTGTGGTAGGGAGCATAATTACTTTTAACATGCGGGGACTAAGAATTAGAATAACTTAATGGTTCACTGGTCCTAGGATCTTGGTTACTGTTGGCGCCTGTTGGTGCACCATTTTGTTTCTAGTCTACCCTGGAGTTGAGGTCTCATAGGTAAAAAGAAATTACAAGTTTGATTTTGGGATTTTGGAACTTTGCTAGGTTAAGGAACCACATATACTCTCCAGGTAGCAAGACGGAGTACAAGAAGCATGGGGCTGAGGAGTTACGGGGTCTCCTCTGGTGTGGTGTCAGGATAATCAGTCGAAGTACTGGTGCTCTGGGAGTTCAGAATTTCAACATGCCAGGGAAGGCTTCCTAGAAGAGGTAGAGGCACAGTTAGGCCTTTGAGAGTAGGACCTGGGCAAAAGGGAGAACCAGGGAATCCTCAGAAGTAAAGACTGCTGAGGAAGTAAGAACAATTCTGCATTTTCCAGAAGGGTGATGTCCATTTCGGTTCAGATAACTGAGCAGAGACTTCTTTATGTCAGCACCTGAATCAAGGGGAGGAGACCAAGAGGTAACCCCATGAAGGTTGCACACCAGAGATGATCTGGGCTGTGGGGGTTGGAGGAGACATATTTTAGAGAAGCAAGCAATGGTAGACAGGGAAAGGCTGAGCTGCTCTCTCCATCCCCACTTGCCTCTCTGCAGTTTTGAATATGCACAGTGGATATTTTCTTAGTTTTGACAAATGCAGTTTTAAACTTTCTCCTCGCTCCACCTGACTTTCAATCACATTGCTTTCCTGAGCCCCTCTTAGAGCCAATACTGTAGAAAAGGGTAACTTAGGAGAAGAGAGTTGGAGATATTAGAGTATATCACTGATTCTCTGGCTGTCAATGTCTCCTCCTATGTTTTAGATATATCTCCTGGTTTGTAGGTGTCCTTCTGTCCCTGGTTGAACATACTAATGAACCCTTTTAGAGTTGGAGAGCTCTTTCTTTCTGAATGGGTGTCCTCCAGTGGTTAGGTTAGGGCAGTGGGAGAGACGGTCAGTTGTTGAAGGTAAAATGTAGAATTCAGAGACTCAGGATGCATTCTGGACAGAGTTCAGTTGTAACTTATAAATAGGAACAAGTTTATTTTTATGAGGGGGGGGGCATGGAATTACTCTTGCTTTTCATATTATTTACAAGAAGGCCAGTTGGAGAGAGGGCCCTGAGGGATGTCCTACACAAATCAGAGGTGTGTGGACAGAGGGAAGTGGGAACAGTTGACTTCTCTCAATAGCCTTCCACTCCTCCACTGGAAGTTTGGCTCTGTGATATATGGCTTAGATGTCATGAGCAGACAGATGACTAACAAATAGACAGAATTCTAAAGAGCTCAGCTCTGTCTGTAACGGTGGTAACTCAGTTGAAATGGCCCTGTTGTCGGTGGAGTGTACGATTGAGATGGAAGACCAGGGACACATTACATGAAAGGCAATCCATGCAATAGAAGCAGACACAGAGTCCCCAAGGTGCCTTTCCAAAGACCTTGGGGCAGAAGGATATTTCTTGAGTCCTTCGCTTTGATTCTGGGATGGTGAGGAGAGTGGATTTCTTTTGGGAAGGTAGGGATGTATGCAGATTCTGCCACTATGATCTTTTGACATCTTAGATGTCTTCTTGGTCAACAAAGTTTCTTTCTTTCTTTCTTTCTTTTTTTTTTTTTTAAGATTTTATTTATTTATTTGAGAGAGAGAGAATGAGAGAGAGCATGAGAGGGGAGAAGGTCCCCGTGGAGCTGGGAGCCCGATGTGGGACTCAATCCTGGGATGCCAGGATCATGACCTGAGCCAAGGGCAGTTGCTTAACCAACTGAGCCACCCAGGCGCCCAGCAAAGTTTCTTTTTGAGGTACTCTTAGTCTCTTTGACAGCTTTGTTCCAGCCTTACTGTCATTCACTCTGCCATGTTCCCCTGCAAGAGCAGTCAGACTCCACTTGGGCTAACAGGAACTACTGTTTGGGTAAATATTCCTCATGAAGCATCTCAAATAAGCTGATACACAATACATAGCAAGTGTGAAATAATTCTGGTTGAACTCAACAGAATATTGCCCCAGGTGCCAAGGACAAAAAGCAAGATCTCTACTATCAAACACTTGGTGGGGGGCGGGGAGCCATGCTTTCCTTATCTGAAAATTGTAAAATCTGTATATCATGTGAAATAACTCAGTGGCCCAGCTCTGTTCTTGAGGAGTTAATCATCCCTACACAAGTTCACAGAGGGCTAAATTTTGAGGTATTAGGGAAGAAATCAACTCTTAGTGAGAATGGGCATGCGAGTTTTGCTGCTTTTGCTTTTAGGTTGTTCTTTCCTTAGTCTCCTTCATCAAGTCAATGGAAGCTTCAGACAGAGCTAGAGATGCAAAGGTGATTAGGAGAGAAGAGAAGGAAAATGATGAAATACATTTAGAGGTTCAGTGGAAATTACCAACTAGATTTGTAGGAAAGATTAATATTATCCTGTTTAATGGAATTACTCCTTTATACCACTGTGAACTAAGAAATCAAATAAAATGTAAGTGAATAAAACGTAATCAAATATGTTTCTTTGAAATGTACTTTAAACAGGATTAGCACACATTCTTAAACCACCTCGAAGTTGAAAAGGATTCATATAGTCACTAATTGCCTTGATACAACTGGATAGCTGTTATATTTTTCTAAGTTACTTCTCTCCTTTACGTTATCTTATTAAAATAATTTCCAGATGAGCTGAAAGTACTTAAAGAAAACATAATTAACATATTATAAACGGAGGAGAGAATTGGTCTTTCCAAATGTGATTCTGAAGAATGAACTCGCCAAAGAGATGAGAAGGGAGGAGGTAGGACTGACTCCAGTAAATTACTACTAAATCTCTTCCATACAAAAGAAAGTATAAATAAAACTAAAAGGAAATTTATAAAAGTGGGAAAACATTTGTAACCTATGACAAAAGACAAATACGGGGGAAATAAATTTAAAAAGAAATTCGAATAGCCAATAAATGCACACTAAGTGTTCACCTCCCCTGGTGGTAAGGCCAAAGATGTAGCACAGCAGAAAAGATCTAAATAGGAACAATGCTGAGAGAAATAGACTCTTATAGTCACGGGTGCTGGGAAACAGTCTTTCTGGATAACAATTTAGTAGCACATTGCAAATTTGGGTGGACCTTTTGACTTAGAATTTCTACACTTAGGAATTTATTTATATGGGAGGTGCCTGGGTGGCTCAGGCAGTTAAGCTTCTGCCTTTGGTTTGGGTCTTGATCCTGGAGTCCAGGGATTAAGCCCCGCATCTTACTCTCTGCTCAGCAGAGAGCCTGCCTCTCACCCTGCTCATGCTCACTCTCCCTCTTCTCTCTCTCTCAAATAAATAAAATCCTTTTAAAAAAAGGAATTTATTGTATGGAATAATAAAAAAAAATTAGGGGCGCCTGGGCGGCTCAGTGGGTTAAAGCCTCTGCCCATGATCTCAGGGTCCTGGGATTGAGCCCCACATCGGGCTCTCTGATCAGCAGGGAGCCTGCTTCCCCCACCCTCTGCCTGCCTCTCTGCCTGCTTGTGATCTCTCTCTCTCTGTCAAATAAATAAAATCCTTAAAAAAAAAAAAAAAAAAGGAATTTATTGTGTGGAATAATAAAAAAAAATTAGGTTATAGCTAATGCCTACTGCATATTTACTGTGTTTGTGACCCTGTTTCACGCAGTTTACCTGCTTTATCCTATTTAATCTCCCCAACAATCCTGAGACTGGGGCTACGTCCTATGCTTTGTTTGAGGAAAGAAGAATCATCCAACTAGTAGGTAGTTAGCAAATGAAATACTTGCTTCCCATTAAGTATTACTGTAAGTATGAAAAAAATTGAAACAGCTTAGGGAATGAGAGAGAGATGTAACAGTAGTGTAATGAATTCAGCCAGGTTGATGCTGAAAATGGTGGTGTAGAATATTTTTGACATTGGAGAAGACTATATGATCTCATTTTTGTTTAACAAATAGGTGTCTGAATATTTTCCCGTATGTTCAAACACATTTTTTATGAGTCTCAAAGGCTAAAGCAAAATATTAATAGAATTTATGTTCAGAGGATGGGATTGTGTATGGCATTTGTTTTCTTGTTGTTGATCACTTTTTCTTTTTTTGCACATTAAACCCATTTTTTATTTGTTTAATATATAAAGTTATTCCCCACCCTAAAGTCTTGGGAAAAAAAAAGTAAAAAAGCAAACTAAGTTAATAGTTGTTAACTTTTATGTCAAGTAGAAAATTGAAGACCCAAGAGCAGTGTACTTGGGACAATAAAACAAAGTAGGCCCAAGAGAAATAGGTTTCAGTTTGACTTTCTAAAGATTTTCTTGACTAGCAGTGAGTAAACATTGAATTACACAGCAGAGGTAGACTATAGAGGTATGTGGCTTCATAAAGACCGAAAAAGAAGGCTCTCTGAAGCTGAATTGCTCATTTACTCAAGTGCCTCCATCTAGAACCGAGTTTCTAAACTTAGGGGACAGCGGGTCCCTGAATGCAATTTAGGGAGTCCATGAACTTGAGCAGAAGGAAACTGCATCTTAATTTTCATTAATGTCTAGCTACAAATTAGAATTTCTTCCGTTGTAAATGTAGGTGACAAATCACCTGTGACTTTAGCAGTACCTACGACTTTGGCCCCAAGAGAAAGCCCATATATTTTCATGTCATATTACAGATGTTTGTATTATTATTCACGTTCTTATTACTTGGAAGTTACGGCAATTACTAGATTTGCTCCTTAGTCCTATTAGTGAATGCAGTAATCAAGAAGCATATATACAGCCATATCATATGTTTTTTAAAAATACTTTGCTAACTATATTTCAATATCATGGTTTTCTTGGGAATCTTGTGTTACCCTAATTTTATGTGTTTAAAAACATAATTCTGAGAAGGGGCCAACAGATTTCACCAGAACACCAGAAGAACCCATAGTGCTGGTTAAGTTAAATGCCTCTGATGCAAAATCTGTGGCTCAGACAGACAGGTCTGGTCAGGCAGAAGACGCCGCTGGTCCTCTCAGATGCTCCAAGAGGCCTCTTGCCTGGAGTCTGAAAGACGGGTCACAGAGCTTCCGGTTGCAAGAGGGAAAGCGCAGTGGCTGCGTGCGGTAGACACTTTAATAGAATTCTCTGAGCTTCTTGATTTCCTTTCCCTATCCTCCTCCTCGAGAAGTCAGTGGCTATCCCACCTGTAAGACAGTTAAATAAGTCGTAACTGGCTATTTTTTTTTTTAAATGGCCATCTGTCTAACTGTATTCAGTGAGGCTTTTTTCAGTTGATATATGTATACACAGATTATCTGTTCAGACACCCACAAACCATGTGCCGGTACCAGACCCACAGGTCTTTGGAGGCACAAACCCGTGGACCCAGGTCGTCAAGGAGAGCCCTGCCTGTGGGGCATGACGGCTACATGCAAACCATTTTCACAGAAGGCAGACAGTGGGCGGGGCTTTTGAGCTTGATTTGGGGCGGGCGTGGTTGCACACTTACTTCTGGATCTCTGTGCTTGCCTACTTTTTTCTTTGTACAAGTTTGGCTTCTTTTTGTGGTATTCTTGGGAAAGAAGCAACATGAACAAAAACAGACTAACCACCCTTTCTCTTCTCCTGTTGGAGCTGGTTTTTTGGCTCTTCTCACTGGTATGTGCCCATGTTTGCCCCTGAGCAGCAGAGAGCAGGGGAGCACCTGCTGTTTGCAGAAGGAAGAAGGTAGGATGTTTTCTGCTTTACGAAGTGCTTTTGTGTTCATTGACTTATACTGGTGTTTCTCCAAGTGTCATCCAAGAAACAGAGATTGTTAAGAGGAAATCCCTGGGACTGACCCCAGCCCACTGAGTCGGAAAATTTGAGGTTGAGTCCCAGAAATCTGAATTTTAAGCAAGCACTCTCTCTCTCCTGTTTGGTCTACTTCCTCAGTGATTCTTATGCATGTGAAAATTGGAGAATTTGATTTTGAATCGTGATCTTCACAAAAATCCCATAAAGCAGGCGGGTTAAACACCATCCTCCCTTTCTAAAATTTAGGACACCAAACATAGAAGAGGTTAAGTGATTTTGTTTCTGATGATGTATTTGCACCGTGGCAGCGGGTTAGGATATTATTCAGTGAGGTGGGACTGGTAGGGAGGGGGAAATCAAAGGGAATTCCTGTCGCCCAGAAGCTTCAGGCACACAGGATGGAAAGCGTATGTGGGCACCGACAAGGTCTGGATAGAAACATCTCAGGAGGGTTAGTGCAGGTCATCAGACGGGAGGAAGCAAGGGCCTCAGCAAGGACAAGGGTATTGGGTTCGAGAAGGCCAAAATAATTAATTCTCATCATTGACAGTTTCCGTGTTTACAAGTTCACCTGCTTGCTAAAGTGTTTTTGTGGGGCACCTGGGTGGCTCAGGTCATGATCCCAGGGTCCTGGGATGGAGCCCCACATCTGACTCCTTGCTCAGCGGGGGGCCTGCTTTTCCTTCTGCCTCTGCTGTTCCTCCTGCTTCTTCTCTCGCTTCCTCTCTCTATCAAGTAAATAAATAAAATCTTTTTAAAAAAAAGTGTATTTGTAAGCCCCAAATCAATACTGAAGGTGCATTTGCTGATTTGCAGAGCAGTACGCAGAGCAGTGACAAATTTTGGTTACCCCCCCTCCCCCGCCCTGCCCCGGGGCTCCCAGCTGAGGTGGCGCGAGGCGGAGCTGGGTCTTAGTGTTCCAGCTCTCCGACGGGAAGCGTGCTACATTTTTGTGAATTTTTCCCCTTTTCTTGGTGATTTTGCAATATAAGATGGCCCCCAAGTGTAGCACTGAAGTGCTTTCTGGTGTGTGTAAGTGCTAGACGGCTGCGGCGTGCCTTACAGGAGAAAAACAAGTGTTCAAATAAGCTTGGTCCGGGCGTGAGTCATAATGCTGTTGGCTGGGAGTTCAATGTTAATGAATCAACAGTGTATCCTAAATAAGGTGTTTTATGGTAGAAACAGACATAATGCAAGGTTATGGATCAATGGTTTGATGAAAATGTGATCAAGGTCTCTTAGGAACCTGATCCTGTATTTCCCAGGGAGCAATGGTTCAGTGTCTGTGAATTCACCGTACTTTCGGTCTTCACGGAATATCATTCCCAGGGAGGACAAGAACCAGCTGTGACTACTGTAGCAACAGCCAGGGTGTCTCCTGTGGACCAGGGTCCCTGTGCTTTGGTGTAAGGGCTGTAGCCCTTGTAGCCCCTGCCGTGTGTTTGCCGTCATCCAAGGACTTGGAGACAGGCTCAGAATTGAGTTGATCCAAGATCATTTAGTGAGGAAATGGCAAATGTTACTTTACCATAGGCATTTTAGGGTCACAACCCAGTAGGGTTTTACTTCCCGTTGGGGTGGGTGGGCCTCCCGCTTTCCTACCAGGGAAGTGCTGGTGTTGTCAGGAAGAACAGGCTAATATTTTTGGTGGAAATGCAGGACTTGATTTTGGGTGTAGCTTTAGAAGTCATCCACAAAGATGAATTGATTTTTTTTTTTTTTTTTAAGATTTATTTACTTATCTGAGAGAGACAGAGAGAGTGGGGTGGTGAGGGGCAGGAAAGGGAGAGAGAATCCCAAGCAGACTCTGTGCGGAGCGCAGAACTTGCTGCGAGGCTCCATCCCACGCCCCTGAGATCATGACCTGTGCCAAAATCGAGGTTCCGGTGCCCCCCTCTGCCTGTCCCGGGCACAAAGATGCATTTATAGGGGAGAGAGGGAGACACAACCCACAACCCCCAGAAGAAAGAGAATTTGAAAAATGTTTCTATGTGTAGGAATAAGGGGAAAAGAGAGAGGAGCCAAGAGGACAAAAACAACAACCAGAAGTAGGAACAGAATAGACACGAAGTAAAAATGGATTTTCCAAAAAGGCGGACGGGAGATGGCCCGTGGTGTGAGACACTCAGAAAGGTCAAGCAGGATGAAGACTGAGAAAAGGTCACTGCGTTTGCTGCTAGAATGTCACTGGTGACCTTTGGGAGAGCAGCTGATGGTGGGGACAGAAGACAGGGAGGCAGTGAGGAGGGCTGAGGCAGCTGAGCCGGGCCGCTCTGTCCGGTGCTCACATCTCCAGAGGAGACGCAGCGAGAACTTTGAGAGGAGACAGGAACAACCTTGGAGACGAGGAAACGGAGTCCAGGAGCACTGGGGAGGCGAGGCAAAGTGTCATTTTGAAAACACAGAAGGGGATTGGAGGGGGAGAGTAAGCAGACCTGTCCTTTCCGAGGCAGCGCGCAGCCTGCTCCTGCTGGGGCCCCTGGGGACGGAAATTGCAAGTTTTCAGGCTCACAGCCCCAGAAACGAGCAAACGGCTAGATAGATGGGGGCACCTGCTGCGGTCGGATTTCCGGTCTCAGAGATGCTGTGCTGAGACATCATCAATTCTGCTTGGAGACCGGCTAGTCGTTTCGGGAAATATCGTAGCTGGAGAGAGAGAGACAGTACTTTAAAGCTGCTATAGTTACTTGGCTACTTCTAAAAAGTGATGACCTAGAAATCTTGCTGAATCTGCTTTTGCCATTAATAACCACCCTTTGGGCGTTGGCATTTCCAAGCAGACACCTTGTTTAAGTTCTCTGCAGGTAAAACAGAAACTCACTTACATCCCCCAAGTAGGTTAAACGCTTCCCGTTCTCTCTCGTCTGTTTTCCTTATTCATCAAGAAACCTGGCAAACCTTTTAAACTACAGATGTTTCAGAGGCAGACTTCAGTGAGGCTTATGTTAAACTGTCGCAAAACCCCAAATTAATAAGAACTGACTCCCTAATGCCATTCGTCGGCTGGACCTGAATGCCCTTAATTGCCCTGCCCGCGGGAATAGGAAAGTGGGCGAGGCGGTTTTCCTGCGTCTTGGTGAAGTCCTCTCAATGATAAAATGCTTCCAGACGTAGAATGTTCCAAACCGCTCGTTCCCTGGGCAATGCTGTGTAAAAGCTGTTGGGTAATAGCAGCTTGCTCAGCTGAGCCCGGCCAGGAGAATTGAGATATTAAAGTTTGATTGGTTGATATGCTAGGGAAGCACTTTTACCCCTGGGTCTAGCTCACAGCTGCCACCCTCCCTGCCTCGCCCCCGGGCACAGAAAGAAATTGCTCGCCGCTGCCACCTGATCAGCCCTGTTCAGCAGCCTGTGGCCTGACCCCTTCCCTCCAGCTCACCTTTGCCCCGAGGCTTCCGTGATAAGCCAGACCCGGATGCAGAAAACAGGAAAACAGCGGTCTGCCTGCCCCTTGCAGTACGACTCACCAAGCATTTCTGAGCCTGCAGAACGTGAGCATAGGGTTGTTGTGAGATGCCCGTGAGCGTTGGAAACACTTTACGGTGGCTGAGATGCGTAGGGGCTGCGGAGTCTGCCCTTGCTGGGGCCACGAAGGGCTTTGTGTCGTCCCAGATGCCAAGCAGTTTGCTGTCTCCCACCCTTCATACCGCGCCTTTCATCTCAGATTCCGCTCACGTGTGACAAGTCGCACAATACGGCATTGTGCAAAGGAAACCTATTTCCCCCGCTTCCCTTCTTCCAGCACCTCCTCCTCCCTTCCAGAAGTATCCATTGCTAAGTTCTCTGGATGATCTCTCACCTTCCTCTGTAATCGAAACACATACATAAATGTCAGGGACTTTATTTCTTCCTGAGTATATGTGTGTGTGTGTGTTGGTTGTCCTTTTACAAAAACGGCAGCATACGTACTCTTTCTGCTTTCGTAACTATCTAGGTCTGTATTACCCATACACTTATTCTTTTGAAGAGCCACATGCTATTCTAAAGAGCCTGTTCATAATGTAATCAGCGCAGAATATAATGCCGCGGTAATTGTTTCAACTAGCCTCCTACTGATGGAGAATCAGGCCATGTATAGTTTTGTTTCTCCAGGATAAATAATGTCATTATCGCTATTGTTCCGTTATGGGCGTAAAACTGGGCCGCAGTTTAGATGGGAAAACCAGATTCCATAATTATGGCTCACAGTCTGCATTGTTTGGTCTTGTCTTCTACCCGTGTCCGCTTTCACCTCTCTTCTCTTGCTTCTTCCCCCTTCAGCCCTCTCCACCTCTCCTCTCTCCTGCAAACCACCCTCGTGCCTCTTGGCCCTGATACACTCGGAAACAGGGGCACAAATCCTCACCTCTAGGCCAAGAAAGGACTGGCTCAGACAAGCTCTCTGCTTTGGTTTGGCCAAGAGAAATCTAAATTTTTCCTAATGCCCTATATCCAACCTGGAGCATCTTAGTCACTTGTAAGAATCTTGTCCAGGTGTTGAGTTAGAGTTACCTTCAGCCATTATTTTGGTACTGTTCCCAATTCACAGCTCTCCCTCCTGGTGTTACTACGCACCCCCCCTCCAGCCACACACGTATGCTTATCGACTCCAAGCCTCTTGAGGTCTCACACCAAACACAGCAGAAAGGCAGAGGGGAGTCTCGTTGTGGATGTCCCTCTGGGGCCACACTCTCCTAGAATTGGAAATTGCCAGGAGCCTTTGTTATGCTCTCTGTCTTGGGCTTTGCCCTCCGGAGCATCCTTGGTGCTGCCTGGCACTCTGGCCCATGTCCCATTACCCGCCCGCCTACTGCAGGCCCGCAGGAATCAGCCACGCCAGCTCTGGCTTGCAGGAGGCTGGGGACAGGCTTTGCCATGTTTCTCGCCGGGCTGCCCAGCCACCCCTGCTGCTTTGCTCCTTCCCCCACAGAGCCACTGCTTACGAAGTACCCACTGAGAAGGAGGAACCAGACCCCTTGTTCATTGCTCACCCCCGGGACTGTTAGGAACATTCTCTGGAGATCATCCAGAGAGGTAAAAACATTCAGGAGATGCAGTTCTTCCGCCTGCTTGACTTTCCCCCAAAGCACCTCTGCTCTTTCTCCCCATCCTTTCTCAGCATCTGTCTTGGTGGCAAAACCCACAAAACCAGTCGTGCTCCATTTTCTTCTCAGTGCCTATTGGGAGTCTGGTCGCAGAGGGTGCACCTCTGTGCGGATAGAAGACAAGGGATTTAACTTCTCTGGTCATCAGCTGTGTGCTTGCTTGTCCAGAACCGGGCACCGGACTGACTAGTGGATAACCAGACAGGGTTAGCAGGGAAGGCATCTTTTGGTGACGATTCATATTACCTGGTCCCAGAATTCCACAATTGACTGTGTCATCGGTCGCTCTGTTTTCAGTCTGCTCTTTGCCGGGGGAGGTGGTACGTTCACAGAATGTGCTGCTCACTCTTAGATCCCCAACACTCTGCACCAGACCTGCGGTGTCACCGATGCCCAGTTCGTATCTGTGAATTGTGCATCTGGTGGACGTCCATCCATCCAAAGTCACAGGCTGCTCGTCCACAGCGGTGAGTTCCACCAACCGCTGGAGGACTGACTGGCGCTCCTTCATGTTTTCACCCGAGGGCTGGACTTGGGGACCAGAAGCCAGGGCAGCCCAGAAGAGCAATGGGGAGAAGAGGGGTGTGATATGGATTTGGGGAGGGGGAGGTGGCTCAGCAAGGGGAAGAGACGGAATAGCTACTTACTCAGAGTCTCCTGGTCTGAGATGCCACATACGGAGGCCAAGATACTGTACCTGCCAGCGCAAGATTCCAACAGTCTTCAACGGCCATTGCCTAGACCTTGACTTGGGGTGCAATGTGTAAAGGAAGGGGAGACAGGAATCAGCCCCTCCCACTTCGCTCTTTCACTTGGAAGGGCTATGTCTGCTCCTGGGCGTGCATGACTAACGTCCTCGAGGTGGATGCTTCCTCTTCCTCCTTACAGTAGCATGTCTCATTCTTGATTTGATGTGGGAGGCGGCATGACACAGTATTTAAAAGAATTTGGAATCCGGATTCTGCTACTTGTTAGCCGTATGACCTGTTACTAAACTCTCTCAGGCACAATTTCCTTATCGGCAAAACAAAGGAATGTGCCAGTGGTGAACACTGAGTAAATGTTATCGGCTGGAATGGGCAGAGAAAACACCCCTTGTCCATTTACTGCCAGTGGCCAGTTAGCTTCAGAAACATTATGCCAAATAAACTTCATGCACGTGTTTACAGACTCATTCTTTTGACAGATCTTTCTTGAGCCAATGCAGTGTAGCTGCTAAGACCACAGACTTTGGAGTTCCACCATCTGGGTTTAAATTGTATACTGGTCAGGTCACCTTGGGCAAGTTGCTTAGCTTCTCTATTCCCCAAACTCCCATTTGCAAAGTGAGTGTATCGATTACATTTATTTCATAGGTGGTTGTGAGCCTTAATCAAGTTAATGCATTGTGAAGGTGGAAAGTACCCACTAAACGTGAGCCCACCATACCCAGTATGAGCTACTGTTACAATTATGAGTTAGACACTGGGCTAGAAGGTAGGATATGGCCATAAGTAAAAACAGGTGTAATCTCTCAACTAACAAAAAGTGCAGTCCAGCTCGAAAGAGGACTTGCCAACAAATAGACAAAAATTCTTATAGCTGTCAGTAAGCACAAAGAAGGCTACATGAAAGAGGCTGTGGGCCAGTGGGGAAAGGACTTTATCTGGTATGGGTGGAGAAAGGGTCTGTGCAAAACCTCCCAGCAAAGCAACCATCAAGCCTACTCCTGAGGACCTGCGAGATTTAGCCAGGCAAAAGTCACAATTCTAGTTAGTGAGAAAAGCCCAGACAGAGGCCCTGGCACAAACAGGAGAAAGACAAGTTAGAAAAAAAGAGGACACTGGTGTTGTGGCCAGGAAACAGCGTGACTGACTGGGCAGCACGTGGGCAGCCTTTGGAGTCAAGGCTAAGGATTTTAGGCTTGACCCCAAGAGCGTCAAAGGCAAGGGGTTTTAAGCAGGGAGCCATGTGACAACTCTCCCCCAGGCTTGTTCTATCTGTAGCACTGTAAGGGGTGATTAGGGCAGAGCCTTTGGGCCCCTGGGTCATCTGAACTGAACGCTCTCCTACCACGCATGTCTGCTAGCTAATCAGCCCCAGCAGTCTCATCGCCAGGGACAAATGTGAGAAGACTCATGGGGCTCAACATTCAAATCCTCAGCCTTTGCTGTCTGGCACCCCCATGAGAGGACACACTTTGAGGACTAAAACAATGGCAGGTACTTTTTCTTCTCTAGTCACGTCCCCAGTGCCTAACACAGTGTGTGGAAGGTGTGTTATAAATGGACCCATCCATAAATGGCAGACCTTGGGAACCAGCACTGTGCTGACATCACCAAAAGTTCATTACCCCACACCCAGCCGGCTTTTCACTCTGCTCTTAATGCCTGGGGCAGAGGGCTTGGGCTCCTTTCCCCAAAGCCCTGGCACAGCGCGAGTCAAAGATACTTCTGATGTCGGGAAACTGTGAGGTTCACAGAGACAAAATGCCGTGACACTGCTTAGTTTCATTTCTGTATTTTGCTTTCAGCAGCCATTTGTTCCCTCTTCTTGTACCTCTTTGAAAAGCTCTTGATTCCGGGAGAAGGAATGAAGCCATTTGCATTACAATACGTTGTGTTCCCAGCCAAGGTGTCTGGGCTGGTGAAACCTTCCCTTGATCACCACCCCTGCTGCCGTGGAGCGATTGGAACAGCACAACACTTTCTTTGCTGTGCCTGAAGAGTGTATTTCAAGAAGAAAACATTGCATTCTCTGTGTAATAAATCACACCTGTCAGATAGGCTGCCCATCTCTGGGAGCATGAAGCACGGGGCCAAACTCTGCTATCGTCCCTGGACCGAACTGATTTCTCAAGCCCTGATTAAACGGCGAATGCACCATCTATATGGGCAAATATAGGTCATCCTCCCCTTTGATGGCTGAATTGCTGTCGTGCAGCCGGAGCTCCTGCATGTCAGATCCCTAACGGGTTTTGTTTTACATTCCAAACACAACAGGCTCATGGAACCTTCTGCCACCCACGTAGGCTCCCACTCTTCAGCTCCTCCTGCACAAACACGGCCCTCCCCTCCTTCCACAATCCAGGGACTTGAACCAAATGAAATAGCGGTACAATTCAATTCAGATTCAGTTTAGGGAATATTTTGATTTTCTGGTTGAATAATTCTAGAAAAGATACGGGCTTAGTCCCAGGTCCAACTGGCTTATTGGATTTATGTATTTAAAAACAACTTTGATTTGCTTCATAGCTCACTTTCAAATAACCTGGGCTCAATCTGATTCTGGCAATGAGTGTGACCCATCCCCATTTTCTGCTCGGTGCTCCCTTCAGGACCCTGCACCCCTGCACATGAAGCTAAATGAAGCTCGGTTCTGAAAAGTAAAAGTTTCACCATCCTCATCTGCTTGTACTTGGGATCCAAGGCCCAAGAAACTCACTTTAAGCAAAGAGTTGGTCTGCAGGTGGTTTTAACAAAAACACGTTTACTTTGCTGCAGTGACCATAAGACCAGCCTTTCATAGTGCAAGAGAAGCTTGCGGGGGAGCAACTACCCTGGAAAATTAATAGCTGATCTAAGTTCTTCCACGAAATAGACAGCTGACTGTGGCCCAGTTCA
>CM053607.1:106311094-106325251 GCA_028646535.1 Procyon lotor | reverse complement strand
AGAAATGCCTTAAGCAGTGGCTTGACAAGATTAAGGTTGGTTTCTTTGTAGCCTACAAGGAGTTCAGAGGTGGGCAATCCAGGGCTGACGTCACATCTCCAGGATGATCATGGGCCCCATCTTTTAACCACCATCTGTGTTACATAGCCCTCCTCCTGCAACACACACACACACACACACACACACACACACACTTCAACACATTATCATGAAACAAACACACAACCAATATCCAGGCCAAGAAATAGGACATTACCAGTACCTCAGAAAGTTCTTTCAGATTCCCACCTAGTATCACCACCACCTCTTCCCCCCAAAAAACTACCATCCTGGCTTTTGTAGTTGTCAGCTCATTACTTTCCTTATAGTTTTATGAATTAAGTTTATCCTAATACATGAGAGCTCAGTATTGTTTGTCCTAAAGTTTTTTTTATTAATGGACTTGTATAGTATATCATTATACGTCTGATGTCTTTTCTCAACATTACGTGTTTGAGACCAACCCGTTGTGTTGTGCGGAGAAATTGCTTTCATTGTTGTATAGCGTTCTGATGAGTCAACAGTGGTACCTTGTTGTGCTAGTAATTAGTGTTTTCCTCAGTCACTAATATAGTTAAACACTCTTTCAGATGGATTTTAGTTACTAGAGTAACATCTTTTGTGAACTACCTGCTCAAACCTTTCATTTTTAAATCTGTACTCTCTGTTTTATTTATTTGCAAGAACTTTTTGTGTCTTCTGGGTGCAATTTTTGAGTTGCTACTGTATTACAAATATCTCCTCCTACTCCATGGCAATGCCATTTCGTTCCTGTCCAAGCGTCTTAGGATGGTAGACATTCTTACTTTTAACTTAGTCACAATTACCAATCTTTTTCATTATGGTTCATGTTTTTGCTATCTGGTTAAGAAGTCTTTCTGGACCTTGAGGTCCTAAAAAACTTCTTTGTTATTTTCTAGAAGCTTTGTTATGTTGCCTTTCTTATTTAGACCTCTGATCTTCCCGGGATTGGTTTTTATGTGTGTGATGTAAGCTCGAGTGTTCCCCCTCTGCCACTGGGTATCCTGTAGTAGAGGTACCTGTAATTAACAAGCCCATCATTTCCCTCAGTGCTCTGCAGTGCCCCCTACACCATTAATCCACTGTCCATATACAGCTAGGTTTGGTTTTGAGTTCTCCATTCCATTCCACTGGTGTGCCTCTTTTTGCCTCAGTATGACTGTAGCTTTATAGTCCATTTTGATATCAAGCAGAGCCTGTCCTTTCACTTCTGTTCTTCAAGAGCATCTTGGTTTTTCTTGGCCCCTTTTATCTTTCTCTAAATTTCAGAATGAACTTATCAAATTATACATGCAAGAATTTTGTTAAATTTATAGATTAAACTTAAGGGGAACTGACATCTACTATACAGTACTGAGTTTTCCAGTCCGTGAACAGGGCACATTCTACCTTCTAGTTAGGTCTTCCTTAATTTCTCTCAAAGATATTTTACAGATTTTTGTGTGAGGCTCTTACATCTTAGTTATTCCTAGATATGTGGTAACTTGAACTTTATTGTAAGTGTGCTTTTTAAAATTCCACGTACTAACTGGTATATAGAAACACAATTAATGTTTATATTCTGATCTTGTAAGCAACGATTTTTCTAAAATCAATTATTCCCATTTTCATTTCTCTATGGATTATTTAAGTCTTTTATATATATAATCATATCTATAAATCTCCTGAGGTACATAGGTCTGTTCAAGCTTCCTGTTTTTTCCTTGAGTGTATCTTATTAACTGCTCTCGACTTTATCTCAGTCTGCTTACTTTGTATTTAATTTGTTCTTTTTCTAGTTTCTTAAAATAAAAGTTTAAAGAAATTTTTTTAATTTAAAAAATTTTTAAAAATTAAAAAAATGTAAGTTTATTTTTTGAAAAGATGTATTTATTTGAGAGAGAGAGAGAGAGAGAATGAGCAGGAAGGGCAGAGGAAGAGAGAATCTCAAGCAGACTCTGTTGAGTGTGGAGTCAGCCACGGGGCCTCATCCCTCAACTGTGAGATCATGACCTGAGCTGAAATCAAGAGTCCAATGCTCAAAGTGAGCCACCCAAAGATGCAAATTTAGATCATCAATTTGAGTTCTCTCTTTACTAATACAGCCTTTTAAACTTATAACATCCCTGTAGGCATTGCTTCACTAAATCCTAAGAGTTTTGACATATTTGTATTTTTGTTACCCAGTTTAAATATATTTTGACTTCTCATGTAATTTCTTTTTTGAACCAAGGATTATTTATAAATGTGTTATTTAATTTCTGAATACTGGAGATTTTCTTGGTTACTTTATCATTGTTTGTATTTTTTTGACCTTGACTCCCCCCTGAAATGGGGAAGGGAGTCAAGGTCAAAAAAATACAAACAATGTGTCATTTCAGAGGTTTATATGGTTACTATTTGATATCTGTGTCAATTTCAGAGGTTTATATGGTTACTATTTGATATCTGTGTCAATTTCAGAGGTTTATATGGTTACTGTTTGATATCTGTGTCAATTTCAGAGGTTTATATGGTTACTATTTGATATCATCTAACACTTTCATAAGGTTCTGATCATTTCTTTTTCACTCTTTCTTCAATCAGTCCCTTTCTTCTTCTTCTTGTATAGCTTCTATTAACCTATCTTCAGGTTCGCTTATTCTTTCCTCCGTCACGTCCATTGGCCTCCTTAAGTCCATCCCATGACTTTTTGGTTTAATTTTAGAAATGATATATTTTGGGGGACACCTGGGTGGCTCAGTTGGTTAAGTGACTGCCTTTGGCTCAGGTCATGATCCTGGAGTCCCAGGATCAAGTCCCACATCAGGCTCCTTGCTCAGCAGGTAGTCTGCTTCTTCCTCTGACTCTCCCCCTTCTCATGCTCTCTCACTCTCTTTCTCTCTTTCTCTCAAATAAAAGAAAAAAAAAGAAATGATACATTTTGGTTTAGGATTTTTCCATTTCTTTCTTTTTTACTCTTTCTGATTTCCTGGTGCGATGTTCTTTTATGGCAATGAGTTTTGTTTTATATCACTAAGAATAGTTATGACAGTGCTTTAAGATCCTTTTATTCTAGTTTCAACATTTAGTTCATTGTATGGTTGGACTCAGTTGGCTGTATTCTCTTGGGAATATGCTCCATTTTCTTGGTTCTTTGAAAGTCAGGTAATTTCGGATTATATCCTGAGCATTATGCATGTTAAATTAGGAGAGTTTTGAAATTTGTTATTTTTACCCAATTGTTGTACTCAGTTTGTTCCAGCGGGTAATTTCCTTGGCCGGGCTTGAGTTGAAAATTTTATTTTTGGAGAGCGGCATTGGTCTTAATGCAGATCCTTTGTCTTTATCTTAGTGTCTCTAAATCTGGTCCATGCCTGAGTCATTCAGGGATTTTAGAGAGATCTGAGTAAGCAGGAGTTTGAGGATACTTTCTCTGGCTCTTTCCCTTTTGAGAGTCCTTCACTCTTCACCCATAATTGCCTGGTTTCACTTTTCTGGTTCCCAAGGCCAGAATGAATACAAGGTTTTTCTCCTGCCACCTCACCTACCGCTGCCACCTCACCTACCTCTACCACAGGCAGCTTAGTCCCCTGCTAAAAGCCTTGGATGTGTACATTTTTTGTGAGAGCTCTCTGGCTCCCTCTTGCAAGCCAGCGTGCATTCCCCAACAGTCTGTCTGTTTCTGTGCACTTTGTGGCATGGTCAGGAAGTTGGGTTTCCTACTTTGTCAAGGATTTATATTTGTTTTCTGAAGGGGAAGGGGGCTTTCTTAGCCTATCATACCCAGAAGTGGAAGAGTCTTTCTCAGAATTCCATCAGGAGAGGAGAAATCCATTGCAGTGAGTCACAGGCAGGTTGAAGAGGCTTCAACCTGGCCTCTTGCACCACTTGATGTAAATATTTCAGAGTAGATTTCCTTGTTTCTGATGCTAGAATATGGGCAACAGAATCAGACTGATTCTCGGCCTATCCGAAATGCTCAGATACCTGGACCTCTGAGTAGGCAGTCTCAGAGTGGACCCAAGACCCTCATCTACACCGACTGTATTTGGACAGTTCTCGGGCTTCAGACATATTTGGTAGGACATGAGTTAAGTCCATTGAGGAGGACCCCTCCCTGACCGTTTTCGCCAGTGTTCCCCAGTAAGGGATATGGTCTCATAGAAATCAGAGACAAAAGAATTAGGAGAGGCTGGAAGTTGGAGGAAGACAGGAAGGGTCCACCATGAAATTCACACTGGGAAATAGACACATAGAAGGCACTAGGGTCTATTAAGTATTGACTTACTGAGCCTGCTGGGAAATAACGTCAGGAGCAAATTACGGGCAGGCAAAGGGCTACTCAATGGGTCTGTTTGGGGCATGCACTCCACAGAGACAGGGTAACTGGATATTGAATGCCCACCGTGCTGCGGAGCTGCTCTAGCCCCCTCACAGCCCTCTTTGACAGGAAAGAAATTGAACCTCAGACCATTATTATCACCTGCCCAATATTTCACAGCCAAGGAGTGGCAGAGTCACAGTATGAATCGTGACCTGCTGGGCCTCGGAACCCACAGGACATGAAGCCCGTGGAGACAAGTGGTAACAATTCTCTGGATCAGAGGTTCTCTGTCCTTACTGTAGTATAAATAAGGCAGATAGTGGATCTTTTATCATTTACGCCAGAAAGCAAATTGAAAGGCAAATGAGCAAGACTGCCATGGTTAAAAATTAACCAGGAATCTCAATTTATTTAGGAACAGAAAGAAAAAGCCATTTCCCCTGTTGCAGCAACTTGATCATTATTCATAACAAATTACTTGCGCTGCCACATAATGTAGCCCCACACTTCAAGGGGAAGGTACCCAAGGAATGTTACCCTGTGGGAAAGCGAAAGGGCCCTAATTTGGACATGGGCTCAGCAGGAAGGGAGCTGAAGGAGCCCTTTTCCTGGGCCCTGGGAGCGAAGCAGCAGGAGACCAGCAGCCAGAAAGCGGGCTTCTCCCAGCCGCTCCCAGCCCCTCTCCACCGCCGGGCTCACTCCTGCCTGCAATCAATCTGGCCTCTTAGAGCTATTGACCGGTCCGCCTGAAAGTCATTGCCCGCATTCCATCTCCTCTAAAATCCATTTTCCCCACCTCACAGAAAGCCAATTGGATTTCTCAATTATCAAATTGTACAGTCGTGAGCCTATATACTTCTAAGAGGTAATGTGGTGTAAGTTTCTTTTCCGTGGAAATGTCATATTGGCTCCTCTGGGGAGTGAATGGAATATTTAAAATACTCTTCCAGACTCCACAGGCTGTCAAGAGGGATGAAGGGGTGAAATGGGACTTGGCTGAGGCTGGAATAAAGACGGGGGTTCTCTGAGAAGCTTGGAGGTGGTTTGCTCCACTGATCGCATCACTGCCTAGTCTTTTATCTGTGTCTCTTTCTGCTTTTCTACGTGGATTACAAAGTCCATAAATGGGTGAATGAAATTTCTTTGCCGACACACATCCTTGACACGCATAAACTCATTTTTTGGCAATATATTTTGAAACTTTAAGGCTAATCAAATCATCGATGGTTGTTTACTTTTTAAAATGAGAAATGAGGCTACATCCGTCGGGAGTGTACTTTGTGCCGCGCAATACTTAGGCACTTTACAAATACTATATGATTTTTAAATTAATTTTTGGCTGTAAAAATCATAGATAAACACAGTCCCCGTATAGAAATTCAAGTAAGTTACACTGGAGTTTGATTTGATCTCCATCCTTGTCCCCAGCCAAGAGTTTGCTATCCTAACAAAAGTAACCGCTTTTCACCTTTTTGTGTCCTTCCAGAATTTTCTACCTATTGCATATGTTGCTGCAGAAGGGATATGTATGGAGTTTGTTTTATAAATAGAATCATCACTATTTTTTCATGCTACAGTTTGCTTTTCTCATTCACAAATACATCTTGGAGATCCCCATGTTGATAGGAGGATTCTGACTCACTTCTTTTAAATTCTTGTTTCATTATCCCAACAGGATAACAGCAAATTTTATTTAGCTATTCTCTGTTAAAACAGAATTGGGTTGTCCCCCCACTGCCCCCGGCTTTTTCCTCTTGCTATTACACACAAGGGTAAATTTCTATATTTTTCAGGTATTTAGTGTTTTTTAGCATCCCTGTTACTAGCAAGAGGATGCCAGTAGTCAGACTGAGCCTAGTGTGCGTGGTAAGTAGATTTTAAAAGCTCAGTTCTAGTACTAGATTACAGACAGAGTGATCTGCATTTTATTTCAAATGCGGTAAGGGAAGGGAGGGAAGGAGGGAAAAAGGCTGAAAACACAAAAGATAGCTGTTGGGCTGTCACCTCTGGGATCAATTACATATTACTCAGACTAATGAAAAGGACAACTGATCCATAGGAGACATGTAATTGTTGTTTTCATTTTGGTTTTTTGGGATTTGGGGTTAGAAACCATCAGAAAGCTCCAGTGGAGATGAGAACAAGTTCTTACTTACACGGAGAGCATGCTCAGTATGTGGAGACCGTGTTTCTTTGCACACATTCCAGGTCCAGGCCAACTCCTGCAAGCCGCCCTCCCACCCCTGCACACAGTGCCTCCAGAAGGCTGTGACCAGTGCTCTCCTCTCTCAAGTAGCTTTCCTTCCATCCTGCAGGCTTCAGGAGAACAAAGCACAAGCATTTGCATTTGTTTGTCTTTTCAAATTAGTCCTGTTTAGGTGGTTTTATATAAATCTGACTTGTTCTCATATGAGATAATCAAGCAGTATGGTGGTGTTTAAAGGAAGTAAAAAAAAATCTCCCCCAGTTTCTCTCTCCCAATATTAACATTTTGGTAAACATCTTCCAGGCAGAGCAACTTCGCTCTCTTTCTCTGAGAAAAATAATTTTCTATAAATGGGATTAGAGCAGCCATGCAATTTTTTAAAATTTATTTTAGAGGGAGAGGACACGTGGGGAGCAGCAGAGGGAGAGAGAGAGAAAATCTCAAGCAGACTCCCTGCTGAGCACACAGCCTAATTGGGGCTGGATCTCGTGACCCGTGAGATCATGACCTGAGCCAAAATCAGCAGTCAGATCCTTCACCGACAGAGCGACCCGCCACCTCCCCCCCCAGGCAGCCAGCCATGCGTTTTTAGAGCAGATTTTGTATCTTTCTTTAGCAATGCTTATAGGTGTGACCTGCCCTTGATATTGAGTAAATTGTCATCAGTCACTCTGTGGTGTGGTACATATGACCATTCATTCATTCTGTCATCCATTTAACTCCCAAATCTTCATTTGCAACTTGTACCTGTCAGGAGTCCTGCTAAGCACTGGGCACACAGTGGGGAGCAATATAGGCACAGTCTGAGTCCCTTAGGAATTTGGGACTATAATAAAGAAAGAAAGCACATAAGCGGTAGCAATCTGTGCTATATCTTATGCGACCTAGTTTAGGAGGTATGGGAGGCAGAGTGGGAGTAGGCAGAGAGGGGGTGACGGCATGTGCAAAGACCCAAAAATGAGAAGAGATTCTGGCCATTCTGTGGACATGAATACATTCCATCTAGCTGGGGCACATATTCTGGAGATCTAGAAAGAGCTAACGCACTAACATTTGGGTAGATACATTAGCCTTGCTCAGTGGTCCTCTGCACTGAATCAGCAGTTAGTTTCCCCAGCATAAATGTATTCCATTTGCAGATCACCTGGTTAAGCTCAGACCTGGCTGCGACTCAAATAAGTTGCAGGAGGAAGTACATTCCATCTCTTTTGATACACTGGTGGAAAATGGCAAATAGGACCAGAGACATCCATAATAGTATTCAAAAGGAGTGAGAGAACATGGATTGGTTCTTTTTCCAAGGCAAGGGACTATTGAGTGGGACCGTCAAAAAAATTGAGTATGTATCGGACTAGTGGCCAAGATGCCTATGTGTCATTGTCAGGATCTACCTGGGTTTATGAGCAGGTGGGTTGCTCATAAAGTAAACCCCATGAAGAATTTTCAAGTATTAATATTATAGAAGCACTGGATAGCCTTTGGGCATTCATGGGCTCAGTGAGGCGAAGAAGCAGGAGCAGCCGGGCCATGCTGGCTAGAACAGGGTGAGACCAGCAGGTCACTGGTAACCCACAGGTAGATCCCTTATGCTTCAGAGGTGTGTTCAGGACCGAAATAAAGTGAGCCCGGTGAGTGATCAACAGGGAAGACCAGGGACAGGTGACCTGCATGAAGGAGAGAAGACCCCTACCTGAGAAAAGAGAATGCAGAAGCCCAGCAGCCGGGTGTGGAGCGTGTCCTCCTGGGGGTTTCCCTGGAGGCAGGCCAAGGACTGGAAGTGGGCTGAGCAGATCGGGGCTGGAAACGGGCTTTTGGTTCCAGCCTCCCTGCGTAGGTCTAACTACAGGGTATTTAGAGGTCTTCTGGTCAATCTCATGTCCTCTGAGTCATTGGGCCGCACTCAAGAGTCGAAAAGCACCGGTCTGTAGGCAAGTAGGCAAGTCAGGCTTCTAACCTTGACTGGATCCCCTGCCTGTGGTATGTCCTTGAGTATCAAGCCATTCCATTCAAAGGCTGTTTCTTCCTCTTTGAAGTGGGCTATTGACAGCACTTAGCTGAATTCAGTGGTCTGTGGGCTGGTGGTGGCCGGCACCCACCCCGACATTTCTCTTTGGCTTTGGTATTTGGTTGAAAGGGAAGATATAAATAGGAATCAAGGGTACTTTGCCAGAGCGCAGGGTTCCTCGCCAGTCAACTCACCTTCAGCAGGGAGAAGATAAGCCCCAGAGAAGGGGCTTTCCCTGGACCCCCACAGCTCTTCCTGGGAAGAGCTCCAATGGAGTCCCATCTGCCGAGGTCCTCATGGGATGAGATTGAACCTGCTAGGGAGCGAGGAGTCCACTGAATGTTCAACAGTGTCAGAGTCACTGGCTTTGAAAGCCTAAGGACCAATTAACAAGATTCTGACCTCAAAGATGGGGATAAAGGCACTAACACAGGGAATCTGGAACTAAACCAATAATTTGTAATGTGGACATCTCACAGGAGCCTAATTTCTCCAGTGTGGCTTTAAATGGGCATTTTTCTGTCCGCCTCCTCCCCCCCTCCCCGCCCCACCAAGGGAAGTTCTGGTAAATGAAGGTAGAGCTAGGGTCCTCTTTGCTTTCTAAATTCTGTGATTCCTTGAGCTTTCTGGTTAAAATATCCATTTTTGGGGTGCCTGGGTGGCTCAGAGGGTTAAACCTCTGCCTTTGGCTCAGGTCATGATCTTAGGATCCTGGAATCAAGCCCCACATCAGGCTTTCTGCTCAGTGGGGAGCCTGCTTCCCCCTCTCTCTGCCTGCCTCCCTGCTTACTTGTGATCTCTCTCTCTCTGTCAAATAATAAATAAAATGTTTAAAAAATATATCCATTTTTCCCCTATGCAGAATAAAAATTGAGTGCCTACCAGGATACTGGTAAGTCAGGCACTGTCCAAATATCAAAGGAAAGGGGGTGCGTGGGTGGCTCAGTTGGTTAAGCAACTGCCTTCGGCTCAGGTCATGATCCTAGAGTTTCCGGGATCGAATCCCACATCAAGCTTCCAGCTCCATGGGGAGTCTGCTTCTCCCTCTGACCTTCTCTCCTCTCAAGCTCTCTCTCTTTCTCTCTCTCTCTCAAATAAATAAATAAAATCTCAAAAAAAAATATCAAAGGAAAAACTCTTTGATCACATCTGGACCCCAGAAGTTAGGTTGGAAGCACATCGTTCCAAGACAGTGAGAAAGGATTTGCAAATGATTAAGTCCCAGTGACTGATACTACAGGTAGCTGGCACATCAGAGGGAAATGTTTATTGACTATATATTACGCTGAGAAATAGAACAGATAAATATTTACGCTTCCACTGAGACACATTTGAAATTCCCAAACACCCATTGTATAATCTGCTAAGCAATTTGCCTAACTGTTTTGCAATCTTTCCTGAACAGGTGATTATAATATTTATTCTAGTCTGTGTGGGTTTGTTATTGGTGGTTATTTATAGTTATTTATCTGTTGCATTTTTTTTTCTTTTTGAGAGGGTGGTAACAACTTCAGAGCGACTGTATACAAAGTTATTATAGTAAGTCTCTTCTGATTTTTAAAATCAGAATCAATTTGGCTTCTCTGTTAACAAAAGATACAAATCCACAGTCTTGAAAATTATTTGGGGGGACAAAAACATTTTTTAGGCAATTAGTATAAACTTTGCTTGCCAAGTCAAAGAACTGGGTTTCCTGGTTCATCAAATACATCGGTTAATAAAGAAGCACAACACATAGAACCAGAAGACAATCAAGTATATATTACCAAATGAAGATCACATAGGTATTTTTCTTTGATGTTAAGGAGGCACCTCGAGATCTTAGAGTGCCTCGAGGGATTTCCACTCAACATTTCTTACTACGTAGAAGACCCACAGAAATAAAACATCGTGGAGAGCTCTGATTTCTAAATGCCGAATAGCACAGCTTGCCATGTGTTTTGCCCATCTCCTGTTTTCCTATTCAGAGACTGTTCAGAAGCCTACATGAATGAAATGCAGGAATATTTGCCTTGCAGGCATACATATGATAGATAGGATTTGGAAGAAATGGGAGTGGGAAAGAACCAGTGAATTAGGATGACCCAGGATGCACACAGGCAAGAGGTGAAGAGGATCTTGACAAGGATGAGGACAGTAGAGCTTTTGAAGTGGAAAGGAAAACAGTTGGCCAAGAAAGGAGCCAGAGAGTAGAGGAAATGAGCCAAAGGTTTTCAAGTGTCAAGGCAACGGGAATATTTGGGTTTGGGGGAGAAATAAATTTGCCTTATTACTTAGACTGAAGTCATGCAAGGGGCTTCAAGGTCCTCGGGTCATGCTGGCATTCCCCATCTCCGAGAGCTTTGTTGGGAGGGTTTCATTGATGGTAAAACTTTCCCTCTGTATTGTAACTGCCTTTTGCTTTTCTCTTTCCCCAAACCATGAGCTCTATGCTGGCAGGATCTTTGTCTTTCGTCTTCATCTTCCCAAAGCACCCAGCACCATTACCAGGCTCATGGTAGTACTCGCTGAATGTTTGGAAAAGGCAGGATCTGGTGAAGAAATCACAGGAAGTGAGAGATTATGTGGGAAAGGGCATATGTCGCTTGATAATTGCCTTAAAATTTCAAAACCAAGAGGAGCAAATTCTGGAGCAATATCCTTCTGTTTACAGAATGGTAAACTGAGGCCCAGGCAACCAAAGCAACTTGTCCATCAAGGCAAAGCCAAGCAGTTATGGAAGCAGAGGTAGATTCAGAAACTAGGTTTGGGCTCTAAGCCCATCTGGCGAACTCTCTTGCCTCCTCTCAAGAACACAATGGCAGCCGAAGTCCTGTCAGGAAACAAAGTTGGGGACACAAAGAAGGGACTGCACAAGAAATGTCTTTTAATAAACATAGAGTGGGCCGTGATGACTCTAACAGGGTTAGGTTCAAGCTCACAAGACTGACCACAGAACACCTGGCTAGGTTCTAGAATTTTGATTTTCACAGATTATTACCTGATTATTTTCTTCATTTGAAACCTTAAAAGAATGAAGAGGTATAAGCAGATACAGATAGTGAGAAGTCTCTGGCCTGCCCTGGACCCCAGCAGGCCAGTTACCACCTGCCACATAGGTACGTGCATTTTTAGGTTGTGTGTCTTCTGGAGTTTCCTTGTGGCTATTCTATGTGAATAAGTATTCTTGTTTAGCTCCCTTTTACTACACGAAATGTAGCGTATTACAGATACTGAGCAACATCTTTTTTTCTTTTTTTGATGTAAAATCTACCTTGGAAAATTCTGGTATCAGTACAGAAGGAGCTAATTTTGCTTAGCTATAAGGTATTCTGTTGGATGGCTGCAACACAGTTTAATTAAACGGTCCCTCAGATGGACATTTGGGCTGTCTCTAATCTTTTGATGCTAGGGAAAAAACTCTTTAATGGCTAGCATGGTACACACGCAAAGGGTCTGCATGTTTGTAGTTTCGACATACTGCCAATTACCTTCCTAGCAGTTGCGCCGATCGACGGTCGCAGCAGCTGTTGGAGAGCACCTGGTTCCTCACAGCCTCCATGGGGGAGCGTGTTCTCAGGCTTCCTCACGTGAGCCAATCTGGGGGGGGGGGGAGTGCTGCATCGGTATAGTTTGATTTGCATTTTTCTATGGGGTGAGGCTGAGCATATTTAAGATGAAAGACCATGGAAGTGCACGGAAAGGCTACATCTGGATCTCCTCCACTTACCGGGATCACGAACCAGCACCTGGCTGCCTCCTCTGAGGGGTGCTCAGGGTACAGCATCCCTCAGTGGATGGTCTTGCTCACATTCACGAGCCCCCCCACGATCTGGGAAGTGGCAGCACAGGACCTCAGACTCAGGCATGGAGCGTCCCAGGACCCTGGTCCACCGACACCCTGCGCTATTGAGGATGCTGTCTCTATGCAGAGTTTGAATTAGGTCATTTGTATGCTGTTCTTCTCCCATTGGATTTATGCCCTTCTCCCTGGCCTCGCCATCCCCCAGCCCCGCGCCTACTTCAGAAGAACATATTTTCTCTTGAATGTTTCTACGGTTCATCGCTTTTCCCTGTAGGATTTTGAGATGCAGCAAGTTTACTCTTGGGCGGTCTCTCCTTCTGCACTTTTCCCTTTTCTGCTGGTGCCTTGATGAAAGCCACTGTGTTCCTAGCAAATTATAAATACTGATCTATTTTCTCTCACCTTTATATAAAGACAGGAGTTGGGGCACTGGGCTGTGTAACCATAATAGATGAAGCAACCGGAGAAAATGTATTATTTTCCTAACTCTACATGAGGGATTAACTCAGTGTAATCATGGGACAACAAAAATAACATAAGACTCATTGACTTCTAAGCTCACCACAACTGGACATCTCTCAGATTACCTGGGGTAGACCAGTTCTCTCCACATAGAACTATTACTTGGAAAGGGCTGGAAAATTAAAAGTCAGCGTGAACTATTAGCCTTCTACTGAAGTGATCACCTGTGAGGCCTGGACTGTGAATCCTGTCAGCTGAGACTCTGTATCTAGGAAGGTTCCACTGTGCTATCAAATAACTAAGGTACGCGGGCCTCTCTCCTCCCCAGATCTGTTTGCAGACCCTTCCTGCTTCCTCTGATTTCATTCTTGCATCCAGGCATCTGCCCCTGGTTCCCCTCAGAAGTCTCTGTGGCCATCCAGGGCAGCCCTTCTAGAAACCGCTTCTGCCTTCCCAGTCTGGCCTCTCAGTCCTTCCTGTCCTTCTCTCAACTGAGGCCTGCTCGCTGAAGGAGGACAAGCTGGTGAAAACCAGGTGCCATCCCCTTGAAACCTGCCTCACCACCAACCAAGGCTCGGTCTCAGCTCATACATACTCAGGAAACCAAGGAGGAGGTTGAAGCTATTTCTAATCCCAATCACGTAGGCAAATCACAGCACTTGGAAATTGCCAGGAATGTACACTCTTCAGATGGCTGACGACAGTTCAGTTGAGGGTGGAAGGAAGTTAAAGAAGGGCCATCCCATGTACAACTGCTGACCTTGTCCTGGGGCCTCCCTCAAGGCTTTTGCTTTCTGTCCTCAGTTGTCAGGAGGGGCTTGGCAGGCAGGAGGAGATCCAGAAGAGCGACCAAGGCACACATCCTATTTTTCCCCCCTCTGTTTGCACTGTAAACGACCACCTTCTACTTGAAATGGTGTCTCTCGCTTGGTCACCCATTGGAATTACCTGGAGAGTTTTTAAAAGTGCCAATAGCTAGGTTCCATTCCCTGAGATTTGGATTTGGGTAGTGTAGGCATGACCTGGATGCCGCGTTGTGGTGAAACTCCCTGGAGGTGCGGCCAGGGTCACAGCTGACAGGAAGCACCGCAGGGGGCCAGCTGAGGATGACTGGATGACCACATGTGGTACATTCCAGACAATGGAACGGTATTTGGGCTAAAAAAGGAAGGACATTTTGACCCATGAGACAACATGAGTGAACCTTGAGGACATTATGAGAAATAAGTCAGATACAAAAAGTCATTGTATGATGCCACTCTTATGAGCAGTCAACGGACTTTTATCTTCCATCATAAGATCCGTGACACCCACATGCCAATCTCTAGATGAGCTCTATCAGAGCCTCCAGGGTT
>CM053607.1:106271008-106310594 GCA_028646535.1 Procyon lotor | reverse complement strand
CTTTTGGGATCCATGCTCCCCGTTGTCCCTTCTATCTCCGCTCAGTAGGAGCAAGCCCAAATGTGTCACAGAACCACACACAAGTTAGGGGGCAGATCAGAAATGGTGGAGTGGGGGCAACAGTATATTGGGTCTAGAACTAGCAATTTTAATACCCATAGAGGTGGCCCTATAGTTTGGAAATTCTCTGTGCCTGGGGGTCAGGATGCAGAGGAACCAGCTAACACAGTACAAAATGTTTTTTAAATGCGTGAGTTCACAGTGATTTCCTAGATCCTTGGGACCTTAAGTGGAGGTTCCAATTCATGACTGCCCCCATCCTATTACTCTTTTTCATAGTACTTTCAAGGTGAGTTTATACTGAGCATCTTTTCTGTACTATGTGTTGGGTCGGTTGCATTAAAATAGACTTGGTTCTTGGTGTTAGGAGCCTATGGTGTATTTAGTTCTTTCTCTGAGCATGCACCAGCTAAAAGGCTCGGGGCTGTGCTTTTGGGGGACAATGGAGAAATGATCCCCTCAGATGATTTAAAAGAACCGTAAGAGATGGATAGAATATCACCTGAAAGATGTTAAGTGTAGTCAAATGTAGAGCTGGGAAGAAGTGAGAGTATTCCAGAAATAGAGAAAACTACCACAGTGGACAAGTACAGTAGGTTGAAGGCAAAAAAATGAATATGGAAAAGCAAGGCAGGGCTGATGGTGTTGGTACATAGAAGGGTAGTTGTGGAGGTTGAGTATTATTTACGTAGCAAATGGGAACCACAAGCTTTTGACCAAAAATGGTCCAGAATGTTTTCCTTTTAACAGAGGTGGTTGATTGAACCCATAGACGGGCCAGATATTTTATTTTGGGGTAGGAGGATTTCCGGTTGTCCCTAGAATTCTCCTCAGAGTTGACTGGTACAGTTGATTCACATGAGGAGGGACTGTTTTGTGTCAGGGGTAGAAGGCTGTCTCCCTTGGCCAGCTAGCTGTGATATTATGTATTATCATTACACTAAATGTGATTCTGGAAAGTGGCTTCATAGCTGTTGGTTAACATTAGTCAGATCCTAAATCCTGGCTTGGTGCTCATCCAAACTGCTAAGATCCTTTGTTGGGGAACTATTTGTTAAACTATAAGACGACTCTGGAATTATTCTGCACAAAATGTCAAGTGGCAGAATAAATAACCATTCCCCTCATTAATCCCTATGGGCAGCGTCTGTTTGAGCGCCTGGCGTTTCCATAATGAAAATATGTCAGCCCTGAATATATATTTGCGCTCTTGAGACTGAACAGTGAAATGAAATGAATTCGCCGCTCAGCCACAAGTGAAATACGGCAGTTGTGGTGAATGAGGCCCCGCGTGCTGTAAAGTCGAGATCTGGACCCGAAGAAACCGCAGGGAGGCTAAGATCAAGTGAGAGGGGAGGGCAGCGTGTGATTAAAGCGTGAAGCAGTTCCATGCAAAATTCATCTTCATCTACCCCATTTAAAAGAGGAAGCTGTGGCACACGGTACAGCTGGGTGTGTAAGGAACATGTGAGGCTTTGTGGTCCTCAAAGCCATGGAAATCAAACCCCCAGGATGAGGGTTTGGTTTGGAAATGGTGGTACCCCGGAAGCTGCCGGTGAGGACAGAATCGCACGGCTCCAGAGACCTGTCCACTCAGCCCATTCGTTTCCCAGGTGCGAAAGCTGAGGCCCCGGATGAAGAGAGTCACCTAAGGAATCACAGAGAGCCGGTGTAATTCTTCATACATAACGGCCTGCGCTCAGACTAGCCTGGGCGCTCCACCCCGAGCCCAGGCTGCATCGCCCTCTGTCTCCTCTGTTCTCACATGGCAACCGTGACTTGGAGAACAAGGTCTGAGTAGGTCCCTGGTAGTTGTTACATGTTGCCGATCAGTGTGTTGCCAGACCTTCTCCCAAGGTCCCGAGCGTCTGGTTTCTGTGTGGGGGTGTGGTAGCCTTTGGTTCTATTTACCTATCTTCATTTCATTGTTGTCGTCCGGGCGCACAGTCCAACAGCACGATAGTCGTGAACTCGGGCTTCGGAGAGAGCCCAGCCTGAGTGCAGATCTTCATCCTGCCATTTGCTAGCTGTGTTGCTTGAGACAAGACGCTTAGCCTCTCTGTGAAATAGGAGGAGTCATCAAATCTCCCTACAGAGCTGTTGGGAGGCTGTGAGGCTCGTGTGAGATGAGGTAGAGGTAGGTCACCAGCTCCCGTCCCGGTCACCCTGTGACGTGTAACGTGCGGAGGGGAACCTCGAAGACACACCTTGTCTCCAATTCAGTTTGGTGGTAAAGCACTTGGGCTCTTCCTCACTTGCCAAGACGATCCGGTCAGTGTTCTTCTCAGTGGGAAAAGAACGGGAACCACTGAGGAGACTTGGGTTGATGCCCTATGAAGTTGGGTTTTAAAAACAAGCACAGATGGCCGGGGGCTAAGGAAAAGCTGCCGAGGGCCCTGGCTCCAAAAGCCACAGAAACAGGGTTGCTTGGGTCTCTCTTCTAAGAACGGACCAGAATTTCCAGAACTGTCTTAGATTTTAATTAGGCTCATTGTTTCTTTTGCCAGAATGGGATTAGTACTAGAGGTTTTAAAAATGAAGCCTAGTGTTACATGAATAGAGTTCAAATTTGTGAAAAACAGCAGGAAGGAAACACTTTTAGATAGGCCCATGGTCCCTGAGTCTTTTTTAAAAAGAGAAAGAAAAGGGTGAATAGAATAGTAAAAGTAACAGGAATGTCGGGAAAAGAGGATAGTCTTCTAATTTTTGGAGAGCATGAGTTCATGGCTATTGAGAGTCTCCAGATCCATGGTTGAGAAAATTGGCAAATCATTATTTGGCATCCAGTTTGCCATCTGAATCTCTAGTCCTCAAACCTGTGAGCGGTAGAACCCAGGGACATGATGGATTGGTGCTCAGTGGTCCTATAGAAAGCCACATGTTACAGGATTCCATTTATATGAAATATTCAAAAGAGACAAATAGATTTCTAGAAACAGAATGCAGTTTGGTGATTGTTGGGCTCAGGATGGGAAAGGAGAAGGGACTATTAACTTTCATGTTAATGCCCTGAAATTAGCTCTGATGGGGTCGACAGCTCTGTGAACTTAATGAAAGACTCACTTAAAATGGATAAATTTTATGCTAAGTAAATTATACCTCAATAAAGCTGTTAAAAAAATCGATGGAAAAATTCAGCCTTTGTGAAGGTATTGAATAAATGTCATCCTTTCTTTTTTTCCCCAAAATGTTTATTTTTTCAGTGTTACAAGATTAATTGTTCATTCATACGTGTTCATGCAATGAACAGTTGTTCATGCAATATATGCCCTCCTCAATACCCACCACCAGGCTCGCCCAACCCAGTTTTTCATTTTTTTAATTTAAATTTAATTTAATTTTTTTAAATTTAAAACCTTTCCAGGCAGAATTAACTCCTCAGTCTTTTTTTGGCTCCCATTACCATTTGCTTGTATTCAATATTCATCTAACAGAGAGTAAATAGTAACTATGAGTTGGACACTGAAGAGTGAGAGGGTAGGACGTCTCCTGCTTTATTTATTTTTTTACTGTAGTAAAAATATACATAACATAAAATTTAGTGTTGTGACCCTTTTTAAGTGTACAGTTCAATGGAATTAAGTATATTGACATTGTTTTGCAACCATCACTACCCTCCATCTCCAGAAATTTGTCATCTTCCAAAACTGAAGCTCTACCTCCGTTAAGCACTTTCCATCTCCTGCCCCAGTCTCTGGTAACCTCCAGTCTACTTTCTCTATGAATCTGACTGTGTTAGGTATATACCTCATATAAGTGGAATCATATAATATCTGTCCTTTTGTGTTTGGTTTATCTCATGTAGTGTAATGTTTTCAAGCTCCATCCAAATTGGAATATGTATCAGAATTTTCACATTTTCTTTATCCATTCATCCATTGAATGAATAAATCCATTTTGTGACTAATGTCCTGTGAGTATTGTGTACAATGATCTGTTCAAATCTCTGATTGCAATTCTGGGGTATATAGCTAGAAGTGAAATTCCTGGAGCATGTGGTAATGCTGCGGTTCATTGTTTTGGGGAACTACTATACCATCTTCCACAGTGGCCTCAACACTTTACACACCCACCTTCCAGTTTCTTCACTTTTGGGTCAACATTTATTATTATTATTATTATTATTATTACTGTTTATAATGGCTATCCTTAATGGTTTGAAGTGATAGGTCGTCATTGTTTTGACTTATACTTCCCTAATGATTTATGCTGTTGCGCACGTTTGCACATGCTGATGGGTCATTTGTATATATTCTTTGGGAAAATGCCTGTTCAAGTCCTTTGCCCATTTTATAATTGGGTTCTTTGTTATTTTGGTGTTGAACTGTAGGTGTTCTTTATATCTTTTGGATATTAATCCCTCATCAGATATATGATTGTGAATATTTTTCCCATTCCATGGATTGCCTTTTCACTGTATTGATAGTATCACTTGGTGCACAAAAGTGTTGAGTTTTGATGAAGCTCCTTTTATCTGGTTTTTCTTTTATTGTCTGTGCCTTTTGGCATACTCAAGAAATCGTTGCTAAATCCAATGTCAAGAAATTTTATTCTGTTTTCTCCTAAGAGTTTCATGGGTTTCGCTCTTATATTTAGGGTTTTGATTAGTTTTGAGATAATATTTGTATATAGTATAAGGAAAAGACCCAAATTTATTCTTTAGCAAATGGATATCCAATTTTCCCATCAACATTTTTTTTTATTTTTGTAGTGTTCCAAGATTCATCGTTTAACACCATACCCAGTGCTCCATGGAATATGTGCCCTCCTTAATGCCCACCACCAAGCTCACCAAACCCCTCCAGCCCCCTCCCCTCCAAAACCCTCAGTTTGTTTCTCAGAGTCTACAGTCTTTCATGCTTTGTCTCCCCATCCAGTTTCCCCCAATTCACTTTTCCTTTCTTTCTCCTAATGTCCTGCATGTTATTCCTTATGCTCCACACATAAGTGATACCATATGATAATTGATTCTGCTTGACTTATTTCACTTAGCATAATCTCCTCCTTCCCATCCATGTTAATGCAAAAGTTGGGTATTCATCCCTTCCGATGGCTAAGTAATACTCCATTGTATATAGGGATCACATCGTTTTTATCCATTCATCTGTAGCAGGGCATCTCAGCTCTTTCCACAGTTTGGCTATTGTGGAAATTGCTGCTATGAACATTAGGGTGCATATGGCCCTTCTTTTCACAATGTCTGTATCTTGGGGTAATACCCAGTAGTGCAATTGCAGGGTCATAGGGTAGCTCTATTTGTAATTTCAGGAGGAATCTCCACACTTTTCCAAAGTGTCTGCACCAACTTGCATTCCCACCAACAGTGTAAGAGGGTTCCCATTTCTCCACATCCTTTCTGACACTTATTGTTTACTGTCTTGTTGATTTGGGCCATTTTAATTGGTATAAGGTGGTATCTCAGTGTGGTTTTGATTTGAATCTCCCTGATGGCTAATGATGATGAACATTTTTTCATGGGTCTGTTAGCCATTTGCGTGTCTTCTTTCAGGAGAAGTGCGTGCTCATGTCCTCTGCCCATTTTTTGACGTGATTATCTGTTTTTTGAGTGTTGAGTTTGAGGAGTCCTTTATAGATCTTGGCTAACAGCCCTTTGTCTGTAGTGTCATTTGCAAATACCTTCTCCCAGACCGTGGGTTGCCTGTTTTGTTGACTGCTTCCTTTGCTGTGAAGAAGCTTTATATCTTGATGAAGTCCCAAAAGTTCATTTTCGCTTTTGTTTCCTTTGCCTTTGGAGACAAGTCTTGAAAGAAGTTGCTGAGGCCACTGTCGAAGAGCTTACTGCCTACGTTCTCCTCTAGGATTTTGATGGATTCCTGCCTCATGTTGAAGTCTTTTATCCATTTCGAGTTTATCTTTGTGTATGATGTAAGGGAATGGTCAAGTTTCATTCTTGTATATATAGGTGTGCAGTTTTCCCAGCACCATTCATTGAAGAGACTGTCTTTTTTCCCGTGGATATTTTTCCCTGCTTTGTTGAAGATTATTTGACCATAGAGTTGCGGGTCCCTATCTGGACTCTCTACTCTGTTCCATTGGCCTGTGTGTCTGTTTTTGTGCCGGTACCATGCTGTCTTGGTGATCCCAGCTTTGTAGTAAAGCTTGAATTCGGGCAGTGTGATGCCCCCAGCTTTGTTTTTCTTTTTCAACCTTTCCTTAGCAATTTGGGGTCTTTTCTGGTTCCATACAAATTTTAGGATTGTTTGTTCCAGCACTGTGAAAAATACTGGTGGAATTTTCATCAAGATGGCATTGAAAGTATAGATTGCTCTGGGCAGTATAGACATTTTAACAGTGTTTATTCTTCTGATCCATGAGCATGGAATGCTTTTCCACCATTTTTTGTGTCTTCTTCCATTTCTTTCATGAGTGTTCTGTAGTACCTCGAGTATAGATCCTTTACCACTTTGGTTAGGTTTATTCCCAGCTAGCTTATGGTTCTTGATGCTGCAGTAAAGGGAATCAATTCTCTAATTTCACTTTCCAAATTTTCATGGGTATAGGAAAGCCACTGATTTATGTGCATTGATTTTGTATCCTGCCAAATTACTGAATTGCTGTATGAGTTTTAGTAGTTTGGGGGTGGAGTCTTTTGGGTTTTCCATATAAAGTATCATATCGTCTGCAAAGAGAGAGAGTTTGACTTTTTCTTGCCAATTTGAATCTTTATTTCTTTTTGTTGTCAGATTGCTGTGGGTAGGACTTCTAGTACTATGTGGAACAGCAGTGGCGAGAGTGGGCATCCTGATCTCAAAGGGAAGGCTGTCAGCTTTTCCTCATTGAGAATGGTATTCGCTGTGGGTTTTTCGTAGATAGATTTTATGAAGTTGAGGAATGTTCCCTCTGTTCCTATACTTTGAAGAGTTTTAATCAGGAATGGATGCTGTAGTTTGTCAAATGCTTTTTCTGCATCAATTGAGAGGACCATGTAGTTCTTCTCTCTTCTCTTACTGATTTGTTCTCTCACATTGGTTGATTTGGAAATGGTGAACCACCCTTGTATCCTAGGGAAAAATCCTACCTGGTCATGGCGGATTATCTTTTTTTTTTTTTTTCAATTAATTTTATTTTTTCAGTGTTCCAAGATTCATTGTTCGTGTACCACACCCAGTGGTCCATGCAGTATGTGCCCTCCTCAATACCCACCACCAGGCTCACCCCACCACCAGACTCACCCAACCCCCTTCCCCAAAACCCTCAGTTTGTTTCTCAGATTTGGATCCTATTAGCTGGGATCTTGTGGAGAATCCTGACATGCATATTCATCAGGGATAATGGTCTGAAATTCGCCTTTTTGATGGGGTCTTTGCCTGGTTTGGGGATCAGGGTGATGCTGGCTTCCTAGAAGGAGTCTGGAAGTTTTCCTTCTGTTTCTATTTTTGAAACAGCCTCAGGAGAATAGGTAGGATTTCTTTCTTGAATTTTCGGTAGAATTCCCCAGGGAATCCATCAGGTCCTGGGCTCTTGTTTTTTGGGAGGTTTTTGATGACTGCTTCAATCTCGTTACTAGATATTGGTCTATTCAGGTTGTTGGTTTCTTCCTGTTTCAGTCTTGGAAGCTTATAGGTTTTCAGGAATGTATGCATTTCTTCTAGGTTGTTTAACTTACTGGTATATAACTGTTGATAGTAAAACTTCTGAATCTTTCTATTTCCTTGGTGTTAGCGGTGATCTCTTTCATTCATAATTTTATTAATTTGGGTCCTCTCTCTTTTCTTTTGGATTAGTTTGGCCAGTGGTTTATTGATCTTATTGATTCTTTTAAAAAAAACAACTTCTAGTTTTGTGGATGTGTTCTACTGTATCTCTAGTTTCTAACTCATTGATTTCTCCTCTCATCTTGAGTATTTCCCTTCTTGTGCGTGGGGTTGGGTTAATTTGATGTTGATTTTCCACTTCTTTAAGGTGTAGAGAGAGCTGGTGTATTCAGGATTTGTCAGTTTTTTTGAGTGAGGCTTGGATGGCTATGTATTTCCCCCTTAGGAAAAAAGAGAAAAATAGGAAAACAAAACAAAACAAAAAAACCAGCCAAAATGAGCCCTAAAACTAAGATTTATAAGGTATATAAACAAACACGAACAAAAAGACCAACAAAAGTAAATGACAAGGAAAAAAAGAGAACCCAGCCAAAATGAACAGTATAAGATTTATATAATATCAGAACAAAAACAAATACACAGAAACACTGACAGAAGAATAAGATGGGAGAGTGGTTATAAATCCTCCATGTGGGCGATGAAGATTATTTCCGTTCTTCCTGGGTGTATCTTGTTATCTTTGTTAAAGGACTGAACTTTCCAGAGATAACAGGGAAATTAAAACTCGTTTATATATTGGGGTAGAATTGAATAGGGAAAAAGGATTACCTTGAAGCTTATATCTATATGTGTATTTAAAAAAGAGAAAAAGAGACAGAGGCAAATGTATGAAAAAAGTTAAGGGTAAAAAGTTATTATGGAATATGTTGTATTAAGCCTCTAGTTGTAATGGTAGGTAGGTTAAAAAAAAAACTTGAAAGAACAAGAATTGTGAGAACTAATTTAAAAAAAAAAAGGTTGTATCTTTGAAATATACAGGTTTTAGGGCAATACCAGGAGCTTAATATATTGTTTCCCCCTGATGTTGGTGTTTTATACTTTTATGGGGACCCTGTGGTCACTGTCCTCTAGTTTTTGGCTTGTCTTCTGGGGGAGGGGCCTGCCGCATTGTTTTCCAGTCATTCTTGCTTGGATTAAGTTGCCCTGTCAGCTATCAAGGGGCTGAGCTCTGTGGAAACTGTTTTTTCAGGCTTTTACTCTCTGGAGGTTTTTGTTTATTGTTATTGGTATCCTCAGAGAAAAATCATTTAATCATATATGCAAGGGTTTATTTCTGGGCTTTATATTCTATTCCATTTGTCAATATATATGTCACATTATTGAGATTACATACTATATATTTTGATTACATATTACAATTACATTTTAATATGTTTTTAAATAGGGAAGTGTAAATCCAGCTTGTTTCTTTTTCAAGATGATAGTGGCTATTTGGAGTCTCCTGAGAGTCTATGTAAATTTTGGGATAGGTTTACCTGTTTCTGGAAAAAAACAAAAAACAAAACAACCCACCATCTTTGGGATGTTGCTAAGGATGGTTTTGAAATCTCTAGGTCACCTTGGGTAATAGTGACATCCTAACTATATGAAGGCTTCCAACCAATAACAATGAATGGTTTTCCCTTCTCTTCTGTTGTCTTTAATGTCTTTAAGGCAATGTTTTGTAGCTTTCAGTGTGCAAGTCTTTGTTCCTTGGCTAAGTGTACTCCTAAGTATTTTATTCTTTTTCATGCTGTTGTAGATGAAATTGTTGATTTCCTTTTCAAAATGTTCATTGTTAGTGTATAAAAACACAGCTGATTTTTGTGGGTTGATTTTGTATTCTACAGTTTCCTTGAATTATTTTATCTGAAATTCTTCCTGTGGATATTCTAAGGTTTTCTGCATTTAAAGTCATGTCATCAGCAAACAGAATTTTACCTCTTTCTTTCCTATTTAGTTGTCTGTAGTTAATTTTCCTTGCCTAATTGCTCTGGTTAGTACTTCCAATACTCTCTTGAATAGGAGTGGTGAAAGTGGACATCCTTGTCTTGTTTATGATCATAAGCTAAAAGCTTTGTCTTTCATCATTGAGTCTGATGTTTGCTTTGGGATTTTCATATATGCATTTGATTATGTTGAAGTAGTTTCATTCAATTCTTAGTGTTTAGAATGTTTATCTAAAAAGAAGGTAAATTTCATCAAAATTTTGATGAAATTGATTTCATGATGAAATCATGAAAGGTAAATTTCATCAAAATTTTTCCTGCATTATTTGAAATGATCATGTGATTATTTTCCTTCATTCTGTTAATGTGGTACATTATATTGATTGATTTTATATGGTGGAACATCTTGGATTTAAGGGACAGTTTGGTGATGGCCTATAAATCTTTAATATGTTTCTGAATTTGGTTTGCTAATATTCTTTTGAAGAGTTTTTACATGAATAGCTATAAGGCATTTTGGTCTGTAGTTTTCTTGTAGTATCTTTGTCTGACTTTGGTATCATAGTAATGCTTGCTGCATAGACTGAGTTAAGAAGTATTCCCTCTTCTCCAGTGTTTAGGGAAGAATTTGAGAAGGACAGATGCTAACTTTTCCTTAAATATTTGGTGACATTCACCAGCATACCAGTGTGATCCAGAGCTTTTCTCTGTTGGGAGATTTTTGATTTCTGATTCAGTACGCTTACTTGTTAAAGGTTTATTCAGATTTTCTGTTTCTTGATGATTCAGTCTTGGAAGGTTTTGTGTTTCAAGGAATTTGTCCATTTCATCTAAGTTGTTCAGTCATTGGCATACGGTTGTTCACAACTCTCTTGTAATACTTCTTTTTTCTACAGAATCTGTAGTAATGCCCCCTGCTTCCATTTCTAATTTTAGTAACTTGAGTCTTCTCTATTTTTACCCTAGCCAGTTTAACTAAATTTTCTTAGTCCACTGTGTTACTCTTTTTGAAAAGCTTCTGTCTTTTGTTGATAGTCTGCATTTTTTTATTCTTTATTTTATTTACGTCTGTTCTAATCCTCTGTTTTCTACCATCTCCTAGCTTTGGGTGTACTTTGTTGTTCTAGTTTCTGAAGGTATAAAGTTAGGTTGTTGATTCTTCTTTTGGTAAATAATATCAGCATTTAGAGCTATAATTTGTACTCTTAGCCCTGCTATCATTGCACCCTGTAAATTTTGGTGTGTTTTCATTTTTATTTGTGTCAAGATATTTTCTAATTTCCTTTGTAATTTTTTATTTGATTCATTGATTGCTTAGGAGGGTGTTGTTTAATTTCACATATTTTTTAAATTTTCTGGTTTTCTTTTTGTTATTGATGTCTGTTTTCATTGGATGTGATCAGAAAAGATACTTTGTATGATTGCAGTCTTTTAAAACTTACCCAACTTAAAGTCTTAAAACAGTAATACTTGTTTTGCATCTTCATTTGTGGTCTATTCTGGAGCATGTTTATGTGTAAGGAACATAGATATTTCGCTGCTGTTGCGTAAAGTATTCTGTAGGTGTCTTTTAGGTCCAGTTGGCTTATGGTGTTGTATAAGTCCTTTCTAACTGATACTGTGTCTGGTTTTATTCATTATTCACAGTAAGCTACCGAAGTCTCCATTTAATAGAGAGTTATTTATTTCTCCTTTAAAGTATGCCAGTATTTTTCATTTATTTTGGTGTTGTGATTTTTGGTATCTGTAGGTCTATAATTGTTGGATGTTTTGGTGAATTAACCCTTTCATCACTCTCTGATGACATTCTTTGTCACTTATATCTGTGTATCCACCATTGTTCTCTTTTGGTTCCTGGTTTTATGGATTATCTTTTCCCGTGTTTTCAATTTCAAACTATTTTTGTCCATATCTCTGGTGAGTCTTTTGTAGATATCAAATAGTTGGATCATGTTTTGTCATTACTGTTGTGTTTTTTAAATCCATTCTGCTAGTAATCCGTTTTATGTTATTAATGTCACAAATTATGTCTTTGTATATTATATGCCCATTTTCATAGCTTTATAATGACTTCTTATTCATTTGTCTTTTAAATCCTTTAGAAAATAAAAAATGTTACAAACCAAAATTACAATAATACTTTTTAAAAATATTTGCCCATGTATTTACGTTGGCCAGAAAATCCTATATCTTCATATTATTTTAGGGTACTGTCTAGCATTCTTTTTTTTTTTTTTTTTTTATTTATTTTTAATTTATTTGACAGAGAGAAACACAGTGAGAGAGGGAACACAAGCAGAGAGAATGGTAGCGGGAGAAGCAGGCTTCCTGCAGAGCAGAGAGCCCGATGCGGGGCTCGATCCCAGGCCCCTGGGATCTGACCTGGGCTGAAGGCAGACGCTTAACGACTGAGCCACCCAGGCGCCCACTGTCTAGCATTCTTTTGTGTCAACCTGAGGGACTCCATTCAGCAGTTCTTGTAGGACAGGTCTAGTGGTAACGAAGCCCCTTAGTTTTCATCTGAGAGTATTTTAATTTCTTCCTCATTTTTGAAGGACATTTTTACCAGTTAAGGAAATCTTGGGTGATGAAATTTTATTTTCTTTCTTTTAATACTTTATATAATTTTATAACACTGCTTTCTGGCCTCCAAAGTTCCTTCTGGAAAATCTGCTGATAATCTTATTAAGGATTCCTTCTATGTCATGAGTCCCTTTTCTCTTGTTGCTTTGACTGTGATACCCTCTCTGCTTTGACTTTGAAAAATTTGATTATGATGTATCTTGCTGTGTTCCTCTTTTTTTATTTTAATTTAATTTATTTTTTATTTAAATGCAGTTGGCCAGCATATAGTACATTATTAGGTTTTGGGGGGTTGTTTAGTTTTTAATTTTTATTATATTTTTTCAGTGTTCCAAGATTCATTGTTCATGCACCACACCCAGTGCTCCATGCAATATGTGCCCTCCTCAGTACCCACCACCAGGCTTGCCCAACCCTCCACCCCCACCCCTCCAAAACCCTCAGTTTGTTTCTCAGAGTCCACAGTCTCTCATGATTCATCTCCCCCTCCATTTTCTCCCAGTTCACTCTTCCTTTCCTTCTCCCAATATCCTCCATATTTTTTCTTATGCTCCACACGTAAGTGAAACCATATGATAATTGACTCTCTCTGCTTGACTTGTGTTCCTCTTTTTAAATTTCTTATACTTCCCATTCACTGAGCCTCCTGGATTATAAATCCATGCTTTTCTCAAATTCAGACATTGGCAGGCATTATTTCCTCAAATAATCTCTTTACATTTTTCCTCTCTTCTCCTTCTGAGATTACCGTAATATGTGTATTGTCAACTTCATAGAGTTCCAGAAATTCCTTAGCCTCTGTTGGCTTTTCTTCATTTTTTTCTTCTTTCTGTTCATCAGACTTGATAATTTCAAGAGTCTTATCTTCAAGCTCAATGATTTTTTTTCCTGCCTGCTCAGATCTGCTGTTAAAATTCTTCTAGTGTTATTTTTATATTTAGTTACTGTATTTGTCAGCTCCATAGTTTCTGAGTGGGTTTTTTTTTTTAAATGTTTTCTCCTTGTTCTTTTGTCATTTGCCTGAGTTTCATAGTCTTTTGTTCATGTTTTCTTTTAGCTTTCCAAGCATATTTATGAAGTTGTTTTAAATCCTCTGTCCTCTAAGTCCTTTGCCTTTGCTTCTCCAGAAACAATTTCTGCCAGTTTATTTTATTCCTTTGAATGGGCCTTGATGGCTTATGTACCTTGTGATTATTTGTTTTTTATTAGGGCATTTGAGAAAAAGAACTCTCTCAGTCTTTGAAGACTAGCTCTGTGCCAATGCAGTCCTTCGGTAATTAACTGGGCAATACTGAGGTTTGGGATCAGCCGAAGGTAGAAATGTGAGGTTTTCTCCTGCATCTTGCCTCACTGTACATCTTTCCTGGGCCTCTGTGTGATTCCCCCTCTCCTATGTATGTGGCTGGTTTTGACTGTCCTAATTTCCCAGAGAGTCTCGTTTCAGCTTTTCTTCGGAGTCTTAGATGGTTTATTGTCTGCCTTTACCCATAATCTCTTGTCCTAGGCATCTGCAGGTCTGTAATCCCTCTGCATCTTTCATGAGCAATGCCTGCTGTTTCTGTCTGTCTGCAATTTGAGTTAGGTAAGCCAGAGACCAGGCCTTTCGACTGCCTCCAGACAGGTTAGAATATTGGAAAATAAAGTTTTTTCTTCTCTCTGTGGCTCATGGAATTGGAAATTGGGCTGCCATCTGCTCCAGATTAAGACAGTGCTGTACTGGGAAGAGAGTGGTCTTGGGCAAGCAAAAACACCATGAAATGTCCTACCATTTTGAATGTGGCTTTTTATTGATTGGATGTTCACTTGGATGCTGCAGGCTTCTAACTTTTTACAGAGATATACTACTTTATTTTAGTTTGGGTTTTTTTTTTTTTTTTTTATGTTTCTTTGGGGGAATGAAGCCTTGGAGCTTCTTATTCTGCCATTTTGCTCCATCTCTTGCTTTTTAAAAATTATTAGTTTCAGGGGTAGAATTCAGTGGTTCATCATTTGCATGTAACACCAGTGCTCATTCTGTCAAGCATGCTCCTTAATCCCCCCATTACTCCCTCACCCCACCCACCTCCCTTCCAGTAACCCTCAGTTTGTTCCCTACACTTGAAAATCTTCTGCTTTGCCTCCCTCTCTGTTTTTATCTTTTCCAATTTATCCTTCCCTTCTCCTAGGATCATCTTTTTCTTTCACTTCTTAAATTCCACATTTGAGTGAAATCATGTGCTATTTGTCTTTCTTTGACTGCCTTATTTCACTTAGCATGATTCAGTCTAGTTCCACCCATGTTTTGCAAATGGCAAGATTTCATTCCTTTTTATGGCTGAGTAATATTCCATTGTATGTATGTATGTGTGTGTGTGTGTGTGTGTGTTTATCACATCTTCTTTGTTCATTCATCTGTCTATGGACATCTGGGCTCTTTACATATTCTGGCTATTGTGGACATTGCTACTCTAAACATTGGGTTGCAAGTGCCTCTTCAAATCACCATTTTTGTATCCTTTGGACAAATACCTAGTGTGATTGCTGGGTCATAGGGTGGCTCTATTTTTAACTTTTTGAGGAACCTCCATACTGTTTGCTATAGAGGTTGCACCAGCTTGTGTTCCTACCAACAGTGGAAGAGGATTCCACCTCTTGCTCTCTTTTGATGAGAGAAGTGGACAGGACACAAGGCACTGTGTTGGAGGTGCACAGGGTGCCGGAGGAAAAGACGAATAATACCTGGTTCAGCTGGGAGCAGTTGAGAAGGGTTCCCTGAGGAGTAATAACTGAGCTGAGTCCCCGAGCATTCCAGGTAAAGGAACAATCAAGAAAATAGGCTGAAGCTTGAGAAGGGTGGAAGGGCTTAGGGAAAAAAATTAGAATTTGAGAAGTGAGGAATGCAAGGGGACAAAGAAATACCAAAGAATGGATTACAAAGGAGCTTGTTTGCCAAGTCCAATAGTTCACGTTAGGTCTTGAAAGTGAAGGGAAACTTTAAAAAATAAGTAGGGCAGTGACATGATCAGATTTTCCTTTAGAATAAACTGAGGACACAGCAGCATGCTGGATGGATTGGAGCTGGGGAAGGACAAAGCCGAAAATTCCTAGTGCAATTGAGAAAGATGATGGAGGTCAGAATCATGACAGTGATGGTGACAGAGAGATGAAAAGATATTTAGAAGGATGAACAGACAGAATCTAGTGGCATAATACAGGTTGGGACAGAAGGTCAGAGATGATGATGCCATTCCTGAAATCCAAGGGGAGACGTTATGAAGAGGAAGCTCATGAATTATTTTTCAAGTATTACCCTTCTAAATCCCCTAAGACATCATAGCATAGTGGTTGTGTTATTTTTTAAAAAATGTGAAATGTGGAGATGAGGCTGATATCACTCTTGGCTACAAACACAATCCTAGTCCTGCTCTTAGAAGTCACCCCTGCTACCAGCTGAGTACTTAAAATATTTCCTTTTCGTTATCAAACATCTTCCCTATTTTACATATCCTCAGTTTTTTTTTTCCTAACACAACTGATACTGTAGTTTTGCTAACTCTGTGTGTATGAAGTTACACCACTCTTTTTGACTCTTGCATACTATTCCAGAATAGAGTTGCTCATGGATGGATGTTGAGTTTTGTCCCAGTTTGCGTGTTCTATCAATGATATTATAGAGGTTATACATTTCCATGTCCTTTGGAAATGATGTGCTGTTCCCCCATCTGTAGTAGTTACCAAGAAATGGAAATGGGTCCTACGGCATATATACTTACTTTGGTAGCTGTTGCCAAACCGCCCTCCATGCGGGTGTTCTGACTAGAGAGGGTGCAGGTGCTCTGGATGGCACATTCTTATCAACTCTCACCATTTTGTTGAGTGAAGAATGGTAGATCCTTGTTTGAATTCGTGTTGGTCTGATCATCAGTGAGGTTAGGAATGGTTTCCTTGCTATTTGTCTGTCTGCTGTGAATTGCTGGGTTTTATCTTTTCCCCGGTAGTCTTGGACTGTCTTTCTCTTAGGGATATAGAAGCCCCAAAATTTATATCGTAATCCTTCATCTGTTTTATGTCACCAATATGTCCTTGGGTGTCTTATCTTTTCAGTTTGTTTATGATGTTAATAATTTTGATGGGAAAGAATTATCAAGCCTTGCCTTTATGGCTCATGTTTGTTAGAACAGCCATGCTGACTCCTGCTGCCATAGGCATATTCACGCTAGGTCTCATTTTAGCCTTTTCATTGTTGAAGGTTGGAAATTGAGTTATCATTGGAAAATCCAGGTAGAATTACGTAAGTGGCAGGTGATGCCTCAGGATGGAGTGGGAATCAAAACGCACACTCAAGCTATAGATTCGGGGCTTCTTCGAGGAGGGAAGATGGTTGAAAACATTGGCATACATAATACTGTGCAGAGAAATCAGGTAAAGTCAGAGAGAAGTGGGCCAGAGAGGTTATCAAGGAGGTAACAGAGCAGCAAGCATGTGTTATCCTCTCTGGTACTCTGAGAAGGCAGTGTGGTGCCTGCCCATAGCGGCACTCATCGGTCTGACATACATTCATTTAGAAATCTATAAATCTGATAAATCTATAAAGGCTTGCAGAGGGAGTACATTTTAAAATCTTCCTCTTTCCTTGAATTAATGTGTCCAAGCAAATCCTAATAAATGAGTGAGCATAGTAAGAAAGTGCAGTGACCTTGTTTTTACCCGGTATTAGCAAAGCTGGAACTCTGGCTTCCAGTTCTCCCTCGTTTGGTCTTGACCTTTAAATGAACCCCCATGGCATCCGTGATGTCACAGCTGGAGAAGCGTGGTAGGTGACCTGAACAACCGTGCTGATTTGAGATGAACCTGGAGTGTATCCGCAAATGGTGCCTTTCCTGCGATGTATCTTTTAACTACCCTGGAGGCTTCATAGTGGTCATCGTTCTCCTGACATTAGTTATTTCGTGGACTTGTGAAGCCCCTTTCCCAGAACTGTCAATCTACAAATGGTCTGTAAAATCTACTCCAGAGGGTGAAGGAAAAGAATTATTCATGAGAGTGTGTCTGCCTCAGCTTTTGGTGAAATTACTCACTCAGGGTATAATTAAGTCTTCAGCACACTGGCCTGAATGTGGATAAAGCCGGAAAGGAAATAAGGCCTTTTCCAATTTGGGTGCTTTCTGATGTTTGCCCAGCCTCTGGTATGTTAATCCATGAACTGAGGAAAACTCAGAATCCCCTGTCAAGGAGGATTTCTTTTTTTAGGAGAACTGGAGAATAACAGGAGGGAAAGAAATGGTAGAACAGAACAGCTTAAGGTTGTCAACAGGATGACACGGAAATCTGATAGGTAAAAATGAAGTAAGCCAGTGGAAAGCTCCAGGAGGTGAAAGCAGCAAACACAGGGGTTAGGTGACGTGGTTCTAGACCGTGTGGGCCCAGGACGGGCTGGCCCACCAACTGGTCTACCTCCCCCGCTTGGTACAGCAGCGTCTGTCTGCGCGTGCCGTGTGTCCTCCAGAGACTGAGCACGGACGTGGCCTGGTGAGACGACACGCAAGCTAACAAAATACCAACCCTCAGATGTTGCAGACAAATCAAAATTTATTGAGACAGACAGAAATGCACCTACTCAGGACTACAGTTAAGCATTTACTATTAACCAAAGAGTCGTGTTCACATTCCAGAGAAGTCTACGTGGAAAAGCATTCAGAATTTACTAGATTTATTTCCTACATCACTATGTCATCTACAATAGGGACAACGGAATGACACTCAGTGTTTGGTGGGCTCTCATTACAATGCTACACAGTGAACAGGGACAAGCATCAGTGACTTTGAGAAAAAGGTATAAAAAGACCAAAACCACCCACTGTAGAAAGGGTGCTTAGATGTTACTGTACAATGTGGTGAAGGTGGGGGGAAAAAAGTGTGAATGGCATTCTGGGAAAAGTAGAGGGGCAGACCCGGACAGACACTTACTTAGTCATTCGCCGCTGGGCGTGAGGAAATGCGTGTAAAGAAGGGGAAACCGGTAACAAAAACTCCGACTGAGTCGTAAGGTATTCCCATGCCTAGACTATCTGTGGAAACAAAAAGACAGCAATATGGCAGACAACTAACCATCGTGGAAGAGAATTCTGGGATTCAGGGTGGATGCTGAGGCAACAGTATTAAATGAAAGAACCACGTGTGGAATAAGAATAAAGCTATTTAGTAGACAGCTGGCAGAAATGAGTGAGTGAGGATTCAGTTCAAAACCTGCCTCCGAAAAGGGGACGGATTATCACGGTGTAATTTTTGTTTAGTCAAGATTTTTATGTATATTTCGTCATTAGCAAAAGCACTCCTGCCCAAAAAGAGGAAATTGCAGATTCTACCTCTAGGGATAAGGTAATTAGAAAATCCAATCTTTAGTACTTGTGAAAAGTAGGAAAGCCCTTTAGAAATCTGTCACGCCAGAGTGAGGCCTGAAAAGTGGTGTTAATGTTGCTCCATTGATTTGGGGTGCCAGTGTTAGGAGGGCTTTTTATTTAATATTTTAATGAATCAAAACATCATCTTGGAGTATCTTTGAAAACAAGCATCTCGTTACCTTACTGAGAACTGACTGCTGAGCCCACTCTTCTCCATCGTTAAGTTAATGCTAAGAATCTTTAAGTGTCATCTTAATTTGACACTTGTCATAAGATAATTAGGCAAATTAGAATCAGTGGTTCTCTGTTCCTAGAAGTTTTTGTAAGTGAAATCAATTTGTCGCTTTCATTTTGTTCTCTTGTGCGTTTTTCCGAGCTCAGAGGAGACGGTATCGATGGTTTTCTTTGATGGTCTTAAACTGAAATTTGTTAATAAGTCTTGATTCTTGTATCCACTCTGTTAGAATGTAGCTGCAATTAAGCACCTGTTTTCTAAAGTACCACTTCAGTGTTGTGTTCAAGGGAGGAAAAACAATTGAAAGAGAGGTGATACCCCAATACAGAGCTCGCCTCTGTTGTCTCTGTCCCTAGGGTCCTGGTGGTACCCGTGTCTACCAGGCCAAAGAAGTTTATTATATCACACGTATTCATTTCCCTTCTGAGACTTAGTCTAGGAATGATGCCACCGTGGCCAAGGCTAGGACTGGACAATGCTGGTTTGAAGGCAGCTTGGTAAAGTACAAAGAAACGGTCCATTTGAGGTGGGGGGAGGAGGGTTTGGTCAGCTGCCGCCATGACCGTGGGTTGGCTGAGTCTATTTTCGCCTGAGTTTATGTCTTTGTCTTGTGGATGGGCTGGAGCTCAGGAGGAAAGGAAGGTAAATCACTGTGGGCCACCGAGCCTTGCTGGTGGGCTGACGGGGGTCACCAGGTACTTGGAAACCAGGTGGGGCAGGAGCTTAAGGGTCTAAGGAACTGAACTAAACGGGGCCACTTTGAAGACTAGTCTTTGGTACTTAGATCTGAGCCAGCTTGAGAGGGGCAGAAATCCTCAAGATGATAAAAGAGTCTGATCCTAGCAAATTTGGAGACCCGACTGTAACCGTGAACCTACTTAGGGAAAAGAAACACTGGTGGAAGGCTTGCTTTATCAGCCTCTTGACACTGGTGCAGGTGTGGGGAAGGAGTCACTCCTACCAATCCAACCCTAGCTCCCAGGCACTATGATGAAGTTCTTGTTGGCCTCCCCTTAGGATTTTTTTTTTTTTTTTTTAATGATGAGTGGTATAAAAGCTGTCCAGCCTGCGTGCCCTTGCTATGATCTGTGGATAGGAATGGAACAAAAGCAAAAGATGAGGGTAAGAATCCTGAATGTTCTTCTGCTAAGGAACACTGTGGTCTTGTGTTCTCGGGGAGCAGGGGATGTGTATCCGTGCCTCGGGAAAAGCCCTTGCGTCGGTAGGGAAGGTAGGAAGCCGCGGCAGACAGGATTGCTGCAGCCCCGGGGTTTCCAGGGGCAGCTTTGAGGTGGAATGAAAAAGATGGCTTGTGAAGTTGCCCCCGTGGGAGTCTCATGGCTTCTGCAAGAGAAGTGATTTAGGCGGACAGAGGCTTATCCAAATCAAAGGGCTTCCAGTAACTCCTAATGCATAGGGAAAGGAACCTCCTCGGCCTGCAGGCTGCAAATGCTCACTCTTAGTGCAAAAAGAGGACTTTTGCTCCACATTTCTCACTCCAGAAACTGTGATCCAGGTCTGGCCAAGCTGACAAATTTATAATTGTGAAAACACTAAAGCGCTTTTTCTGAGTGGTGTGTGTATCGTACACACAGCCTACTCTGTGCACACACACAGCTGTAGGCATGTGCAGGGAAGCATCCAGACACCCTTGTTCACGAGGAAAATCAATTTCCCGAAGGAACTCGACTGAATTAAGGCTGCTGTTTGTAGGAAGCCAGATAGAGTGGTATGAAACACGATTTTTTAATTATTACCACGAGGGGCAGGGGGGACAGGGCGGAAGGAAGTACAGTGTGGTGTGTTTTCCACGACATCTACGGGACACAAGAAAAGCACTTAGACACCGTAAGGCCGGGAACCATGCTGGAATGACCACTGGTGTGGGTAATCGAAAAGCATCGTGGACGGTTACAAGGTGGGGGCTCCCTGCACGGCCAGAATCCCACAAACATCACATGCGCGTTGCACAACTCTCACGGGAGGGAAGGAGGCTCCCACTCAGCCAGCCGCTCCCCTGTCTAAACAAACAGAACACAACACCCTTCCTCGCACACGACTGTGTGCAAGACCGGCATGTTGGGGGGACAAGGAGCGGTCTTCCAAACCTCGGGTCGGGGACAGAGAGCAACAATGGAGAAGAGGCCTTGGTGCTGTGGGGTCTTAGATACAAATGCCGGAGGAGGAAGTGACTTGCTGTTCGGTGCAAACCTCGCGTCCTCTTGCTCGTGGGGACTACCAGCTGTAGCCCACCTCGTCCTCCTTGTCGTCATCCTCGTCCTCGTCATCCTCTGTCACTGCCCGGGTGTGCACCCTCAGCTTCCCCGACCTGTCCTTTGGTCCCAGCTCCCGTTCGTCCTCCAGGTCATCCAGCAGGACCACCGAGCCGCCACTGCCAAAATCCCCCGAGGTCTCCTGCTCCTCTTCTGAAATGAAAAGATGGGAGGTTAGCTAGTGCTTATACTTCCGCACCCTGGGAGCGGTTCCTGGTCCCGTGACTTAAGTGGAGGGAGAAAGCGAGCAGTTCCCTCTCTGAATACTGGAACATCTCGGTGTGGATGGCGTTGGTCGACATGAGCCCCAGAGTGCGGGAGATGCTTCTGCCTTCTGGGGGAGTGCCTTGGGGGTTTAGTGAAGTCATGCTCTGGCAAAAAACGTGATCCGGTCCCCTGGTCACAGTGAGTTCCTGCCCCTCCGAAAGCTAGCTATGCCTAACATCATGTGATTTCAGGGTTCCTGCGTCTCCACTGTCCATTTGTTCAGTGTAGGGGTGCCTGCATCGGGCTCCCTGCTCGTCCCTCTCCCACTCCCCCTGTCAAATAAATAGAATCTTAAAACACTGTTCACTGTAGATTACAGATAGGTCTCAAGAATCCTCTGCCCAGATCTTCCTACTGTCAAGACCTGCCAGTCAAGAGAGGTCAGTGTGGGGCCGACACCGAAGGCCCTCCTCACCGCAGCTCACAGTTCCGTGCCTCCTGGAGCCGGCCAGCTCATTGCCGTATTTGTCCACGCACCAGCACTGGCCCGTGCTGCCATGGCACTGGGTGGCTTTGTAATAGCCCTCCTCATTACACCGAGGGATGAACGCTCCTGTGGGAAGACAGAGTCCAAACTGAATCACACGTGCATGGAAACGCGGGGTTAGTGGCCCCAGAGAAAGAGAAGAGGGCCTAATACATCAGGCAGGGGCTTCCCGCAGGGAATGGAGTGGCTGGTTATTATGTAGTCAAGATTTACAGGGCTCTAGATGGGCTCAAGGTGAGATGGAATCCCTTCTTGGATGAGTACTATCCTTATTCTGATAATTGCCTAAGAGTTTCCCAGTTTTATGGAGATAGGATTGAGATGGAACATTGTGGAATGTCACGTGGGCAGCAAAATTGTACTTACGTACTCTGTGAAATGATTGTCGCAGTCAATGTAATTAACATCCATTTTTACTTTATGATGAGAAGTCTGAGGATCTGCTACTAACGACTTTGTTATGTACCCCACAGCATGAGTGACTCTGGTCCTCATGCTGTACATTCAATTCCTAGTCCTAACGTGTCTTATAACTGCAAGTTTGTACCTTTTGACCACCTTCCTCCAATTCCCCCTACCTATGGTAATGGCCAGTCTGATGTCTTTTCCTATGAGTTCTTTAGGTTCCACGTCTAGGTGAGATCATATGCTATTTGACTTATTTCACTTACCATCTTGTCTCAAGGTCATTCCATGTTGTCACAATTGGCTGGACTTCCTTCTCTTTTAGGATGTGTAATACTCTAGTGTGTACACAGACACAATAGTTTACTTATTCAGTGATCTGTTAATAGACACCTAAGTTGTTTCCATATCTTGGCTATTGTAAAATAATGCTACTTCCTTGGGATAAATTCTGAGAAGTGAAATTGCTGGCTTATATGGTAGCTTTAGTTGAAATTTTTTGATGAAGCTCTATACTCCTTTCCATAGTGGCCGTACTAGTTTGCATTCCCATAAGGGGCGCACAAGGCCCCCCTTGTCTCTGTCACCTCAACAACATTTCTTAGCCACCGTGACATGTGTGAGCTGGTACCTCATGGTGGTTTGGGTTTGCATTTCCCTAACGACTTAAGATGTAGCACAGCTCCTGTTGCACCTGTTTGGCCATTCATGTTTTCATTAGATTAATGTCCGTTCTGGGGACGTCAGTGGCTCAGTTGGTTAAGCAGGTGGCTGTGTGCTAAGTAGCGAGTCTACTTGAAGGTTCTCTTCCTCTGCCTTTCCGCCTACTCTCCTGCTCTCAAATAAATAAATCCTAAAGAAATAATGTCTATTCAGATAATCTACCCCTCTTTAAATCAGATGTTTCTTGGCTGTTGAATTGTGTGAGTTCTTTATACATTTTGGATATTAATCCCTCATCATATACATGGTTTGCGCTTTTGGGGGGCCAGCCAAAAAAATCATTGCCAAGGTCCATGTCAAGGAACTTTTTCCCTGTGTTTATTTAGTTTTAAGAGTTTCAAGTCTTGAATCCATTTTGAGCTTATCTTATACCACTCATAAAAATTGAGAGCTAGTGTCAATCCTTTATAAAGAGTCTGTCTTTTCTCCAGTGAGTATTCGTGGGTCTTACATTCATGAGGTTATTTTGGGAGTCTTGATTCTGTTTCTTTGATCTTTGTTTTTATGCCACTGCGCCATTTTGATGAGTCTACCTTGCTAATTTGCCTGAAATCAGGAAGTGTGATGTCTCATACTTTGTTGTTCTTTCTCAGGATTGCTTTCATTATTTGAGGTCTTTTGTGATTCTGTCTGGATGTTAGGATTGCTCTTTCTACTTCTACAGAAAAAAATCACTGGACTTTTCATAGGTATAGCAATGAATTGCTAGATGCCTTTGGGTAATATGGATTAACTATTCTGATCCATGAACATGGGATTCCTTTCGTGTTGTCTTTGCTTTATTTCATCAGTGTCCTATAGATCTTTCACTTCCTTGGTTAAAACGTACCAGCTCCAAACTAAGAAAATCTTACTTCTTCCTTTCCATCTTGGATGCCTTTTGTTTTTTCTTCTTGCCTGACTGTACTGGCTAGGATTTCTGGTACTATGCTGAATAGGAGTGTTAAGAGTGGGTACTTTTGTCTTAGTCTTGAGCTTAGAAGAAATGCTTTCAACCTTTCACCATTGAGTATTATGTTGGTTGCTGTATGTGGCATTTATTGGGTTGAGGTTGGTTCCTTCTATATCTAATATGTGTTTAGTTTTTTTAAAGTAAAAGGATATTGATTTTTATCAAATGTATTTTCTGCATCTATTCAGATACCGCATTCTATTAATGTGATATATTTTGAACCATCCTTGCATCTCAGGGTTAAATCCCATTTGATCCTGGTAAATGATCCTTTTAATGTACTTCTGAATTTGGTCAACACCTGGAAATATCTTAGAAAACCAGTGTCCTTTATAGCATTGTCCTATATCTGAAGTTACGTTCTCACTTATAAAATCATATCAGTAATTGAGCCTTTCCTGTTTGCCAAAGACTTGTCTGTTTCATGCTTTTCTACATTAGTCTTGATTATTTCACTTTGCAATAATTCTATAAAACTTTAATTAGAACTTTTACTATTTTTTAATGCATTTGAAGGTAAATTTCACTTTCATTGCTTCCCTCTGACTTTGGTACACAAAACTTTCATTTCCTTTACCTCCAAATGTTTTGTACTTCACATTCTCCCCTTGCCCCCTCCATGTACGGGGTTTGGGTAAATTATCTCATTTTTGGCTTCTACTTGTGTTTTAGCAAGTGAAGTTAATCTGTGATAGGTTTTGGGGACACAATCCAAGGCAAATATGTACAGGAATACATATATATGAATGCTTATTTGTCAGGTTATTCGTTTCTTCTGTCTGGTTGAGCTAAGTTTCGAGAGGTATATTATTATGTCTGGTAACAATTGTAGGTATGATTCCTTCTTGTAATTCTCTTTGGTTTTAAAGTCACAAGCATGCCCTAATATGGTGAAAGAAAAAGGAACATTTCAGTGATATGATACTCCAAAGTACTTGGTTCTGTCAGATTTTAATGAAAAGGTGTGTTTAGTGTCTTTTAGTCATCTCTTGGGATTACAGATACACATGATCTTCCTTCTCCGCATTTGTGTTGAAATGACCAAGTCTTTTTTGATTTAACAACTATATATGGTTAGCAATATTCTTGTTACTCCTCTCTTTCTCTGTGGGAAATTCAGCAAATTTCAAGTTAATCTAGGTTTTCTTCTCTTGCAGAATAAACTAGAAGCTTACCACCTTTTGTCTTTACTGCCTCCATCAGTCTGAAATTTTAAATCTTGCTTGCTAAAGAACATTTCTATAGGTCATCTTTACTTAGGTTTAGCAGCATGTCTTATTTCTTCTCCACAATTGGATCTGAGTAATTCCTTTGGTGGTATTTTAGTAAGTCTGGGGTTAGGAAACCTAACCTCCAGTTTGAGAATACCTCTGGCCTCACGCTTGAATGCTCTGTTTCTCAGTTGTGGTTTTTCTTAGAGAGTGTGTGTTTCATAACTGTATACTCCTTACTCCCGGCTGTGACCAGAGTAGTAGCACTGATTGATAGGAAGACTAAGGAGCAGAGAGGTAAGCAAACACCTTTATTTATTTCAAGTATTATTCTGAACTGCATTTAACCTCACATCCTGCTGGTGCCAATGACTCCTTAATACCCTGTTCACTAGGCGCTCAGAGATCCAATAGTAGATAACCATAAGGAACCATTCCTAAATGCTAGGTGAGTTTGTGGGTGCCCACACGCTTACAGCCTCAGCCAGTGCACAGCAGGAGGACGGAAAAGAAAAAAAACAGATGAGTCCCATGACCAGAAGGCAGAGAGATTACTGAACAGCTTCTCAGTCGAGGCCTGCACAGGAAAAGAAGTGCGAGAAAGGCGGGGAAATACTGACCCCTCTCCTTGTGCAGCCGTTGGAGAACAATAGCACTTGATAGACGGGGGGAAAATGCAAACTGGGCTTAGGCTCCAGGTTGGTAAGAAGCAGGTGTTGCTCTAAATCTATAACGTACAAGAATTAGCATTTTTCCTAAGTAGGCAGTAATTATAACTGATTGGAGGTTGCTTTTTAAATTCAAATGCCCCTGAAAACACGTGTATTATGGTAGATTTCCCCATGAAAAAATAATGTGCAAGAAGGTCAATGATATTTTTAGGAGTCAGACAGACTAAACCTCTGTATGTGGGAAGATGAGACATTTTATCCCAGCTTCCATACCTTATAGATGTCTCATTCATTAGTGAAGAATGAAGCACTCAGAAGCTATCCATAGCCAATGACAGTAAAATTTTAAAAATAGACTCATACTAGTTCTATACCCGTGCAGCTTAGGGACATCACCAAAGTGAGCACAAGGCCTTGCCCCCAGAAAGATGCCTTTTTCTTCTTAGAACCTAGGTCCACACAAGTCAGATTTACCACCTCGGGGTTCTTTCCCAGTTGGACAGGGGGCCTTAACAGAAGTGAGACTTCTCAGGCAAGCCAATGGATAGCTTTCAAAAGAAGGACTACCTAGGTATTCTAAGGTGACCCAAGAGGCCGTGGCAGAGAACCTGCCAGAGTTCACAGATGGCCTACTTTTGACGAGTGGCAGAAAACGTGCCCATTTCCTTCCAGTACACGTCTGAAATGGCAGGCTGCTTAGGCAAGGCACCTGCTGCTTACAGCCTAACAGGATTAATTCTGCATTACTGTACTACAGGTGTCAGCTCGCTTTTTAAAAAGCAAGTAAAGCAACACAGACTCCTTTTTCGGCCACCAAACAAGCCTTAGCACTCTCCAAAGTGGCTTGATTTGAAGGCCAGGATGGCCCTTGAGTCTGACCAGTCTTATGCTTTCCTCTACGGATTATTATGCGCGTGAAACCGAGAAATGCATTTAGGTAGAGCCAACTCTTTGAACCAAAAGAGGGCCCAGCTCATCCTCCTCCTCGCAAGGACCACATAATCTGGAGAATAATGCAGGAGGGGGCAGCCTTTCTCAATCAGCTCCCCAGCCTCAGCTTACCTTGGGCCAGCGGTGTGGGGATGGAGGGACGCGTTTCTTTCAGGAAACGCAGGCACCTAATTGAATAACCATTGCTGTGGCTCAATATTACAAGAGACATGGATGGTTTAATTAGTCGTCTAAACGAGAGACACGAAATTGTACTTACCCAGCAGGCCTTTCCCCTTGCTCAGCCTGTGAATCCTGTTCATTTCGTTCTGGCAAGGGAGACCTACAAAATAATTTATGAAAGTCAGTTTCCAGATGGTGCGGGACATAATCTCTAATGATTGGCTTCACTCCTGACGTGAAATGTACACGATGACACACCTGGGACTGGAATGACTCCATATGCTGTTATCACTCAGCAAAACAAATTCAGGCCCTTAGTGTTACTAATTAATTAAAAAAGAAAAAATCTTACACTGCAACGTACCTCCATAGTATTTGGGGACTCCTTGCATTGGATACTAATTTTTCTGTACACCCTCAACGGAAGCAAATGCTAGGTGCCCACTACGTGATCTGGTAATACAGCTGAGAACCAGGATCCAAGCTTACTCGTGGTGAAATGTTCTGAATGCACACACACACCAGAGCAAGGAACCAGACGGAAGGTGACAGGTCACGTACCCCCGGCCTTGCTGGAGGAGAGGCTCCAAATGGCTACTTTAGACTCTGGCTCATTACCGCAGGAGAGTACACCCCAGGCATCAAGGGACCAGGCCGAGCCATGTGGAGAGGCAGTGAATGGAGAAAATGGAAATCTGAACTCAGCTCTGCCACCTCACGGCAGAATGCTGGGGCAAGTCTTTCTCTCAGCCTCCCACGTCCTCCATGGCACAGCTGGGCGGGAGAAGGACGGCTATACTTGAGACCAGGGAGCCACCGGGAGTGTGCGGCGCTCCCGTCTCGAGAACTGGCTGCATTCTGAGATGACTACACCCATCCTGTGGCTCGGCGAGGCTCTGCTTTGTAGGGCCTTACCCTACTTCTGTCCCAGCAACTTTGGGGCCTGTATTAAGTACCCGAGTAACTCTTTACATCTATTCCCCTGGGCCTTGCACACCACCCCCTCTTGCTGCTTGTTCCTGGAGAAAAGCTAATAAAGCCTGGTTACTTCTGGGTGTAAGGTGCCAGCTGAAAACCAGTAAGGAACAGGGAAATCCATTCCATCCTTGAAGATGAAAGGTAGCGTTTACTAGGACACAGGTACCAGACACTGTTCTAGAACTTTGTCCTCATCACTACAACAATCCCAAAAAGTAGGTACCGTTATTATTCCTATTTTGCAAATGGAAAGGACCATGTTTGTAATCACAGGCATTTGGAAGACTATTTCAAGATAGTACCTACGTCACCTTCATTCACATAGCACTGTCAGTTCCTCAAACTGTCCTTCTCTTTCAGCAAGGAAGCATGGATCAGGCTGAGACCTAAGACCGCACTGCAGAGGACGGGACTGAGGGTTGCATCCAGATCACTGCCGCTCTGGCAAGAACAGTAATCTCATGGACCCAAAGTTTTAATTCCACAGCCTAAAAATGCATGATATGTCCCCAGGAAAAAGGGTCACATACAGAGTGAGCCAAACTAAGACATGTCCTAGGAAATGGCTTCCATTACTGGGTAGCTAAACCCAGTGCTGGGAGAATCCTGTCTAAAGATAGCTGTGCCACGAACTCTGGCTCCAGGAGGTTATGCTGAGCACCTTTGTTTCTGTAGTAAACAAAACACAAATATTCATTCTAAGAAATACTAAAACCAGTCAGCAAATAATCCTACCACATGGAAAACTAAAAACTGTGCTCTCAAAATTATCTGGGGCCTGGGAGGGACTCAGAGCCTTAATTGTACAGTATCTACACGTTGGTCCTAACAAAATACCACGTACGGAGTACCTGGTACAGTAGCTCAAAGAGTGGGTTGGACAAGAAGTCCAGCCTTGAGTACATACAGGGATCAACAGGTACTAAGGAAGCAATGTTGGTTCTGGGTCAAGGAGGGAGGTGGTGGGAAACCAACCCAAAAAAGAGGGAAATACACAAAGTGACAAACAAAAAGAGAACTACAGCCAATTGACTTGACTTGTCCTTGATTCAACTTCTATGTGTTGGGGTTCTGGCCTCCTTCAGCCGTTGCTCAAAGGCCGGCCCCCCCAGGGCAGGGGTGTGGATCTCATAGCTCTGAGGCTGAGCTTACTTATACCGGGCCACAGTCCCATGAAGTTACGTGACCTCGAGCCCAAAGCCATCTTGGTGCCCAGGACTGGATGACTCCCAGGTATTTCTGTTAGGGTGACAACGTGGCTATCAGGCAACACTGATTGGGAAGTGCCAGCTGATAGGAGATGAAAAAAAAATTGATCACTTTGCAGAGGATAGGACGGCATACCTGACAAATCACAGGAAACCAACCAGAATAATTAGTACAGTGGCTGCGAAATTAATCCTGAAACAACCCCCAGCAAGGAACTATAATAGAAATAAAATCAATTTTGTTTACAAGGAAGATAAATGGAAGGGAAGTAGAGCATCTGTGAGAATGAAACTTAAACCTGCACCTCTGCAGGAAAACCCTGAGGGATGAGGGGCAGGAGAGGGTGGCCCCACCAGCTGTACACGAAGAAGTTTTATATACAATAGAGGGAGCATTCAAATTAGAGGAGGAAGATGGATTGGTCACTAAATGACAGGAAGGTACCGGACCCCACACACACGGAAGGAATCTCAGGGATACAAGATTTCAGCTGACCAAAAAGGACACCACAGACAACTAGGTAGTTTTTGGTCAGAGGAAAAATTAGTACAACCTTTTGGGGAGGCAAAGTGGAGGTAATACTTAAATTAAAAATGCACAAGCCCCACAACGAGTAATGTCGCTTTGAGGACCGTATCTTACAGTCCTGTCAACAGCTACATGTACTTGACACTGAGTGCCCTTTGCTTACATTTTCTGCTTTGTGTGTACGGTAACTCCGAACACACAGAGGCACAGCCACACTTGGAGTAGATGCGCCATGATCCTGGACTCGGGACCGGAATCCAGACCCAAGCCACTCTCTGCCAGTCCCGCTAGCTGTGGATCACCACACTTGGATGCACAAGCCCAGGGAGGAAAGCCAGAGCACGTGGCACCTGCCAGCGACTCAGAGCTTCTGACTGACCGTGATGCGAGATACTCCTGCATTCTGTCCACACAGTCCTCAAATACTGGCTCTTTCCTAAGTGAGCTGGACTTCATAAGCAAGAGATCCTCACCTATGAGATTCTGGATCAATCTGTATTTGCCCTAGAGAAGCTAACAAGAGGCTTCCTCGAAGGGGTTTTCCTCACAGAAAGGATCGCACGGTTACCTGATGAAGCAAAGGTTTCTACACCCATTTTACAGATGTAAAAGCTGAGGCAAGAAATGATTAAGAGATTTCCCCCAAGGGGGTGTGGTGAGGTAACGGGCCCTTTCCTTATGCTTTGGGGTTTTCTCAGGATCTGCCATTCTGTCGGCGCTCTCTACCGTGTCCTTCGGCACCCAGTGTGGTTGCCCTGAGCGTGGGAACCTCCACCCCCGCCTTTTCTGTGACTCACCTCCAGGCTTCTGGAAGCAATAGCACCACTCATTGTTGGAGAGCTTGCCGTCCTTGAAGGAGTCACAGGAGTTGAAGAGAGGCTTCATGCAGGGCTCATACTTATCCAGGTAGATGCCATTGAGCTCTGAGTGGTCAAGAAGGAGGTCGTAGTTCATGTCCAACTTGTTGAACATCCAGCCCAGGGAGTCCTTGCAGATGGGCAGGATGCTGGTGTCAAATCCTACAGAGAGAAGGATACCGGTCAGCAGCCACCGAGCCTGGTCTGGGCTGACCGGAGAGGAGGCCCAGGGCCCACCTCTCCCTGCAAGGGTCAGGGGCACCCTGCTAGAAAATACTATACTATGCTGGAGTAGGGGGTTAAATAAAATATTTTAAAATGCTCTTAAACAGAGGTCAGCAGTTGAGGAAAGTCTGTCCCAAAGGGAACAAGTCCCCAGCACTAATTTACCTGGGCTGTAAATATGAGTTTTCATTTACCAGACTGGCTTAAAACAGGGTATGCCCAAAAGAAGAGTACAAACCTGGTGACTAAAGGGAAGAACTTGTAATTCTGCAAACTACACTTTTATTTTTAGGGGAAAAATATCTGAATCACCAAAACAAAAGAAACGACTGTAAAAAAAAAAAGATGGCAGTGAAATGAAGCCATATAGCACAATCCAGAAGCGCTGATTATGTCCCAAAGGACTGTTAAATCCAAGCTGTCTGAACATTAATGGGAAAACGAGCCAGGTATCTGCCTCTGTTCCCCATTCTTCTTTTCCGCCGTCCCCTCAAGAGATACATGATATGGAATCCAAATTGACTCAGACAATAATTTCTTTCTTATTTCCCTGGGGGAGGAGGGGTAGTTTTCTTAAAGAATTATTTGTTTCCACAATGGGAACTGTACGCACTAGAATAACAACACTTTGCTTAACACTCAGGATATTGAGTCTACTGTAGACAACCCCCAGAGAAGGCCGGCCCCAAATCTAAAATTGTTCTTTCTTCCAGAATCGAAAGCACTACACACTTTCAAGTTGTTCCATAAGCTGGACTTGTAGAGGTGGTTTTATTTTCCCAGGAAAATTTGCTGTAAAAGTTCATTTTTCTGTTATTTAAGGGAGTCCTCTAAAACGCTGTATCCCTTCTACTTTACAGATGGGGGGAGACAATAAAGCTTGGGCTTAAGTGACGTGTTCAAGATCCTCTATATTGTGGGACTGGACAGCCCAGGCAGGGGGCCTAGGCCTGAGTCTCCCTTCTCATTCCCTTTTCTCCTGGGGCTGCCTGTGCCCCCCGTGAGCCTGCTGGCGTGGGGGCCGTGCCTGAGGATAGCCAGTGCAGGGGGGGGTGGTGAGACAGCCGCCACAGCTGAGGCCCTGGTGGGCTTGACCGCCCACTCGCTGGTCCGAGGGTTTTTGTGCAGACTACCAAACTACCAACTTTTGAAAGCCTTGGTTTTCTACAAAAGGGTCTTCACTGTCCACAAACCAGTCAGGGAAGTGCAGCACAGCTACCTCTGAGCTCTTCCAGAACCCTCTGCTTCCCCTTCCTGTCAGTTCACGTTCCTCAGATGCTGAGCTCCCTGAGGGCGAAAACCACGTTGCGTGGCCTTGGCCCGTGCGGCCATGTAGTAAGGGCTTAACTCAAGCATGTGCTGAGACAAGTTCTCTAGCTACTGCAGATCTTGGCCCTTCAAACATAAAAATCAGTTTTTAAACTTACTCTCCTGGACACCTTATAACATGTCTTAGTAAACATTGCCTTTCTCAAGACAGACTAGGGGACATCATGTGGCCTCTTCTTCGAAGGTCGGGATTGAACCATCTCTATGATGGGGACGTCCTTAAGGGCTGCTGAGGAAACCAAGATCATTTACTCTGACACTAAATGGCTCCACAGTTTTATATGGAATATTTTATGTAATATGCATCAATTTTATAGGGTATTAACGTGTTAATAGATGACCAAGAGAGGCTCACTGACCACCCAAAAGATGTGCCAGGCTGGTTGTGCAGTAGTCTAAAGGTTACGCCCCACCTCCCCAACACCCACTTGGAAGGTTCTAGAAGAGAGGCACCTGCATCTGGTACCTTAGAGGTGGGGGCCAGAAGAGAACAGCCCTTCTAGTTTCCCCCAAGCAGGTGGCACTTGTAGGGCTCCATGCTTTTTTCTTGACAACTCCTGAACTGATAAAAAACATCTCTCCCTCCTTGGCCTCATGGGCTAACCGAGCCTCGCTCCTTTATATCCCTTTCACTGCAGTTGCTTCAGGACATCAAACCTAAAAGCCTCTTTGGGGACTCAATTTGCTTCTGACCAAGGGCAGGTCTTTTGCTAGCTCCCCAACTGTCTGCAGAAGGAGTCTCATGGGACTGGAGGCTGCAAGGAGCAGCTCTCAGCACGTCACTCTGCTCTTCCATGAAAGGTCGTTCAGAAAGCCTGAGGGCCCGGCTGCTCCTGGAGGATCCCAGGGAAAAGTTCCCTGGACCATATGTGATTTAAGTGTCCACAAACTTCCAAGGAAGCCTCTGGCAGGAGGAGAGCAGGAATGGAAGAAGCAACTACCTTTCCTCCTCCTTTCCCCGTAGACTCAACCACCTGACCCCATTCTGTGCATACTTAGATCCCGAGAGGCAGACACTATCTTCCCTTTAAACTGTAAGATCCAAACTAGCCACAGATTTGTCCCCTAGACCAATATTCTCTACCAGTAACCATAGCTACGAGCCACAGAAAGTAATGCATAATGAGGGCAGTCATTCCTACTCTGTCCAAAGACCAGAGAGTGGTTACACTTTGGCTCCCAACAGTTGCAAAACTCCAGATATTGGATCAACTGTGTTGTTGGGTAGGACATTCTGAGCCCTTGGGGCACAGTGTGGAGAAGCCTACGGCTAATCATCTTTGAGTTCAAGGTAGTGAGGGAGTCCCTCAAGGTACGAGGACGCTGGCCCACTCTGAGTTTTCTCCTTAGCTTACGAAGAGGCTCTGAATACGGGCTCTGCCAGTGCACTGATGGGGGAGGGGAGACCTTATCGAAGATATCAGGTACAGAGTTGCTTGAAGGAGGTGAACATTAGGAACGACTTCACTGCTCCAAAATCGAGGTCTGATTACATACATTCTGTCTATATCTTGAAATTCCATGTAGTTGTTACAAAGTGCAATCCTGGTCACCATAGAAGGTCAAATTATGTTGCTGAGTGATAAAAGGTCATAAGACAGCCTATGATGTTGTGTTGTAGGTATGTACAAAGACATGGATTTTTTTTTTTCCTGTGTGGCAAGGAAAAAAACTCCCAAGTACGTGCCACGACCTGCTTGCAGTTGTTAAAATGGTGGATTTTTAAAATTTTTTTGGTATTTTCCAAAGTGTCTATATTAAGCATATGATAGTTTTGTGGCCAGACTTTTAAAAATTAGGTTGTTACATGGAGGAGAGGGAAATGCTTGGGAATCATTACTATAGGTCAGTGTGCATTTACCTTAGTGTTTCTTTGCTTACCCCACAAGGCTACTGTTAAATCAACCGTGTCTACTAATTAAGGAAATGTACATAAAATGAAACACATTAGTGAGAGTAAAGTGGTCTTACTGCCTTGAGCTGCTTCAGAGCTGGTGGGCTTGATGACCCTGCTGGCATCCTCGTGCAGGGCTCCAAACCAGTCTTTAAGGCGGGACGCGAGGTTCCTCAGCTCCTTATCTGTGCAGGCTGCAGAAAACCAAGAGGAAGAAACAGTGAGTCCACGGACTTTCTCCTCTTTTTAGCCCTCTGCCTTCGACACGCAATGCCTCCCACAAAGCCGTGCTCAAAACCACCCTCCCTCCCCAGGCACCGTGCAGCCCCTGACCCGCGCTTGGAAACGACCCAGAGATGCTGCAATCGCAGGGAAGGAGCGCGACAGCAAGCGGGGACTCCCGGGGTGAGCGGCATTACTCAGAACTGAATCTGGACTGCCTCCGCGCTAGTAAAACCTGTGCTATCAGTCTCACGGGTGTGCACCGGAGACTAGATCTCTCTCACTAACCTGACAGAACTCGCTGGTACAGTTGGCCAGAGGTCACGTTTCCCACTAAGCTCATGCCAAGAGATTAACACTCAGCAAGAGCGAGTGTCCTCAGCGAGAGGCTTCCTGGAGCACCAAGAGCCCCAGTGACAACAGACTGTCGTGTGGCTTTAGCCCAGGGTTGGGATTTGCGCACGTGGCCCATGCTGCTGGCCTTGGGGCAGGCCGACTGGACTTTCCCCTAGACACAGATGCATGCCACCTTCGTGCAACAGTCCTTTCTATCAGCACGCAGCCCATCTCTACCTGTGATGCTCATCTTTTAGGGTACGTGATAGGGACTGGGGCCAAGGAATACTCCCGAGAACAAGAAGAAAACCCAAACGGGATGGGGGGGGGGTGCACATTCTGTGAAGGTCTCCTAGGGTGCTGAGGTAAGGCTTGAGGGGAAAAATCCTCAAGGGAGGAACAATGGTGTGGAAGAGGGGGCTGAGTGACCCTCACTTCCAGATATCCCCCTAATTCTGGGTATAAAGAATTCTGACAAAGGGTCCGGACAGTGACCCACTTGTAAGAGGCAGAAAAACCAGCCTTTCGCATCTGGAGAGTAAGAAGTTGGAAACCCAAGGGACCAAAATCCCAGTACAAAGGGACAAAGACGCAAACCCTCCACAGTTGCTTTTCCCAAATTGCAAAGCTGTGGGAGACGGGCAGCACAGAAGCCACGCCACACACCGTTAGAATGCAGAGCCGGGTTCTCAGTATCTCACAGAGTTGATGGGATGTAGACTCTGGCCTCCACCCATCTAGGGCGACCTCCAGCGTCAGGCTCGCTACTGAAAGGCATGGGGGCACTGATGAACGGGGACACAATCCTGCCCAAACTCCAGTCCCGCCTTCAATCCATGCCCACTGCGTCCGAACTGAAGGCGTCAGCCCCCGTCTGTCTCCCACAGGAGAGAACAGTATCATACAGATCTGGCCCTCATTTTTACAACCCATATCTCCTTTCAAGAAAGCCCGTCTTTACTTAGCCTTGAGTTTGGACCTTGACAGAGAATAGAGCCCAACGTCCCAGACCTCAGGTGGAAAGGTCTTCCTGACTTCCTGCTGGAGGCTGGGTCTCTGGGGTATTAGTGCTCTCCTGACCACTGTCCTCGCTCCTGCCAGGGTCCCGGGCTATACTCTGCCAGGTGTGGATTGTACACATTACTTATACGCACACTATTAAGGACCGCAGGATACTTCGTCTTACAAGACCAGACAGGAAATGGCACAAGATTTGCCTTCAGGGACAGGAAAGCCCAAGAGCTCTGGGCTCACGGTGCCTAGAATGACTCCAGCTTTACCACCGCCCAGCTGGGTGACCCCAAAAGTGCCGACTTCTCAGCACCTCGGTGTCCTCCTTTGTAAACCCAGGACACCACTATGTGACCATGAATTAGACCAAGGATGTAAAGGGCTTACCAAGCCCAGGGCACATAACAACTGTTCGGCGTGTGCCAGCTAGGATTTAATGGAAGGTTTGCAGGTAAGCTCAGAGCACTCAGAACACCAGGAAGACAAATGCACCTCCACGAAATGAGCTTTGTCCACATAAGAGACTGGGGAAAAGGGATACTTGTACTCTCTAGTTCAGCCGCCATTCACCAGGTGTGCCTATTTATTTATGTATTTATTTGACAGAGAGAGAGAGATCACAAGTAGGCAGAGAGGCAGAGACAGGGGGGAAAGCAGGCTTCCCGCTGAGCAGAGAGCCCGATGCGGGGCTCGATCCCAGGACCCTGAGATCGTGACCTGAGCCAAAGGCAGAGGCTTTAACCCACTGAGCTACCCAAGCGCCCCCTTATGTGCCTTTTTATATGAACAATATTATTTAAAGAGTTAAAACACGTTTTCTGGTCACACCCATCGCACTGCAAGTGCCGAACCTGTCCCACATGGCTGGGGAGGCCATGGGGGGCAGGAGAGCTACACAGGGTCTCCCAGGTGCTGGATAATATCAGACGACATCAACTATCCCTTTGGGACTGCCAACTTTTTGGGGGTTCGTCATGATATCCTAATATCTGATACCCCTACTGCTTCCCTTTTGTGTTTTCCAATTTCGTTTGAGAGAGCACGCACGCACATGGGGGAGAGGGAGCAAGATCTCATGACCCTGAGATCATGACCTGACCAAAACCAAGAGTCAGATGCTCAACTGCTCAATGGAATGTGCCACCGACTCACACCCCCCCCCCCAACCTTTTGGTGTGTAAAGATCAGCTGAGGAAGAAGATCCCACGGCTGCTCAGGCCGGGAACCAGTATCTGACGCTAAGGTGCACACACACAGCCAGAAGGGGGCCGGGACTCATGGGTTCGCCCCAGGAGCAGGTCCACGTGGACACGCCGACGGACAACTCCAACTCAGGGGCTCGGGATAGAGCCCTCAATTTCGGACTGCCACGTAGCTCGAATCGGGACAGGATGTGGTCTCTTTTCCTGATGGGAGTGAGCTGCGAGCTCTAGAGCCAATCTCACATTTGAAAATGGAAAATTAATAGCATCTATTTCTTCTCAATTGCCATGCACACCATCTACTCTAAATGTTCTCTGAGCAGAGAAAATTGCCAAGTCAACTTGCAAAGGGAATGAATCCCCGTCTCACACTGCAGGATAAATTAGTCAGGCATGTTTAACTAAACCCTGACAGATGTGCAGGTAATCTGTATCTTTAGAAGACTGCTGAATTTCCCACAGGCTTTCCAAAGTACACAGGCTGTGGACGGCTGATGAATCTGGCGCTGGAATCTCAAAAGAACGAATGTGTCACTCAGGGAGAGGTGCACAAGCGAGACGCCGCCGGCTCGGGTGGAGAGAGATCAGAAAGCCGGGACAGAGATAGGAGGCACTCAATTAGTGGGTCCGATTCACTTGCTGTGTCCTCCACAGAATGGTTCTTATGGGGACAAAGTCTGGCCCAGCTGGCCTGGAGCCAGATACATCCCAGAGAACAAAATAAAGATGACAGCCTGCGGAGCACTGTTTGTTCGGATTGGGGATTCTTCCACAAAAGATACGCCAGCAATGGGCAGGGGGTAAGGGAGTGGGGAGAACACCTCCCTTCTGAAGGGGCCTATCAGAGCCCCTGATGAAGGGGTGAACTGAGGATTGATGTTTTCAGAAATGGGGGGACTCAAAGGGTACCGCGCACACACTCAGTTCTTTCCTGGGGAAAAAGAACACCTTCATAAAACCCCATCCTCCTGGCGACAGAGGCTGGCACTCAGGCCCTGAGCCTCAGCATCCTCCGAGGAAGAGACAGTGTTGTCCCGGGAGAGGACGACGTCCAACCACGCAGGCTAGGACCTGATCCCCTGGGCTACTAGGTTACCTTCCAGAGTGAATGAGGACAGCCTGTCCTCTTGTCCCGGCCTCTCCTCCTCTTCCCTCCTGCCTCCCACCTGCGCTTCGGCTCACTTCCTCCCGAGTGTCGCTGCCAGCCTCCCACCACTCCGTGTTTGTGTCCTTGCCTTCTTGTTTCCACAGCTTACTCCCCACCTCTTTCACGGGACCTCAGTCTGCGGTCTGGTCCGCCTTGGCTAGAGTGGGCCACAGCCCCACCTCCCCCGCCGTCGGCAGATGGCACTACCCGGCCCTCCGATCTGCAGGGCCCACACGTGGAAAGGGTCCCGGATCCCTACAGAGGGTTCCCCGCGTCCTGCTGGCTCCAGTGGCCCCATTCCCATCCCCACCAGCACCTCCAGCCAAGAAAGCTGAATCAGGATCCTAACTGATCTCCTGTCTTTTCCTCACTTTCCCCTTCTCAGAGGCTCCTCAACCCTCTGCTGCCAAATCCAAATGCGTCATGTGGCCTGTGTATTGATCACGGGGCCCTGGGCCACGGCTGGTCTCCCTCATCTCTTTCCCGGGCTCTGTGCCCCATCCTCCTTGTCCTCACCACCCACCCCTCCTTGTCTTTCTAATGCCAGTTTCTCCATCAGATCTCACGGGAGTTTTTTCTTGGGACTTTCAGCATCTTGCTGCTTGGAGAGCATTCACCACACCTGTGCTTTCTCCTTCCGCATCTCTCCTCCCCTCTAGACAGTAGCAGCCTAAAGCAGTCCCGAGGCAGGCTCTGCTCGAGGGGCCCACCATCCTGGGCAGCCAGTTCCTGGCAGGAGGAATGCTCTCGACACATACTGACTAACTCCACATAATATGACCCTCTTGTTGCCTTTTGCCAACTTCAATTTATCGGTCTGCAAAATGGCATAATAAAGCTCAGCTCATAGCATTACTGCACGGAATACGATAATACCCGTAAAAGATCGCTCACGGCCACTGGCGTATAGCAGGAACTTAACAAATTTATGTTCCTCTTCCCATATCCCAACTGTCTGCATAATGCATTACCATGTTATCCTTACGCGCTTCTTTTTAAGCCTCAGGAGATGCTTGTGATAGGGAAAATGGTATCTCTCCTTCACATATTTCGTAGGTGGGTCAGTACAAGTCCACGAGATTCGACTTGCAATACACGTCTGCCCTCTCCGGCAGAGAAAAGCTGCGCGCTGGGAGGGTTGGGCCTGGCCTCCCTGTGCCTGCTTTCTCAGCACTTACCGAGGGTGGATATATAGGTTTTCAAAATAGAGGTATGAAAAGGAAACAGGAATGCACGAACACCCTGGTTGCGAGCTCCCCAGGTCGCAGCGCCATCTAGGGACAGCGACGGGATTGGGATCCAGGCTGTTTTCCTGCCGGGCGGCCCCTGGGTGCTGGACTGGCCCCTTGCATCGACTGGGCTGGTGGGGAACCAGAGCTCACTGAGGCGATGAATAGTCTGGGTGCATTTTCTGGGTGGGGAAAAGTCAAAACATCGGGCCGTCCCATGTACAGGGAGCTCTGCCAAGGTGAGGCAGCTGGCTGCGTAGGAAAGGATGAGCCCAGGCGCTGCCTTCGTCAGCTTTGGCGTGAGAACAGCGGTCCCGCGGAAGGAGCGCGCAGCCCTCCCGTTGGGCTCCCGGAAGCACAGATCACATGTGCAGCCTCTGGGGCTTCATTAGAGAGAAGTAGAGTGCCGCCGCACATTACTTCAAAATGTACAAAACGACGGCTTTCTCCCCCAGGAAAGCACAGCGCTCGGGCCCAGGTAATTTGGTGCTCTCCCAGGGGACTTCTCCTGTCTG
>CM053607.1:106207967-106270508 GCA_028646535.1 Procyon lotor | reverse complement strand
GAAACCCTCCAGCTAAAGAGCCAACCACGAAAACACGCCACCTGTCACACAGACCCACTGCCTTCTGCCACCCAGGCCTCACCCAATGCTTAGCTCAGGGTTCCAGAAGAAGTTAATACGAAAACAGCTAGATTTTAAGTTACATTTTAGTGCCTCTGAAAGTAATTAAGGGGTTGGGCCAGACCAGAGTTCTCTCCAGAGCAAGCCAAGAGGCCTTCTCGGAAATGGAGATCTTTGAAAGTAATCTTCAGCCCTCCCAGGTGCTGCTGTGCTTAATTACTTAGTCAAAGCGACCCCAGATCACTGTACTGGGAGTATGTGCAATTAGTGCCTCCTGTAAAAAGCCCAGCCGAGCCTTCCTCAGGGCAGAGAGTAGAGCGTGAGCAGAGCCGGGATGGGAGCGACCACAAGGATACCGTGTCATCCTCGGGGAGATGCAGGCTCCTCCTCCCGAGTGGGCCTTTGGCGGCACGCTGAGCACACAGCAAGTGGCCCAGGACCAAGGGGTGCTGCCCTTGGTGGGAGCTTGGACGAGCGGGAGAATGACCAAGGCTACCATCCCCCAGGGACATGCGCACCAGTGACCCGGCACTCACAGAGGGGAGGGTTGATTCTGCTTAGCAGAGTTTAAAAAGCAGGCACCAGACCCTAAACAGACCCTGGGGCAGCAGGAGAGCAGAATGAGGCTCTGGAGACAGCCAGAAGGGAGCTAGGTCTGCCCCGCCATCCTAGCTGCGACCAGCCGCGGGACTGTTCCCGCCTGCAGCTTCCTCACGGGCAGATGCCGCACAGGGAGCTCGGAGCGTCACCGGGAGACTGCACTGGAAGGCACCTAGCGCTCCGGAGCTCCCGGCTCCCGCCCTGCCGGTGTTTGTGGGCACGGGACAGCCCCGTGACCCACCAGAGGGCACAGCACGGAAATCACGATCACACGTGTGGCATTTTCAAATCAGATGCCCGCCTGAAGCTAGCCAGGAAGGTACAATTCTCCTCTGGTTTCTCCAGAGATGGGGCGACATCTCTAAGGTCCTACAGATGGTAAATGGCAAACTGGAGGTTCTAATCCAGGTCCCTGAATCTGCAGGTCCCTCGATCGACTCTCAGACCACAGCCCTGGCTCCCTGCACCTGCTCGTGCTCCCATTCCCCCCACAGCCCCGGAGCCTCTTCCACCAGCTACAGATCGTGCAGGTGTGCGCGTGAGCCCGGGCAGCCCCGCGCGCAGACAGGCCGGTGGTGCTGTGGCTGAGCACCCAGGCTTGGGCGCCTGACAGCCCTGGGTTGGATTCCCAGCTCCCAGTGCCTGAGTCGTTCTCCACCCAAGTCCCTGCTTTTCTCTAAGCCTCCTTTTTTCCCCTCATAGGTAAGAGAGGGATCCTAAGAGTATCAACCTCACCTAGTTGCAGTGAGGATTTCCTGGGAAGACGAAGCTTTCAGAAACCAACAGGCAGCCAAGCCCACCTTCCCTTCTGGGGAGTGCGCAGAGCTGGAAGTGCTCACCCCTGGAAGGCAATGGGTCATCACCTTCCAGCCTAAGCGGATTCAGTGACCAGAAACGCAAATCAGGTTTCCCCAGGGGATTTCTACAGCTTAGATGAGGTGAATCTCCATTTCTAATTGGAGATCATCTAACAGAGATCTGAGCCAGCTTACACCCGCTCAAATTAAATTGTGTTATTGTATGTAAATCCAGTTTTTACTTTGCAGGGCCTGAAACATCAGCCTAGGTGCATGTTCTCTTGTCCTGGGAGAATGCACCGTTGTATGCAAAAAGAGGGCTGAGCAAAGGAATTAGGGCCCCCTTATTCAGAAGCTTGCTAATAAAGTCCTTCTTAAAAAGCAATCTTTGCAAGAGCTTAAAATACTGACATTAAACTTGGAGGAAAATGAGTTAAACTAATTAATGGTAGGACCTACAAGCAAAGATGGATAAATTTCCCCATTAACCCCATTGCAACACTTCTTGGTAACCCGATTTGAGGAGACTTTAATGTTTCCCTTGATTCGAATGATATGTTTTTCATCTGGAAAAAGACATACATTTAGAATCTACACAACATTTGTAAATGTGCATTTAGCAGAGTAACACTCTTCCCGCTGAATAATCTAGAGCAGGGAGACTAGCTAGATGAAATAAGCTTTTAAAGCTTCGGATAAAATCCATAGCCTTTCCTATACTCCAGGGTTAAAAAAAAAAAAAATAGTGGAAATGCAAAGCCTTGGATGGAAATGCCAAGCCTGGCTTTCACCCTGCCTGTTTTCCAGGCACTGGTAGGTATTTCCTTACATGAGAATCTGGAAAAGATTAGCAGTAGCAGTGTTGTAGAAACTAGTTTCATTGCAAGGTCTCATGGCCCTTGACTGATAAAAACACAATTAGCGAAATGACAACTGCTCTTTTCACCTGAAGTCAGCAATGGCAGGTGCTTTGGGACAGTCTGTGGGATACGGGCTCAACCTAAACTTCTTTGAGTAGCAGGAGTGGGCAGAGCCCTGGGAAGGGGGTCGGGTTGGTGATGGTCAGTCCGTGGGTGGGTCATCCCACTGAATAGAGGCAGACGGACAGTCACTTTGGATTTTGTTCATCTATTAGCCTCAAGTGGCCAATGACAATCTGGGAAGGCTTCCAGGAGTAGGCAAGACTTGAGCTGAGGTCAAGTGCAGGAAGGACTTAGAAAAGGAGAAGATAGTCCAGACAAGTCTTTGAAATAATGCGGAATCCTATTTGAACAAAGTGACTACTTGATTTTTAAAGCTGATTTATACTTAAGATTCGCTCTGCTTGGATTCAACACACCAACTTTAGCATGAATAGATCTAATTCTAAATCATAAACATATATAAAAATCAAACAAATATAAATCTGTATATATATGTATATATATATATATATATATATATATAAATGCATATAAATGTAAAATGCTCTGTATATCTGTTTAAAGATATTCCAGTGTATTAGAGATTATATAAATGCTTACATTCAAGGACCATCTTCTAACCAAGTATCACTAACAGCACCAGGAATAATACATAGGCCTAAATCTGCAAGAGGTTTTTAAGACACCTAACATTTTCTTTTTGAGAGAGAGCAAAAGCAGGAGCAAGATTGGGGGGAGGGGCGGAGGCACGGGGAGAATCTGAGGCAGGCTCCGTGCCCAGTGCCGACCCTGACATGGGGCTGGGTCTCATGATGCTCAGATCATGACCTGAGCTGAAGTCAAGAGTCAGATGCTTACCCAACTGAGCCACCCGGGTCCTGTCCCAGAAAACATATTTTTAGGGCGCAAATACGATGCATCTCTGCACCTACTTGGCACTTTGTGTCCAGTTTAACCCACTCAAATTCAGCATTCAAATCCGGCCATTAATAAATGTAATTTCAGTTCCTATGTTTTTCAACACCTAAGGCATCAATACATTACATGTATGTTTTTACCCTTAAACATGAAATACACTTATATTGTTATTTAATGGGTCAGGAGGCGACAAAAGATTGGTGGAGGACATGACCGCCGAGCGTGGGGCTGGCGATCTGATCCTGATGGTCTAGGATGTGTGAGAAGCCCGGGATCGCCTCTCTAGTTAGGGGGCAAGAGGAGGCTGGCAGCGTACCTACGTTCACAATTAGGTGGGGGACCAAGAGCAGATCTGGGCCCAATACAGAGACACATGAGCTCTTCTGAGTTCATTTCCTCCCACCACTGCTCCCTCTCCTTGACCAGGAGGAATGCTGACATGGGTCTAGGGACTGATGGGACGTCACCCCTCTTGTGACAAAGGTCCAGCAGCGCCTCCAGGGCTGCCAGAGCCTCAGGTAAGGGGAGAGCTTGGAGCTGGGATCGAACACTCCCATTTCGGACTGAGGCCAGAACAGAACGGGCCTGAAGCCACCTGGGGAAGACATGGCTTGCCATCTTCACCTCCATGCTGCCGGTGGACGAACTGACAGATGACCCAGAGGGATACAGCCGAACCCTGTATTCGGGTTCTGCCTCCCGAGGAGGAGGAACTGCCTCCGGAAACCATACAGGGCGTCTTGAGCTATCCCCAGATCTGGCCGGGTTCAGTGTTTGACTCGCTAGTCTTCTCACCCTTCAGATCGTGTAACTCACTGTAAATTTACCTCCACTGCAGAAGCCTGAGGCCCCATGGGACCTCCTGTGGGTTCTGGGAGGACCTTGTGCCTGGCACAGAGAGGGAATACTAGCTACTCTTATTTCTAGAGCTAGAGACACTACTATCTTCTATCAGATTTGCCTATTTTGAGACCTAGTATCTAACAAGGCAGCATGACAAAGCTAGCAATTTCCCTCTTCCCCTCCTAAATATCATATAATCAACAATATAGATGGACTATAATCATCAATTCCATTTTTGCTAAAACTACAAGAGAGACACAGCATCCCTAACTTCCAACAATATACCAGAGGCCACCCAGACAGAAGCAAAATGTCCAGGGCCAATAAAAAAAATACACATATATGTTGCTGACAGGCAAAGGGCTCCTCCTAAAGTCACAGACCAGTATTTCCTGCCCAGTAAGGATGAAGGACGAAGGGATCTAAAGGAAAGCATGGGGTACAGATCAAGCAGAGGCTGCACAGGAAGAAAAACCAATAAAAAAGGCAGAGAAATAGGGAAGTGGCCTAGGGAAGCAGGTCTCAGAAAATGTCCACAAAACTGTTCTTTCTTGTAAGCAAGAAGCTCACTTCAAAGTTCAGCTTCAGTTATGGCAAAATAACTGAGATGTTTCCTAGAAACAGAAAAGATGAAAAATAAAATAAACTCACGAAAAACACAGAGCAGCCATTTTATCAGGAAGCCCTCTTCCGCAGGTGACTCTGTGACGCAGGAGCATTTGTACCTGAATCTAGAAAGACAGATCAGTTCCTCCCTTCCATCTACTACACTCCCTTAGAAACTCCCGGGCCGGTAAAGCCTAACTTATCCCAATATTAGTTGTTTTTTTTTTTTTAAAGGATGCTGGCATGTTCATTTATATAATACATGAACAAACTATGGAAAAGAGAAGCAACTTGGCACAGAACACTCAGCAGAAAAACTGGAAAAGGTGAAAATGTGGACCAAGTATAATCCCGTGAATTAAAGTGAAACAATCACCTTTATGAAGAAAGAAGATAAAACAATATACCAGAACTTACAGATGAAGAGACACTGGAGGAAACAGCATTTACTTGGGAGAGTGAATGAGCGAGCACACATGAGTAGGGGCAGGAGCAGAGGGAGAGGGACAAGCCGACTCCATGCTGAGCGTGACGCTGGAACCAGGGCTTGATCTCACAACCCTGAGATCATGACCTGAGCCAAATCCAAGGGTCAGACACTCAACTCCCTGAGCCAGCCAGGCGCCCCAGTTGCTAGATCTGTTTTGACTCCAAAATCCCACTCTGGGACTATACTGTACAAATATGCACATATGTGCATTTGAGGTTACATAAATATGGCTATCCAGCACAGCATTATCTGAGATAGCAAAAGGCTGGACAAACCTGAGATGCCTACGGTTAAATCAATTATAGTCTATCCACCCGATGGAAAACTCTTCACAGCTATATGTATGATATGCAAGGATTTCTGAGATACCTTACGTTAAAAAGCAAAGTGTATCATATGCTCCTATCTGTGTTGGAGAAAACAGGGATCTGAAAGTGTTACTTCAAGACACATCAAGGCCTCTTTGAGGATCTACAATAAACTAATTAGAATGGCTAGTTTACGGAGAGTGGGAGCTGGTCACACAGGACACAGGAACGGGAGGGAGAATGTCCGTATTCCTCGTAACACTCTTCCATTATGATGTCACTATATACCTCCCTGAAAAACTCAAGTCTGCTCCTTGTCTGTCTCCCCCACGAAACCCTCTGCCTCCTCGGCTCTGAGCCTGAGGCCCAGACCACAGGTGTCCAGGTGAGTTTTGTGGACCGGAAGGACACATGCACCGAGCACGGAAGAGATGCGGTGCGGGGGTGAGAGCTCCGAGGTGGGAAGAAGCCCCAGTGCTATGACCTCGGGAGTCCTGGGAGCCGTGCAACTCGGGGCAGCGGGCGCCACCCCATCAGTTCCAGTGCCACGTGCTGACATTTTGCTTTGTAGCCCAAAGGGGAAAAAAAATCCCTTAACTCTGGATTTTTTAATTCAACACCATCTATGTGCTGGTCTCCATCCTGCCCTGTGATCTTGGGCAGGTCTGAATGCAATTCCAGCTCTCGCCGAGTCAGACACTCTGGGGGATGCCCAGATGATTAAGACACTGCCCCTGCCTGGTGCTCAGTCTCCTCTCTCCTTATTTGTAAAAGGAGAACGTTTTCCCTCCACTGAGTTGGTAGAATATTAACAATGAAGACCCAAGCTGCTTTCTCTCCCTGGATGCTCTTTCCTGGAAAACCAAGGTTCAGTTCAAGTATATGTTCAACTGTGGCATCTTCCCAACACCCTCCAGGAGGATCTGAGTGCCCCCCTTTGGGGTGTCCCCAGGGCCTCAAACTTCCACTTTTCCATTGCACACCATAACCGGTTTGGTCCCTTCCGAACCTTGGGAGCCGACGTGGCAAGGACTCTGGAACAGTCCCAAGCGTCGTCGTCCCCAGTTCCTGCCAGACTGTCTGGTTACCAGGAGGCACAGGTGTATGTTGCTGAGCCACCAAGAAAAGAATACGGATCCTTGGAGCTCTGCGACAACACTGCCCCCACCACCATAAAAACACCGAGAATAAACATGATGCGCAGGTCAAGTAACAAAGTGGCCGGTTATGTGCCTTACTGAGGATGGATGAAGGGGAGAGTCCTAACTACCACAAGACAAATACCTTCCAGCTAAAGGAAGACTGGACTGGGTGGGGGGAAGAGGCGGGGGGACACACATGTGCACTTGACTCAATTATGGCGACCGTATAGAGAGACACACGCTGTGTCCGTGAGGCCTCAGGATGCCTGGGAAGGTGATCCGATTCTCCACTACACACCGGAGAATACCAAGACCTACTCATGTGGGAGACCCTGCCCCTTCTCACCTCCGCTGCCCCCAACAGACAGACAGACAGACAGACAGACACACACACACACACACACACACACACACACACACACACACACGCCAAGACTGGCATGTAAACCTCGGACCCAATGACGCAAGCCATGCTCTTCGCTCTACCCACGCGGACTTGTATATGGGAAAGGATGGCCTGATTCTTCCAGCACAAACACCCTTGCCCCAAGCAAAGGAATTTTAAGGAAGCCTGGCAGGGTCTGAGTTCAAGAGTCCACAGGCTGATATGAGGCCTGTGGGCTTCCTGACTGGCACTAACCTAACTACCAACACCGTGGTAGTCACAGCCAGGCTGGCAGCAGCCAGCGGTCCCTGGCACCCCATTTTTCCGTTTCTTTGTATGTTGTGACTGCGGGATGCTAGAATGAGCCCACACACCTGGCTGCTTTCACCACTGGCTCCTCACTCCTGTCTGCATAGTTACCACTAAGTAATTTCGTTTATCTGTGTCTCCGTGAGCTTATTTGGAAACCATGGAACGCTGCTTACAGAAAATTAAGCTTCATTTTCTTTAAGCACCCAGCCACTGGTGCAGGCAGGAGAGGGTGATTTGGAGGTAACTGGCTTATGCATATGCAAACACGGTGCATTTAGCAAATTATGTAGACTTCACACTTCAGAGCATTGAAGAAAACAAAAGGATCTTCCAAAGAAACTCTAGCGCGATAGAGTCATTCTGAAAAGAACACAGAGTCATTGGTTTGTACGAACTGTCGAACTCTGATACGGATGGAAAATAATGGTTTACGATGTGCAGCATGGGGTGGCCACAAGCCCACTGCGAATGGGTCTCATTTCAGGCAGTGTTAAGGTGTCTCTAAGGACTTCCAAGAATTACAGCCCACAGCGTGACTTGAGATTGAATTCATGGCTTGATGAGGCTGCACATTTCCAGCTCAATTCCACTGTGACTCTTCTGCCTCACACAATTTCCCAGCATATGTTGTTCTTCGTGGGGCTAGAGAGAGAATTCGAGGTCGGCCCCGAGCTCCAACAGTATCGCAACCGTTGAAGCTGCCGTCTGGGACACACCTTCCCCGCTCGGCTTCAGTCTCTTCCAAGATGTCTCTGGTAAAGACATGGTGCTGGCGAGGTGGTCACGAGTCTCCCTCCGCTAAGGGTCACCGTAACAAGCCAGCGTGGTGGACGTGAGGGCTGCTGGGCGGGATGGGGGAGAGTCCTGGGCTCGAGAGTTTCCAGTCTGCACACCATCTGTCTGCAGGCATTGCCTCTCTAACTGACCTGCGGTGCTCCACGGCCAGCTGTCGCCCGTGCAGGAAGGTGGTGCCCGAGCAGCTCGGCTTGGGTCCCACTAGCCCGCAGTCACAGCTGGTGTCATCATTTGTCCCAAGACTGCCACGTATTCAACACCTGCTAGTGCTAACAACCGCTTTGCCTTCACTGTTTTCATTGAATTCTGGGGATAACTTGTCAGAGTCATTATTATTCTCTTACTGAGGTGGAAACTGAAGCAGAGAGAGGTTCAGTGACTTTTTCCTAGCTGTCACTGAGCGCTTATTCCGTGACAGGTGCTATGAAGGCCAGGAGGATCTCACCGAATCATTATACCCATGAGGTAGAGAGGCAGAGACTTTCATTAATATCCCCTGTCCAGCCCGTGAACTGGAGGAGGTTCTAGGGCTGGGAGTCACATTCAGGTCACAGCCACAGCCACGTCTGTCTTGCCGCGTCCCACATTATCACTATTTGAAAAGAGCTCCCTGTTGCCAGAAAATGAAGACAAGCCAGGGAAGGAGGACCTTGGGCATGTGGGGGTCACGCTGCTCTCTGGGACCCAGTGCTCTCCTTTCTCTCCTGAACTTCCTCCCTGCCACAGAGACAGGCAGGCACACACCAATCCAAGTGGTAGACTTGGAAATCCTTACTACTCTTACAGGCAGGCATTATTATTATTCCCATTTTATAGCTGTGGAGACTAAGCTTGGAGAAGTTACGTCAACTACTTGAATTCAGCTAGCTACAAAGTATCAGGCTCAGGGTTTGCCGCAAGGCTGTCTGACTCTGGGCCCGTTCTCTAGGCAGGAGGCCCTGAGATAGTTCATCCAGTAGCTGGGGGCATGGTATTGATGCTCCAAGAGCTGGTTCTAATTAAGATCCTGTCTCATGATGAGGAACACACACTGAAAATGATGACCCTTTAGTCGATTTTATATTAGACGTAAGTCAAGTGAGCACAGATGGTTGCAAAAATATAGTCGTACCATTACAAACAACTATAATCCTTCTGACACTAAAAAAAGATAGCCATGAGACACACAAACAAAAAGCCCAAAGCAACACAAAGCAAACCTGGAAGCCAACGTCCAATAACAGGGATTCAGTTATGGTTCACAAACAGCCGACAGAGAAGGCATTACAAAGTCTGACAAAGGAGGACAGGGCATAAAAATACTTTGAATACATTAAATGAAAAGAGCAGAATACAGAAGCGTCTATCTTTGTCTTACTTTTGTAACATGTAACTGGGGAGTGTGGACGTGGAGAGACAAACAGGTAGAGATGAGGCAGAGGAGTGAAATTATTCAATAAATGGTAAACAATGGTACACGCTGGGTCTAGCATGTGTGGGGTGATCTCTGTTCCTGCTCTTCTTTTGTGGCTGTTTCCTAGTGGTCTGTAATAAACAAACATCCTTTATGTTGTGATGTTTAAACACCTGTTTTTTAGACCCAAGATTGTGTACGGAGGTGAAGGTAAGACAAAGGGAGTCAGGGGCGCCTGGGTGGCTCAGTCAGTTATACTCAGGTCATGATCTTGAGGTCCTGGGATGGAGCTCAGAGGAGGGTTCCCTGCTCAGCAGGGAGTCTGCTTCTCCCTCTCTCTCTGCCCCTCCCTCCAGCTCATGCTCTCTCTCTGACAAATAAAATCTTAAAAGAAAAGAAAAAGAGAGTCCAGTGAGGCTCTGAAAAGGTTGCTGGAGACTACAGTGCATGGATATTTCCAGAAATTAGTTTCCTGGTGAAATTCATTGGGCGAATATTCTTTCTCTGGTGACCTGAACTGCAGAATCTCACGTTAATGAGAGTTGAATTAAATCGGTGTGAGCTGGAGGATCCCAAATTTGTATGACCTCAGAACGTGTGTGCACGCGCGTGTGTGTGTGTGTGTCTGTGTAACATAATATCTTTCAGCTCTGAGGAGCCCACCTTGGGACGTGTTTGGTTACAGCTCATTATTTATCTCTACAATCTAATGCATCGTCCAAATGCCAACCTCTGTCTCCTAGGAATTTGCTTCGCTGACACCTGTGACACTAATGAAGTTTTTCCTCTCAGCAACTCCTATAAATATTTTCAGAATTGAAGTAAAAGCAGAATAAATATTCTTCCTCCTTTTACACGGGGGACACCTGGATCTATGGACATCATCGCGGGTCAAAATCCCTGCCGATATACGAAAGAGCACATTTCTTCAGCGCTGCCGCCGCCAACACAAGTGTTATCACTGAGCAGTGTCCCTTTTTTGGGGGGTGGGGGGGACTTGTCTGACGCCCCATCGGCAAGCCTGGATACTTCTCAGAGAAGGTCAGCAGATGGCTGATACACCAGAAGAGCAAGGAGTGGGGCCGTGTGGATGGCTCTGGGGATGAGGGTTTCTGGTTGAACCCACTTTGTGGCCCTCAGTGGTGGTGTAGCCTCAAGACATTCAGGTTTATACATATTTCCTTGCTAGTCCGATGGTGGCGATCTCAGAGCACCGACATTTGGGGCGTTATTGGAAACAGGGTCCCGGACATCATTTACAAGCCCCTCAATTAAGCCTGCAGTGTCCGGATTCTACGCATCCAGGACAGAGGGAGAGGAGAGAGACCCTCTTGGGTCCCTGAGCTCTATCTGGAGAAGGGACTTGCTGTGTCAATATGCCTGAGCTTATCACTCATAATGGAATATGTGCACAGTTAAAACTCATTAATCCCATGTTCTACATCAAGGGATATAGAAATCCTGACAGGAACAGATTCCCAAGAGGGTCACAATACAGCCTCGGTCTTTAGTTTGATTTCTGTTTTTAACTCTGTGTAACGATGTGAAAACCCTCACCGACTCCAAGAGAAACCACCCATTTCTCTGACAGGCATTATTCTGTATACGGCAGCGGTCTTGCCAGGAAAACCTGCCGCGGCGGCCAGACAGGAGCCACATTTGTTTGGAGGTGACCTCTCCAGGATGCATGATTCCCTACGAAATCAGGCGGGGACTGATTTAAAAAAAAGTCTCTTCGGACAATAGTAAATTCTGAAAGACTCAGTTTTCCACATTTACCAAGAGAAGGCCTAAGTGGCTGTGGAGAAATGTTTGTACCGTGGCGATCCCATTAGTCGGGGAGAGAGAGCTCAGCCTGCCTTTTCAAGGGCCAAGCAAGGATCCAGACGCCGGTGTTGGCGACACTCACATTGCCGCTCAGGGCACATTTTGGCCCGAGAGTCTCCTCTCCCACACAGAGGGCTGAAGGAGCCGGAGGCCCTGCTGGGAAGGACGGTCAGGGCTCTGGAGTTCCTGCTTGTGCACTGTAGCTCCCTTGCCGGATCGCCACGGGGAAGGCCAACAGGCCTGAATCACTGTCCGCACACGTGCTAAGGTCATCGACTGTAGCAGGATAGGGTCTCACGCTGTGCTGGGACACATGAACCCTGGGCTGTGTCTGTGCAGCCCTGGACGTGTGGGGCAAGGAAGACGCACAATAGGACTGTTTCTGAACGTCACGCCCCCCTGGGCCCCCATCTCTCTGACGACGGTACCCTGATGACGCCGTATTTCAACACCGCAGGACCTTAATACGCAGCTGCTCCCGGCCACCAACTCTGAGGGACCGAGGCTGCCGCTCTGGCTACTGTATCAGATCTGGCTACTGGCTCAGCTTCCAAGGGAAACGTGGCAGTGATCGAAAAAGTCACAAAACCAAAAGAGGATCAAGAGTCTATTATTATTCCCCAAACCTAGCTGCTCTCTAATAATTTTTTAAAATACATGATCATGTTGCAGGAATCTTTCTGTGGAACCACCAAACAGTACATAACCCTAGAGAAGAATCCAGTGAGGGTCTCATAATGAAACTGGTCAACCAATGGCATCATTATATTTGCAGTTTTTTTGTTTGTTTTTTTTGCAGGCTTCCCGCCGAGCAGGGAGCCCGATGTGGGGCTCGATCCCAGGACCCTGGGATCATGACCTGAGCCGAAGGCAGACGCTTAACGACTGAGCCACCCAGGTGCCCCATTACATTTGCAGTTTTAAAAGAAACAGCAAAAAGTTAAAGCCTCGCCTGACAATCTATATCAATGGAGATCTCACATGCATTAAAGACTTAAGGTAAAAGCAATTAACAGTAGCGATTATTGGAGGGTGACTAAAGGACTACACAGATCCAACAGAAGAAACAACAAACTATTAATAAGACACAACAAAAATGAAAGGTTTGGATTCATTACTAGACTCATCAGAGCCCCACAGTGTAGAAGAGAGATCCGCCGACAGCCAGCCACGGTCCCATCAAATTGCCAACAGAGCGAGTTGAGGCTGAAAGCTCTATAAATTACAACTCAACTTCAAGGCCCCCAAATCCCCAAAGGGAAGCCCCTGCTTCCCCTGCCCTGTGTCAGCTTTCGGCTAGAACAGGGGTTTGCCAAGTGAGGCCCATTTAGCACCTGTCCCAACCCCCACCCCCGGGGACAAGTGCTGCAGTCTGGAGACACCTCCAGCTGTCACAACAGCAACGGCGCCACTAGCGAGAATGCTGGAGACCACCTCCAGGGGCGGGGACAGGCCTCGGAAACAAGAATGACCCGACCCAAGGTGTTCATGATGCCAAGGTGAAGAACGCTGCCCTGGAATAGAAATGGACACAGGTTCCCACCTTGGGACCACCAGCGGGTCCATCCCTACCGTGAACCACAGTTAGAGCTCCATCTTGCATAATCGGACCTTGCTGCCGCCTTCGCTTTGTCCCCACCACGGCCCCGCACAGCTCATGGGTAACCACACTCCTAGAAAGGTGTGCGGACAGCCTACTAAATAGACAGAATGGATGCAGCTGTATGTCGAGAGAGGGACGAGGGAGGAGACAAGTCACCCCAGGCTACCATCAGTTAGAGACTCTAAAGGAATGCTCTGCCTCCTCTCCTTCTTCTTTTGCTTTTCTGGAACTGCTTTTAGAAGTCTATTTACTTTTCCTCTCCTTGTTATCCAAATGTATATTCGAATAGTTTTTGAATGTATGTTTTACCTTTATTTGCAATTAGGCCTCTCCTTTTTCTCCCAAAAGGTGTCCGTGAATTTTTTTTTTAAAGATTTTATTTATTTATTTGGCAGAGAGAGAGAGATCACAAATAGGCAGAGGCAGGCAGAGAGAGAGGGGGAAGCAGGCTCCCCACTGAGCAGAGAGCCCAATGCGGGGCTCGATCCCAGGACCCTGAGATCATGACCTGAGCCGAAGGCAGAGGCTTTAACCCACTGAGCCACCCAGGCGCCCTGTGTCTATGAATTATTTTTAAACTGAAACATGAGGAGCACCTGGATGACTAAGTCAGTTAAGTGTCTGCCTTTGGCTCAGGTCACAATGTTGGGGTCCTAGGATTGAGCTCCACATCGGACTCCCTGCTCACTGGAGTCTGCTTCTCTCTCTCCCTCTGCTCTCTCTCCTGCTCATGCTCATTCTATTTCTCAAATAAATAAAATATTAAAAAAATACAAAATATTAAAAACAACCTAAGTTACTATAAATAATATTTAAAAAACAAATTGGAAAACACTGAAAAAAGGCAGGCTCAGTATTCCTAATATATAAAGAGTACTTTCAAATCAACAGGGAAAGCATGAAGACTATAACCGAAAAATTAACAAAGGGTATGAGCAAATGCTTCAGTGAAAGAAGACATATAAAAACAAACAAACAAATAAATAGAAGACATACAAATGGTCAATAAACACACAAAGTATATGACTTCAATATTAACAAAAAAAAATAGGAAACGAAAATAACAAATACTAGGGTACATTTATAAAATTGGCAAACATTAAAAATGTTAACTGCTGCTCATACACTGCTGGAGTGGAAAGTAAGTATAAATTATCCAGTCTTTTTGATTATTTTGAACATTATTTTGATTGTGAGTAATTTTAAAAATAAATAACTGGTTTCTAATTATAAATGCTGAGCTTGCTTTTGCAGAAGGTTTATAAAATACTGACAAGCATAAAAATGAATATCAGAATAGGCTAGCATGATCGCAATTGAGAAACAAATAATTTTTAATTTTCTGTATATATTTTCCTGTCTTTCCTGAGGTTGTCCTTGTTGGTGGCCCACACTTTACATACAGTCTGGTACGGTGCTTCTTTCCAGTTAGGACTGTGTGAGCGGGATCTTGTGCATCTTGTTATCTTTAAAAACGTAATTTACGATTGTATAATATGTCAGAGGGATGCACCCGTCTGATAAGCCCCTCCTCTTCTACCGAATATGTAGGGTTTTTACTCTATTGTTTCTATGTGTCATCAACAAGGCTGTGCAAACATTCTTGCGACTATTTTCTGTGTCTTTGATAATTGCTTTTTGCTGAGGTTATTCTTAGAATAAGAGGAAAACAAATAAATTGTGAATCAGACAAAACCTGAGAAACTTTGCCACCCATAGAGCCTCATGACAGCAATTTCCCAGGGATATACTTTAGACAGAAAGAAACTGACTGGGGTGCCTGGGTGGCTCAGTCGGTTAAACATCTGCCTTTGGCTCAGGTCATGATCCCAGGGTCCTAGGATCAAGCCCTGCATGGGGTTCCCTGCTCAGTGGGGAGCCTGCTTCTCCCTCTGCCCCTCCAGCTGCTTGTGCTCTTCTCTCAAATAAATAAATGAAAATCTTTAAAAAAAAAAAAAAAAGTGACCCCCTCCCCAACAGAACTTATGAGGAATAAAAGGGATGGGGGCAGAGAGAGAGGTAAGTAAGTATGTGGGTAATACTAAACAATGTTAACTGTATAAAACAATAGGAACAGCTTGGAAGTTTTAAGAGTGTAGAACTCAAACACACACCAACAACAGCAGGAAGATTAGAGAATAAGTATTTTAAGGTTCATCCCTGTATGGTGAGGAGGAAGGCAAAGGGACAGGACAAGTGTAGGCTCCAAAAAGTAAAGTACATGTGCTGAAATTTCTGGATTCATTGCTAATAAAACAGAAAAAGAGTGACTAGGTTCAAAAGTGACGGACACACTAAGAAAGCTTAAATTGGGAAAAAAATAACCGAAAGAAAGAGAAAAAGGGAGACAAGCAACATAGTAAGGCAAAACAAAAAGTAGAATGAGTAAGAGAGTAGAATTACCATAAATGTGTGGGCTGAATGCTTTAAAGATTATAACCCAGAATGAAAAACAAAACCACGCTATTTGCTGTTGAGACAACAAAGACTAAAGGATTTGGGGGTGGTGGGAGGAAGAAAAAGGTTGAAAGCAAAGGATTAAAAAAAAAAGGTATACTAGGTCCATACCAACCAAGAATGGGAATTTTAGTGTCAGGATTCTTAATTATCAAAACTTAAGTAAGGACTGCTGAAAACAAAAGGTCAAAACACAATGACAAGAGGTTCATATTACCAGGAAAGCAGTCTTCCTAAACATGTATGCACTTAGTAAGACAAAAATAAATCAAAGAAGGGGCACATGCACCCCAATGTTCATAGCAGCAATGTCCACAATAGCCAGACTTTGGAAAGCCAAGATGTCCTTCAACAGAGGAATGAGCCAAGAAGATACGACGGAATATTACTCAGCCATCAGAAAGGATGAATACCTGCCATTTACATCAACATGGATGGAACTGGAGGGGATGATGCTCAGTGAAATAAGTCAAGCAGAGAAAGGCAATTATCATATGGTTTCACTCATATGTGGGGTACAAGGAATAGCGCAGAGGATCACAGGGACAAGGTAGGAAAACCGAATGGGAAAAAAATCAGAGAGGGAGACAAACCATGAGAGATTCTGGACTCCAAGGAAAAAACTGAGGGTTACAGAAGAGGCAGAGGGTGGGAGGATGGGGTGCCTGGGTGATAGGCATTATTAAGGAAGGCATGTGCTATGATGAGCACTGGGTGTTAGACACAACTAATGAGTCACTGAACAGTACATCAAAAACTAGAATGGCAAAATTTGACAAGACAAGAAACAACCAATATTGGAGACGTTGTAGAAAAAGGTGGGGATGCAAGTTGGTGCAGCCACTTCAGAAAAACAGGGTGGAGGTTCCTCAAAAAGTTCAAAATAGAGCTACCCTATGACCCAGCAATTACACTACTGGGTATTTGCCCTGAAGATACAGATGTATCTTCTGTAAGATGTAAGATGTAGTGTACAGATGTAATGTAAAGAAGGGTCACAGGCAACCCAATGTTCATAGCAGCAATGTCCACAATCGCCAAACTGTGGAAGGAGCCAAGATGCCCTTCAGCAGATGAATGGATAAAGAAGATGTGGTCCATATATACAACGGACTATTACTCAGCCATACCCATCATGTGCATTGACATGGATGGGACTGGAGGAGATTATACTGAGTGAAATAAGTCAAGCAGAGAAAGTCAATTATCACATGGTTTCACTTATTTGTGGAGCATAAGGAATAGCATGAAAGACATCAGGAGAAGGAAGGGAAAATGAAGCAGGGGAAATAAGAGAGAGGAACCATGACAGACTTCGGAAATCAAACTGAGGGTTTTAGAATGGGTGGGGTGGGGGGATGGGTTGGTATGGTGACGGGTACTAAGGAGGGCACCCATTGCACGGAGCACTGGGTGTTACACACAAGCAATGAATCATGGGACACGACATCAAAAACTCATGACGCACTGTGTGGTGACTAACATAACATTAAAATAATTATTTAAAAAAAAACTAATAATATGCTATATGTTGACTAATTGAATTTAAATTTAAAAAAAAAAAAAAAAGTCAATCCAGGCATACTGGATATTTAAATACCAACACAGACAGTATAATGAATTCCAAAGCAACGGTAATAGAATATACTTATGACCTCAAGGCAGGGAAGGAATTTTTAAGTAAGACCCGAAAGTGCCAACAATACAGAAAGTTTGAAAACCTGGACAGTACTGAATGAACAATTTCTATGGATTAAAAGATGCCACAAAGAAAGTAAAAAGCAGCAGTCCACAAACTGGAAAGGATATTTGGAGAACACAACTGAAAAAAAGTTAGTATCCAGAAGAGAAGAACAATACTATAAATAAGAAAAAGACACCTCAATACAAAACTGACAAAAGACTTGAACAAAAACTTAAGTGAGAAAGCCAGGATGACCAATAAATTTAAGGAGAGGCATTCCTAAATGCCGAAGATGACCACAATAAGACACCATTTCATATGCATTGCATTGGCAAAAGTTTTTAGAGGCATACAGAAAAGAAGTGCTGGCAGGCAGAAATGTGAAGTAACCAGAATGTCTTCATACGAGGGTAGAAAAAGAAATAGAACAATCACTGTGAAACACGACATGGCATTTCTAATAAAGTTGAAAGCAAGCATTTGTTATATGTCAGCAATTTCATTCCTAGGTATATACCCTGGGAAAACGTTTGTACATGTATTCCGGGAGACATATATAAGAATGTTAATATCAGCATTGTTTCTGGTGGAAAAAATACAGAAAATAAATGTGCAAACAGTGGAATATGTTAGTGTTTACAGTGCTGGATGCTCTATTATAGAGAATGTGATTGAAATCCAGCTATATGCAGGAGCATAGATAAATCTCAAGAATATAGCACTGAATGAACAGAGTATGGTGCCAACGACAAAGACATTCTAAAGCGAGCAAAACTAAACAAAATATCATCTAGGGATGCAAATAGATGCCAAACTATAAAGAAAATTAATGTAGCAGTAAACACAGAAGTCAGTCCTCAAAGTGTGGAGGAGAAGGGAAGACACAGAGGGACTTCAAAGTTAAGGCAATGATCTATTACTTCCTGTTCTCAATGGATACCCTGGTGATCTTTGTTTGTTACAATACGCAGTACCATATTTGTATTGTTTGTACCTTCCATGTGTTTTCATCGATAAAAATGACTAGCTCGTATTAATACAAATAATTCTCAAAATTAAAAAACAGTAAGTATCCTAGTGAAAAATCTGTATTCATAAGTGTAGGTCTCGCCCAACCCTCATGGTAGCCATGAGGGAGCATTTCTCTGTGAACTAGAAAATGCCAACATGGAATGTGGTTATACCACAAATGATTCAGGTTGTATTCCCCATGCCTGGAATTAGTCTAAATTATTTATCTTTGCTTGGGCTTGAAGTAGAAAATATTTTCAGTTGATTCATACTGCTTGAGCTGTACACTGATTTTCTGGATACCCCAAATGTTTCACTGAGAAAAGAGCTGTTATCTACGAGGAGTTTAAAGAGATGGGTCTCTGCCGACAGACATTGTTGCTTGATGAAAAAGTCCGACTTGTCGAACAAGAACGGGGTATATATCAGAAGAAGCTACGTGGCAGACTGTATTTTCCTAACACATGCCCCACATATTCTTACTTCTTAATAGGACCTGGACACAACTCACACAGGGAAGGGGAGTCTCTCTTCTCTCTTCTTGCACTTAGAGCTTTTTGTCAAACAAGAGTATGGAAGGAGCGATGCTTTGGCACTTCTCATTGTAGCTCATAAAATGTGATTGAGTTTCTCTCTTTCTGGACACTTGCTCTTGGCATCTGGTTGCTAAGCTCTGAGGAAGCCCAAGAGAGACGTCATGGGTGTTCCAGCCAACAGCCCCCACTGAGGTAGTAGCAGATACCCGGCTTCAATGCCAACACATAAGAACATGTTCAACATGACTCCAGCACCAGCCACCATCTGACTAGAGCCACAGGAGAGACTCCGAGTGCTAACTAGCCAGCTGAGCCCAGTCAAGCCCAGGAACCATGACAGATAAGAACAATGAGTGGTTTATTGTTATTGCAGGTCACCCAAATTGGGGTGGTCTGTTATGAAGTGATGGGCAACTGGAACAAACTATGATATTAAGCTCCCTTCAAGTGAAGCAAAGATGATCTAGAATATTAAATGGATGCCAGAAACCCACAAGATAAAAGGCACCTTTGCCACTCCCTAGCTGTGTGCCAGATATCCGCTACTACCTCAGCGGGGGCTGTTGGCTGGAACACCCATGACGTCTCTCTTGGGCTTCCTCAGAGCTTAGCAACCAGATGCCAAGAGCAAGTGTCCAGAAAGAGAGAAACTCAATCACATTTTATAACTTCTGTGAGCCTCAGTTTCCCTCTGTGAATACCTAGGGATTCATATCAACTTATACTTCCCAAAGTTTTTCAAACAAGGAATCCAGTATCACCACAGCATGTACTGTGAACAGGAATCAATAAAGGCCAGCTGATGGCGTTACTGTGGTTGGGTCCGGCATCTGGCTGGCTCCCATTCTCTTCCAGACCTCCACCATCCTTAGGAGCCACGGAGAGAATTCTCCCCTGCTTACCAGCTGGGAGGGCATCGACTGTGTCTGCGACTCTCACATGAGGTTCTATTTGCTCCAACTCCGATCTCAGAGTTTGCTCTGTTCTCCCACTCCTGAACACTGGTCATGCCTCCTCAATAGCCAAGCCTAACAAGTAGGAGAGGCGGCACATTATAGAGCCAAGGGCACAGACTCTAGAGTCTGGCTGCCTGAGTTCAGATCCCAGCTCCGGCTCTCACTAGCTCTGTGATCTCATATGTTCTCTGTGCCTCAGTTTTTTTCCATGTGAAGAACGGACTTGATAACCTTAACTAGTGCGTAGCATTATTATGAAGATTTGGTTAAGTGAGTTAACGTGTATAGTGCCTAGAACCTTGAGTGGCACCTAGCAAGTTCTTCATGAGCATTGAGAGCTCTCAGTCACTACCTTGGAGGAAAATGACTTACTTTGGTAACCCAAAGAGTAGAACTCAATAAAGACAGAAGGACTGGCTTCCCTCTCAACCAGTCACCACCAGAGAGTAGGGACTGGGCTCTGGCCAGGGGCCTGTGGGCTCTGCGGGGCCATCTTGAAGAGAAATGCCAGGAGCCATTGCTCGACCCCCGCTGAAGACAGAGCTGAGGGCAAGACGGGAGTCACTAATAGTTGGCTGTACCTTAAAAGTCTGTAAGAGAAAACTCATGTCCTGAAATAATTGACATGAAAAGTGTGACTCACATACCAGACGGTGTCGAGAAGAATAGTTTGGAAAATGAGAATCGAATTGGTCCACGGATGGCGAGAAGGCATCCTTTCATCTGCAGCGAGGTGCCCAGACGTGTTCAATACCCTAATTGTACCACACGAGGAAAAATGTGGAGCCTTTGTCAGCGTAAGTGAAGCTCAGACCCCGTGCCTTCCCCTGTTCTGCTCTCACAGAAGTGACGGAGAGCAGGGCTGATTTGGCTCCTCTGAAAGATGGCTTCCCCCAAACGCATGGAGCATCGTTAGCAGGAAATGCTTCCATAGCACAATGCAAATAGAGGTAGTAAAACTCACAAACCCATAGCAGGCTACATGGTGAAATTGGATCTAATTAGCAAGTGTCAATATAGCACTCCTTGCTGACTTTAACACTTGCATCCTTGGCTATTTCAAGACGTCTGCGGACGATTTCGTTAGACACGCAACCTAACAGCTTCCACTTCCTATTAAGTCACTTTATATTAATAAGGTATCTTCTCTCTGAAATTCAAGCGTCACGCAGAAAGCCAACTTTGGCTTTTGAGCAGCAGAATCCAGCAGGGGAGGTACCGCTCCCGTGATAAGGTTACTACAAAACAAATAAGTGCGGCCGAGGGTGACAGGTGTAATTAAAATTATGTTCGGCTGCTGATCTGCCAGGCTGATAAATCCCATAAGCACTAAGCTGCATCAGTTTACTGAACAAAGTGACAATTGACTGCTCATTTCTTGTTCAACACAGCACTGATTTAGAGCTGGGATCCTGGAACTTCCCTGTCATTACTCTCACGAGGTCCTTAGAATACAAGGCGCACCAATCTCGGACCCACAGAAAGGTACAAGGTAGTCATGCAGATCATGGGAGAAAATGTCCTGCTTCCTGCCATCTACACCACCATTTCTCTGTAATTTGGACACTCATGATGAAAACTAATTTCTCGCGAGGGCACCACGCAATTCCCAGGAAGGGGGCCGCCCAGCATGTAAGAACAGTGGGAGAACGAGAAAGCTAGGGGGTGGGAAGAAACAGATTGAAGAGCCCCTGAGGCCATGATCTATCCATCACCCCTACTATGCAGGAGCAGTAAAGACTAGGGGCAGCACAGGTGAGACAGGCTCGGAAAGAAGACCTTAACCAGCAAGCGGATGACGGCGGCAGGAAAGAGACCTACACCAGCAGTGTTTGTTGCATACCGATGCTCCTGCGAAGCTCCTGCCTCTACCCAACCCCCTTTCAACTCATTCATTCCACCTCGATTCCACAGACGCTTCCTGAGCACCTATTTTATCCTAAGGACTTGGTTCTATAGACAGGATGGTAAATAAAATATAGTTCCTGTCCCCCGAGACAACAAGGACAAAGAGATCAAGAGGGAATGCCAAAACTGAACAGAAAGGACCGCAGACGTGGCCATGAAACAACTATTGTCCCATTTTACAGATGAGGGGACTGAGGGTCGGAGTTCAGAGCTGACAGGTGGTGGGACCCAAGCTGCTACCCACATCCATCACAAGCTTCCTTCTATCTGTAAGAGGAACAAGCTACTGAAGGCAAAACGGGGAGGTGACCCCGCCCCACACTCAGGCTGACGTAGCTCAAGTGGGTTCAAGGAGTGGGCCCATAAAACTCCTGTGAGGAAGGAGACTTGATGAGTGTTTAAGCCACCACTAAGCAGAAGGAAGCGATGCAGAGACACACGTCTGCAGCAGATGCATTTCCCTATGCCTGAGTCATGTAGCCTCCTCCTGGGACAGAAGGGGGAGCAGGACTGGTTGTGGAAAACCACACAGTGGGAGGACGCCTGGGGTGGCTCGGTCCACTGAGTGGCCAACTCTTGATTTCGGCTCAGGTCATGCTCTCAGGGTCATAAGCTTGAGTCCCAGGTCAGGGTCCATGCTGAGCACAGAACCTGCTTGAGATTCTCTCTCTCGCCCCCTCTACCCCTCCCCGCAGCTCACACACACTCTTCCTCTCTCAAGAGGAAAAAAAAAAGAAAGAACCACACAGGGGAGAACATCCATGCTCTCGGGGTGGGACAGGTCAGCATCCCAGTTCCACCACATGGAGGTACGACAAGACTCCCCTAATGGTTAGTTTTATGTGTCAACTTGACTCGGCCGTGGCACCCAGGTATTTGGTCAAACATGATTCTGGACATTTCTGTGAAGGTATTTTTTTTTTTTAACTAAATTAACATTTAAATCAGTAGACTCGGAGTAAAGGAGATTATGCTCCATAAGGTGAGTGAGCCTCAGCCTAGGAGTTGAAGACCTGACAAAAAAATGACTGACCATCCCCGCCACACAAAAGAAAAGGAATTGTTCTGCCAGCGAACTGTCTTTGGATTCAAAATGCAGCGTCAGCTTTCTTTGGTCTTCCGTCCACTGGCCTGCTTTACAGATTTTGGACATGTGCATAAGTTATTTCCTTAAAATCAATCAATCTCTACATATAATATATACTCATGCATATAGATATATATATTCCACTCATACACATATTACACACACACAGTCTATTGGTTATCTTCATCTGGAGACTTTCTAACACAACTCCACTGACATATGGAACCAGGAGACCAGCTTATGTGGCCCTGGGAATCCTAGGAGACCTAGAACGGGATGAATCCAAAGCTTGTTCCCAGCTGGGGTGTGTAAGTAACTAGACCTATCACCGCCACAGATTCACGAGGAGCAAAGACAAAGAGCAGACTGAATGGCTTAGGCGACTTTTTTTTTTTTTTTAGTGAGTCATTTATCCATTCAGTTGATAGACATGTACTGAACGCCTACCATGTCCCGTGCCCTGTGTCAGGTGCTACAGAATCTGGCTGGTCTCTGCCTGGTACTTAATGAGTGAATAAAATCTTCCACCAAAACAATTTAAACTCACTTATTTTTAGGGTCATTGCATTTTCGAAAGAGTTCCAAGTCAGGTGACTCGGTCTGGAAGCCAGAGTACTTGGAGGGCAAGGTCCCATGCACACTAGGGTACCAGCGCCAAGAATGCCTGATGAGAGACGTGGGGAGACATGGGGTTCTGGGAGCCAGCTGTGCAAGCTGGGGGTTTTCTCCGTAAGCTCTATCTTTTGAATGGATTCTTTTATTAGTGGGAATGTGTGTGCCAGAGAGCCCTTCAGAGACACACAGGCCCCGATTTACAGAAAGAATGGAGTCATTAAAAGCTTTAGGCCAGCCGTATATAAAATCCATGCTTATAAAAATGTTCTAGTGTGAAGGGAACCCTAGGATGAATTTTTTCCGTTGAGCCAATGACAACTCCCTGGAATTGTGCCAACGGAACTTTCTGTGATCACAGAACTATCACAACTATCACCAACACGGTAGCCACTCGCCAAGGGTGGCTACAGATCACTGGTAATGTGGCTGTGGTGATGGAGGAATTAAACTTTGGGTTTTATTTAATTTTAGTTCATTTTAATAGCTGTATGTGGCTAGTAGCAATATTGGAGAGCCTAGCTCCAGACTAACTGAATGGCGTAGGTAGAAGGGTATTTTAAAGGACTTGGTCTATCCAGCATGGGGTCCTTTCTTCCATCAACCATAGTATAGCCAGGTTGGTCCATTAGCAGTCTAGTGGGGGCACCTGGGTGGCTCAGTGGGTTAAAGCCTCTGCCTTCAGCTCCAGTCATGATCTCAGAGTCCTGGGATCAAGCCCCGCATTGGGCTCTCTGCTCAGCAGGGAGCCTGCTTCCCCCCTCTCTCTCTGCCTGCCTCTCTGCCTCCTTGTGATCTCTCTCTGTCAGTAAGTAAATAAAAAAATCTTAAAAAAAAAAAAAAAAAAAACTATATTGGGCAGAGTGATGGATGAATGGATGAATAGAGGATGTGATGTCCTGCCACTCTTGGGGACAACAGCCATTAGCTCTTGACCACAGCCATCCAAGTATGGCATTATGGTTCATTTAGCATTTATTCAGCCAACATTTATTGCTGGACCAGTGACCAGTTTAAAGGTCTGATCCAAGATGCTTCAGCACAGCCCAATGAATCACTCATGGTGATGCCTCAGCCTTTCAACCCAAGAGCCAAGATGTTCACCGTGGTCTTGAGATACAAAGGACAGAAACAGCAATTCACAAAAGAAGAACTATATATGGCCAAACAGAAAAGGTGCTCTAGCTCACTAGTCATGAAAATAATGCAAACAAAACTAAACAGCGACTGCGGGAGGAAAGGTCTAGCAACTGGGCAACATTAAAATAAAATTTCCTGGTGTCTTTTGACAAGACTCAGTGCTAGCAAATATCTGGTAAGACAGAGTATAAGTTGGCGCACGCTATTTCGGAAGGTAAGATGGCAATATGGGTGAAAAGACCTCTCTTTGGTCTTTTGTCTCTCTCAAAAAGTCTCTCTTTGACTTATTCATTTCATTATAACCATTTATCCTACCAAAGATGTGTTTGAAAACTTATGTAGAAGGTTGATCTTGAAGGAGGTATTTATAAGAGCAAGAAGAAAAACAAACAAACCAACCCAAAGTAACAACTTATGTACCTGTCAAACATCAGTTTCTCAAAAAAAAAATTATTCAGGGAAAGTTTGCGATACATTGCAAAGTCAATGAAACAAAACAAAAAACCCAAGTTTCAAAGCACTACCCAGAAAACCACATCGTTTGCCACAGTCCACACTTTCTGTATTTTATGTGTATTTTCTTTGCTCTATGTTTAGGAATTCCTACACAGTATTCCATCGTTCGGTTTGGAAAATCGTGTCTCACCAACGTAACTGACAATAACCCCCGACGCTGCCATGGGATCTTAGATCCTAGCCTCGCTCTCTCCTTATGCCCCTGGTGGGGCTGGAGGTCAAAGGACGCATCTGCTGCTTCCTCCTGGCTCAGCTCCAGAGTCAGCCTCACACCCAGTTTCCTCGCTTCAGGAGATTTCTTTGCATTACACTAGGCTGGGTGTGCCACGTACACTAACCAGTGCCTGTTTCTGAAATTCATCAGACCTCACGGTGAACTTCTCGGAGTTCCCATGAACCCAACAGCCTCGGAAAGCAGCAAATACAATGATGCCATTTGTGTAGATGGAAATACTCTCCGCTGGGAGAACATAGGCACTACCACGTTTTTAATTCTAATTCTTCCTCGAGAATTTTTTTTTTCACTTGTAATATGTATAGTAACAAAGAGTTTTGTTTTGTAAGCGTTTTTCCCCAGAATCATGAAAGCACATTCTTCCCGGTAAATTAAACATGGCATAATTACAAGAAGATGGGCCGTGCTTTGGGTCTCCTTGTATGGGGATTTCATTTTAAAGCATTCTCTTTAATAACCTCAGAACTCTCACAGCCTCCACTGCGGAGCCACAAGCAAGTTCTGTTAACAAAAATCCATGTCTACGTTACTGAATTCTAAATTTTACCAGGTAGGTCCTACCTGGGAGATTACTATCACATTCTCAAGGGCTAGCTTCATTCCAGAAAAACTCTTTATCACCATTATGAGATCAGGAATTAATGGGATTGTGAAAACAACAGTGTCCAGGACAATGTACAACTATTCTGAGTACTGGCCTGGCGGAGCTCCGCGGGGGTCTGTATGAATCACCGATTCCCCAGGGAGGAAGGACATCATTTCTCTAGCATCCTCTCGGTCTGTCCATGTCCTAAAACACACTAGACATTTCTGGAGGGCATGATCTATGGGAAGAGCTTGGTAAATGTTTGCACTAGCTGTGAACGGCAGTCAGAAAGACTCCCTCCCTCAACCCCCAGGGGCCTTTGTGCGTTGACACAGGGAGAGAATATTCCAAGGCTTGGGGCCCACGTAAGCCACAGTCAAAACAGGCCAGAACGGCATGAGGGGACAGTGAATTTATGAAGCTGATCATACCAAAAGAGACATACCGCTGTTCACTAAGGAGGGGTTTTTGAAAGATTCGCCTGGAGGTGGGGTTCAGAGGGTGGAAAGGAGGAAATAAGGAGGAGACCCTGGGAGCAGGCTCTGCAGGGCAGCAGGTGGAGGCATGAGGACTAGGATGATGTCAGTGGAAGAAGGAGAAGATGGGTCAGAAATGGATAAGCTGTGGGCTAGTCCCATGGGGAAAGCGATGGTCCAAGTGGGTAGGGAAAGCAAGGAAGGGGAAGTCAGCCCAGTTAGGTGACAAAGCCCAGCGTTCCACGGAGGCTAAGGGAGAAGCATTTTCAAAAGGAAGGAGGTGGTCAACATCCCCAAATTCCAGAGAGAGGTTGAGGAGGAAGAAGACTCAACGGACCCCAGGATTTGGGGCTCAGGATTGCTGCGGTGGGCCTGAAGACCAAAGGTCTTCCCCACAAGGAACCAAGAGGCTCGAGGCTTCCAAGACGTCCAGACAGGGGCTAGGACTTCCCTGCGTACAAAGGACAGAGGAAGAAGCAGAGAGGAAGGGGCGACCGGAAAGAGGAGGGAGGGTCATCAGGATGAAGGAATTCTCCTTGTTCCTGACAAGGAGGGATGGATGGGCACCCAAGGGCGATGAGTCCAACGGCTGAGCCCTATGACGTCAGCACGGTCATGGCAGGAGGTAGGGCAGCTGCTAAACGGGGAGGTGAGGCAGGCAGGGAGGCAGGGCTCAGGCTGGGCTTGGCGGGAAAACGAAGGCCCTTCCCTCACTGCTCTTCCTACATTGCGCAATCCGTTCTTCCTTCACTCCTATGGACTCGCCCTGCAAGCTTAGAGCCCCCCCAGATGCTTTAAGGTGGCTCCCCAGGGGACCCTTTCCCATGGCCTCATTAATACCTACTAATCCTTCCTCCCTCAGATCAGATGCTACTTCCTAATGCAGGTACCACACCCAGCAAGGCGAGGTGCTGCCATGGGTCTCCGTCAGCGCCTCGTATTTGTCCTCACTACTTCTCTCTCACGCTGGACCATAAGCTCCAGGAGGGCAGAGACTTTCGCTTTTTCACTCTGATACCCGGGCTCCCAGTACCGCGCCTGGGATCCCGCGGCGGCACGGCAGGCTTCGTCGGTCAGGACCACTGCCTCTGTGGTCCCACAGGGCCTGGCGCACAGTAGGTCCTCGCTGAGTGCCTGCTGGCTGATGCATTGCCTGGATGTGGTAGTTAGGCTCTCTGGGGCCTCAGTTCCCAGTCTGCTCCTAGGACAGCTAGAGATCTGGGGCTCCTCGACCCTCGTGGCTAGAGGGACCTGTGAGAATGGAGTTCTTTGCGGGCCGACTGTCTACTCCCGAGTGCCAGGCCCCAGCGCGGGGACAGGGAGATAGCGGAGAACGACACAGGTTCTGCCTCAAGGAGGAAGGCAGACAGAAGCCAGGCTTTTTAATACAGCGTGAAGAATATGGTGAGACTGGCACACAGGGGAGCCTCCGCGACTCACCGAGTACTTTCAGATCGATGGAGGCACTTCCCCCAGATGGCCCCCTGTCACTCCTGGCAACCCCACTACGTGAGCCAGGGGGTTGGGTGTAAATCCTCACAGGCAGCTGTTGGTAACAAGGCCGGGGACAGACGGCACGATGAGCGTTTACCAGGTTCCAGGCCATGCGAGACCCTCACCTTGGGGTTCTGTGAGACTACCGTGGGCTGCCCGTTAGCATTATACCCCCACTGGGAGACGAGAGGTTGGCTCAGGGCGATAAAGAAGGTTCACTCAGGCACCAAGCTTGGATGCAACAGAACTGAGACTCAAACCCAGGTTGGAATGACCCAGAGCTAACTAGGAGGCAACAGTGATGTCAACGCGCAGTCCCTAGGGGAACCCACAGTGAGGACGGGTCGATGGTTGAGAAAGGGCCCTGCAGGTCCGGCATGCGGGGCGAGCCTGGCAGGGACAAGGGGCGTGCACGGTGGCCAGCTGTGTTCTCCATCTGACAAGTCTTACAGAAACTCAGATAGCACAGAAGGGTATGGGCTAGCAGTCCCGAGGGTCCAGGGGCAGGGCGGCACAGGCTGCAGTAGGCGGGGGGTTGGGAAAAGGCAGCTTCTGCTGCTGGGTACTCGCCACCGACTGAGGACTTCCGCAGACGGGCCTCCTTCCCTCCGAGGGAGGCCAGAAGGAGCATGCAGACCCTGGGCCCGGCATGCAGGGGACTGCACAAGGGAGCACCTCTACGGAAGTCCTCCCAGATGAGCACTGTGCATCTTCTCACCTCCAGGAAAGTGCTTCCAAGCAGACCCCTGGTTAGAAGGCACAAGTGGCAGCCACCACCCTCTCCAGAAGGAATGGGTAGATGGGGAGAAGGAGGGCAAACCCGGACCAGGGCGAATGTAACTGGGTGGCCAGCCCCGACCAGGGAGAAGGCTCACCTGGGCTTCTGCTCTCAGAAGCCTCTGGCTGCTGCCCTGCACAGCTGGCCTGACTTGTTTACCATGCCCCTCCGGTCCCTGTCACTTCATGAGAGGAGAACAGGGTCCTGAGGTCACCAGAGCCCAGCCCTCCCTCGTCACATTCCTGAACCTTAGCCAAGACTTGCTGGGACCATAATGAAGCCAAGCTGGGGTCGTGGCGGGGGGGAGGAGGGGACATGTGTCTGCTGACCACTTGTCAGCCACAGTCCCCAGGTGACCACTCTGCTCACCTTCTCTCCTGGCAAAGGCCAACAGCGTGGTGAGGCATACTGGACCAGAAACACCAGTCAGCAGGGTAGGAGCAGTGTCGCTTTCTCTCTCTCTTTGCAGGCCCTCCATGTGCCCCACGGGGTGGGGGTGGGGGTGGGGGGGCTTCATGCTGAGTTAACCAGGGATTAAGACAGATGTGCAGCTGGGTCCAGGAAGCTCCCCGTGAGGATGAGAGTAAGGAGCAAGGCAAAATGAGGGCTACGGTGAGAAAGCATGGGGATGAGGTGGGCTGGGAGAGAAAGCTGGGTGAATGGAAGAAATCACACGCCCATAGCCACAGAAAGGCTGAGGAGTCATGCACCAGTTTTCTGGAAGGGAAGGGACCTAATAACCCGCTGGGCGCCTACATTGTTGCATTTGCTACAAACTCTTTTTCAGTAGGTAACACTGAGCAGGATCCGATCAGCCGATCCCAGGCTTTTCTGCCCTGCTGGGCCCCGAATGATGGGTTTAGCCACCACCAGCAGTGCTGGAGAAACAGTAAGGAGTCGCCAAAGCACAGAAACCCGAAGACTCTCCTCCCTTGCATCTGGAAAGCCCTCTCAGGCTCCCCCATCTCCGCGCCTCCCCCGCCCCCAGGCTCCGTCTCTATGACCCCTCAGCACCACCGGCCCCCCCCCTCGTGTGACGCATCACACACGGTCATGACCTGCTCATCCATCTCCTGCCCAGCAGGGATGGTGCCCAGCATGCCACACGGCTGCCAGGAAACTTCTGGACTCACCACTGCCCTTCCGTGCTGGCTTCTGAGCCACCAGCGCGGAGGGAGGGATGAGGCTCCTCCTGAGAACGGGCGAGAACAGGCTGGGAGCAAGGCCCTTCAGCCTCAGCGGCTTTTTCTGCTCCAGGCAGCTGTCTGCCCCGAGTGCTGCCCCGGGCTGAGCCCCAGGGAAGCTGCTTCATAAACACTCACTTAGCAAGACATTTAAAATACTATTGATTTCTCTCCTCAAAAGGAGAGGGGAGACAGTGAGAGACGGGTGAGCCATTAGTAACAATGAGCCCCCGCCGCCCCCCAACCAGAGAATTTATTTCCCTTGCAGATTACCAGGGTGGCAGCCCTGGGAGAGACGAACACGCTAATGGAGGAAGCTGCTAGAACCAGCAGGTGCCCTGGCTCCAAGAACAGCAATTAGAGGCTTAAGCAGCCTTTTCTACGAGACAATGAGAAAAATAAACCTGATTTCAGACAGTGGACCTGCTTGCAAGGCATCTTTCTCTCCTATTTAGGAGCAAAGACAGGAGGCCACACCTCTTCGCCAAGACCCAGGAGCCTCTGGTCAACGCCAAGCCACCACACACAACATTTTCAAGCACCTGCTAGACACCGGGCATGGGAATGCATGCAGATGGATGGCAGGGGCATGAAGGTGAGTAAAAACAGAGCCCTTGTCCTCCTGGGGGCAACATGCACACTGGCGGGCTGAGTGTCTCCCTGGATTATCGGCTCCAGGACAGCAAACCAACCCTGCTCGTTCTCTGCTCTTGGGGTCTCTGGTGGACTGACCATGTGTGCCCATCCCGCCCCCATTCATATGCTGAAGCCCTAACCCTCAGTGGGATGGTATTAAGGAAAGGGGCTTCTGGGGGTGCCTGGGTGGCTCAGTGGGTTAAAGCCTCTGCCTTCGGCTCAGATCATCTCAGGGTCCTGGGATCGAGCCCTGCATCGGGCTCTCTGCTCAGTGGGGAGCCTGCTTCCCCCTCTCTCTCTGCCTACCTCTCTGCCTATTTGTGATCTCTCTCTCTCTCTGTCAAATAAATAAATGAATGGAAGGAAAGGAAAACGAAGAAAGGGGGCTTCTGGAATGTCATTAGGTTGAGATGAGGTCCTGAGGGCGGAGCTTCCAGAATGGAATTAGTGTTCTTTTGAGAAGAGGAAGAGACCAGAGTCCAATCTTTCCACACCGTGATGTGAGGTTAGAGCGAAAAGGCATGGTCTGCAGGCAAAAAGGCCTGCACCAGTAAGAGAAACTGCTGGCCCCTTCTTCTCAGACTTCCCAGCCTAGAGAACCGTGAGAAGTACGTGTCTATTGCGTAAGCCCCTCAGTCTTGCTTTCTGTTAGAGCAACCCGAGCTAAGGCAGGGCCCTAGCCCTTAGCACAGTGCCTGTCTCGTAACAGGTGCTCAACCGCCATTCTTGGAATTAATTTGTTCTTGACCCGGAAATGACAGCTACTGGAAGAGAAAGACAACCCCCAGCACCTAAGTGGTTCCGTACACAAGAGCAGATGACCAGACTGTCCCCTCCAACTGAGACGAGGGGCCTGCAAGATCATCACCCACGTATCTTAGCCTCATTTACAGATTTCTTTGAGGTGGGCTTTGCTCCTTAAACTCAAGAGGTGCCAACCTAAAAAAAAAAAAAATTTCTTCTGATGTATAAATATGCTTTGGAAATAATAAAACATACGAATGAAGCTTCAGAAACTCCCGTCCCCTAGACCATGGCACAGTGGATCAGGGAGAGGTGACCCCGAGAGGCTGCCAGTGGCTCCATTTACCTATCTGTTTTTTAAAGATTTCATTTATTTACTTGAGAAAGAGAGCGCGAGGAGCGCGAGCAGGGGGAGGGGCAGAGGCAGAGGGAGAAGCAGGACCCTCACTGAGCAGGGAGCCCGATGCGGGACTCGATCCCAGGACCCTGGGATCCTGACCTGAGCTAAAGGCAGACGCTTACTGACTGAGCCACCCAGGTGTCCCACCATCTACATATTTTAATGATCACATGAACGGGGGTCTGTGGCAGAGGCCAAGTCAAGTTTGTCACAGAGCACAAACATGCCTTTAGGAGGGAGAGATCAGGGACCAGCGGACATTTCTGCCTCCCTGCAAGCGGGCTGAGGTGTGCCCTCCCCTGAGGGTGGAGCAAACACTAGGGGGAGCCCTCAGGACTGGGCAGAAGGAAGAACAGCCACTGAATGAATTCTCTCCCCTTCTGAGAGAAGGTGAGACGCTGAAGCCGTTACTCTAGACCCACGTGTTGGGTCACCTAACTCCAGGACTCACTGGATGCCCAACTGCTCTGTCTCCGGAGAAACCCGCATCTCTGGACAGCAGGGAAACTCCGTGGGTACAGACTGCAGGCTTCCCAGCAGGGGAGAACCAGGTACAGGACACGGAGAAGCAGGCCCAGGAAGAGGAAGATCACCATAGACAGAATCAGCCCCTCGCCTTCCCCCACTGCAGAGATCTGCTGCTGAGCGCCAAGGTTTTAAGGGACTGGGGGTTTGACAGTGACGGAAGGAGGAGTAGAAAGGGGAGATTCTAGAAGTAGAGAAGGAAGAAGGCAGGAGCGGAGAAAGGGATTATCTACTTTACGCCACAACAAAAGAATAGTGAGGAGATTTGCCCAGGCTCTGAGTTGCTTCTGTTTCTCCTCTCTGGCTCTCCCCCGCCTTCCATGGAAATGCTATCTTTGTGACACAGATTGGCGGCCAAGGGAACCAAGACAAGACCTTATGGGTGAGGGCAGTTTGTAAGCAGATAAATACCATTATTTTGGCGTTGCCAGCAATCAATAACCACGCATGGTGCTGCTTGTTTTTATAATTATAATTGAGATCTAATCAATTTATGAGTTTCCGCCCCTAGAAGGTATGAGTTTTATAAGAGCAGAAACTCCATGTGTACAATCTATATTCTTGCTGACGTGTGAAATCGAGGACGGTTTTATGATTTTGATTTAATGCAACACTCTTATGATAGAGAATGGGAAGGATATTTTTCAGTAAACTTTCCTACTGCCAATAATGCTGAAGATGATGGTGATGACAACGACGACCACGACATTGGTGGGAAATGGCGTGTCTTATGTGGTTATTGTGGGGCACCTGGCCGGTTTAGCTGGTAGAGCATGCGGCTCTTCATCTCGGAGTCATGAGTTCAAGCCCCACATCGGGGGTAGGGTTTACTTACAGTTTTTGGTTTTTTTTGTATGAGGTTACTATACACCAGGCCCCATTCTAAGAACTTTCCAGTGATTATTTCCATTTAAACCTCAAAAACAATCCATGAGGAGGGTGTCATTATTAGGATCCCATTCCTCCAATGAAGACACGAATTCAAAGTGGTCCCAGTGCTTGTTGAAAGTCAACCGGTGAGTAGGTTTGGGAATCGAACACAGGTCTGACTGAAGAGGGAACCAGGACATTCTGACACTCTCCTTTTCTGCCTGCCAGGCCCAGGCTCCTGCGACAGTGACCTTGTGCTCCCACCATGAGCCCTGGCAGGACTGACGCTCGTACAGACCAAGAAATTATGAATCTTGCACCTCAAGGACCTCAGTGCCCACCCACACTGATGAGGACCAGTGGGGCGCTTGAATTTCGCCGACGACTCTGTGTCCTTTCACCTCACGCACTGCCTTTGCCGAAGACCCAAGTTGGAAGATGCAAATTCAGAGGGCAAACCCTCGTCCCCCACCCTTCTGGCTTCCCTCCAAACCCAGGGAAGACCTGCACCAGGTACCCTCAGCTCCACCAACAGGCCCCACACTTTGACCGGGTGGGGCTTTGTTACTCATGGCCCAGAGGGAGGCACGGTCCCGGCATCAGGGCCCTGGGGATGACTGATGCCATGTACCCTCTACCGCTGGTGACTTCTGCTGAGTGGCCGCACGGAGCAGGCCTGTGGGAGAGGAAGAGCAGTGTACGCAGAGGGGTTCTGGTCTCTTGCCCCCCTCCCCCATGCGCCCAGGGCAATGCCTCACAGGTGGCAGGAGCATCACCTAAGCAACGACTTCCCTCCCGTGCCAGCCTTTCTCCGGTTAGGGGAGGAGGACCAAAGGACCCCCCACCCCGTGGAACCCACTCATTGCTTTGATGCCTTGAAGAGGAATCAACCCAGCTGCTAGCTTGGGTCTGCCAGGGCTGGCTTTTCTGAGAGCTTCCCCGGAAGTTCAATTGTCGCTGTCGTGCACAGCTAGATTTCCCCCTGGGTTTCTGTCATTCCTGCTGCAGTAGACTCCCTGCTCCGGGGCCCACCGGGCGGTGGTATCAGCAGAGACCAGGCTCCGAGCCTGGAGCACAAGGGCCATCAGTGCTGGCTGGCTTCCAGCGGAGGTGGGCCCGCCCAAGCACCCAGAGAGGCGGTAGGGGCGGTGTTAACAGCAGGCTAGCACTTCACGAGGGCTTGGACAACTGTTCTAATGCATCCTGATGAGCTCCATCTGCTGCCAATCCACACTGGGCATATGTCTGCTCGCCCCAGCTCTGCATTTTGGCTTGAAAATTCATGGCTGAGCATGTATATGCCTTGCAGAGAGGAGACAAATGCTAGAGACAGCCTCCTGTCTGTGAGCAATGGTAGGCAGGTGGGAAAGAACGTTGTGCAACTGCAGACCCGCAGAATGCCCAAGGGGTGGGTGCCCTTCCTGAGATAGTCACCAAGTCCCAAACCAGATAGTACCGGAGCATACATGTGACCCGTCCAAGTCTTCACAGTGGCTGGAGCCTTAGCAGAACCGGTTTCGTGACCCACCTTGCTGGCTTCTCCGGGCGGTGGTCAGTGGTCTCATTCCCACTCTGTTCTGAGCCTCAGTTCAGCTTGGATCTCAATTTTTTCATGCCATCGATTTCACAGACCGCTTCCTCTCTCTTCACGTGAATGATCTCCACCAAGAATGAGTTTTCTTCTGGGAACCCCAAGTAAGAAATGCTGAGACACAAGAGCCCCCCGAGGTGGCCACGCCCAACCATCTCCAGGCCTTGCACGCTGTCCTGGTTCCAGGAAATCAACATGGGACAAACAAGGGCCCACCACATGCCTGGCCAGCGCCGGATGATGACCCAGGCAAAGTACGTGTTCCGCACATGAAGTCTGGGCACCAAACCTATTTCCTTTTTAAAAAATACTCTCTATTACAAAAATTTTACAGAGTATTTATCTTAGTGAAGAAAAGAAACAAACTACGACAGTTCCAGTCACCATATTTCAAGACTTACTCTAAGGCTACAATCATTAAGATAGAGTGGGGGTGGTGAGAAAGTCAACCAACACATCAGTGAACAGAAGAGAAGACTGAGATGTGGACCCATGCAAATGTAGTCAGGGGACTTTGCAAAAGGAGCAAAGGTAGCAGATTCGGTTCAATGGAGAAAGGATAGTCTTTTCAGTAAATGGTGCTGGAGCAATGAAATGTCCCAATGCCAAAGAATGAACCTCTTCAGGGACCTTATACCTTAACACATTTAATTAAAGTGGATGATAAGCCAAAAAGTAAATTGCAAAACCATAAAACTTATAGAGGAGAGGAGAAAAATCTATGTGACCTTGGGTTCGGTAATGAATTTTTTAGAAGTAATGACAAAAGCCTGACCCATGAAAACAAAGATGAGTTGGACTTCGTTAACCTTAAAAACTCCTGCTCTCTGAGCGACAGTGTCATGGGAACCAAAACATAAGCCTGGGAGAAAATATTTGCAGACACACATCTGACCAAGAACATGTATCCAAAAGGAAATACTCTTAAAGCTCAACAAAAGGAAAACAAAGAGCCCAATTAAAAAAAATATACAAAAGATCTTAAGAGCTACCTCCCTGAGTAAGATGTAAAATAACCATATAAAAAGATTCTCAACCTCAGCTGTCATTAGGGAAATGCAAATTAAAACAATGGCACACCACCACAAACCCATCAGAATGTCTAAAAGTTAAAAAAAAAAACCAACCAACAATACCAACTGCTGGCAAGGGCACGAAGTGATGCTCTCATTACTGCTAGCAGGAATAAAAGATAGTCTCCCCACCTAGGAAAACAGTTTGGCAGTTTCTTTTGAATCTAAACATCGTGGGGTGCCTGGGTGGCTCAGTACATTGAGCGTTCAATTCTTGATTTTGACTCTGGTCATGACCTCAGAGTCCTGAGATCCAACCCTGCACTGGGCTCCACACTCAATGGGGAGTCTGCCTTCCTTCTGTCCCTGTTCCTTCCCCCGGCCCCTGCTCACTCTCACTCTCTCTCTAAAATAAGTAAGGAAAGAAAATTTAAAAAAAAAAAAAAATCTAGAGGCGCCTGGGTGGCTCAAGGGGTTAAAGCCTCTGCCTTTGGCTCAGGTCGTGATCTCAGGGCCCTGGGATCGAGCCCCGCATCGGGTTCTCTGCTCAGCAGGGAGCCCGCTTCCCCCTCTCACTCTGCCTGCCTCTCTGCCTACTTGTGATCTCTCTGTATCAAATAAATAAATAAAAGCTTTAAACATAAATAAATAAATCTAAACATCTTACCATATGACCCCACTATGGCATTCCTAGGTATTTACCCAATTAATTTGAAATATCATGGCAACAACTCAAAAAAAATGCACTCAAATACTTGTATCAGCTCTATTCATCATTGCACAAACTGAAAACAGCAACAATATCTTTCCTAGGTGAATGGATAAAGACATGAAATTTCACATAATGGAATACTATTCAGTGATAAAAAGGAATGATTATCAAGCCACTAAAATGTTTGAGTCTTACATGAATACTGCTAAGTGAAAAACGCTCGTGAAAAAGGCTACATAATGTTTGGTTCCATTATAGGACATTCTACAAAAGGCAAAACCATAGAGATAACTAAACAGATCAGTGGTTCCCAGGGATGTGAGGTGGGAAGGTGCGACAGCGGAAAAGTGAAGCACAAGGGATTTTTTCCAGAGTGGTGAACCTATTCTTTTTGACATTAGAAGGGTGGATATAGGACACTATAAATTTGTCATGACCCACAGAACACAGCAGCATCGAGAACCTTAATGTGTGTAAACGTTTGAACACCATTTACAAGTCGGGAGGTCCTAGGATGAGATGCAGAATGTGCATCTAACTGGATGCCAGAGGCGCTGACCTGAGTAGCTTTGGAAATGAGTGGAGAATGTAAGACTAAAGGCAAAAGAACTAGACATAAGCAGTGTGCTCTAAATGATAAAGTCATTTCCTGTAGAGGTAGGGGTTACAATTCTGATACCGCTCTACAAGTATAATGAGAAAATTAAGCAAAGGGATGGCAGATGCTGGGAACCAAGTTTCTCACTGTTGGAGTGGAAAGTTAAAGACAAACAAGGGAGGAGGCTAAAAAGATCCATGTGCCAATGGATTAGAATTGAGGATAAGAGATTGAACTCCTATAGAGTTTAATATAGATAAGGATGGATTCGAATGGAAATCACAGGTCTATGTGTGAGTTTATTAGTATACAAACATCTATTTCCTTGCTCTATCAGCTCAAAGGGCAGAGAAGCAACATTCCAATACTAACAAGCACACCTAGTACCCAAATACCCAAATCTTGGCTTCTCATACCATTCTCTAGTAAAAGAAATCAAAGCAACTTAGAGAAATGGCTGGGATTTCATGGCGAGAATAAAGAATATACAAGATGAGAACGAGATGAACCAGGTAGGGTGAGAAAATAAAGAAGAGCTCAAAAGTAAGTAAATAAGATGAACCCCAATGACATTATGTCAAAGGGACATGGGAGCTAACAGAAAGAGATGTCAATGTCCAAAGCAAAAACAATTTCCATGACAAAATCTTGGGGTTGGACTAATTTGATATTACTGGATCATAACCTCAAGTACAAAAAAAATGCTTATGAGTCCATAAATCAATGGTTGAATGAATGAATCAGGAAGACGAAACAAATTTCTGGTGCAGAAGAATTCCCACTGATTTATGGAGATACTCCATCCTTGAGGGGATGGAGCATTAACTCCCCACTGTGTAAGTGTGGGCTGTACCAAGTGCCTTCAAGGTTTCCGTGAACACCGTTAAGTCCTGTACCCTTGATATGATGGGATGTTGGCACGCTACCTCTGTGGTCTTCCTTGTACCCCTGTATGATGAGATGCTAGAACTCTACCTCTGTGGTCTTCCTTGTATCCTTAATATGATGGGACGCTAGCACGCTACCTCTGTGGTCTTCCTTGTACCGTTAATATGATGGGACGCTGGCACTCTACCTCTGTGGTCTTCCTTGTACCCTTAATATGATAGGATGCTAGCACGCTACCTCTGTGGTCTTCCTTGTACCCTGTATGATGGGATGCTAGAACTCTACCTCTGTGGTCTTCCTTGTACCCTGTATGATGGGATGCTAGAACTCTACCTCTGTGGTCTTCCTTGTACCCTTAATATGATGGGACGCTGGCACTCTACCTCTGTGGTCTTCTTTGTACCCCTGATATGATGGGATGCTGGCACTCTACCTCTGTGGTCTTCCTCTCCAAAATCCATAACCCTAGTCTACTCATGAGAAAAACATCCAACAAATCCCAACTGAGGACATTCTAGACAACTGACCAGTACACCACCAAACGGTCAAGGTCATGAAAAACAAGAAGTCTAAGAAAAAGGCACAACCAGGAGGAACCTCAGGAGATATAATGACTAATACATTGTAGTATCATAGGTGAAAGTATGGAACAGAAAAAGGAAAGTAGGAAAAACTAAGGAAATCTGAATACAGACTTTAACTGATTATAATGTATCAACATGGGTCCATTAATTGTGACCAAAGTAACACACCCAAAAAAAGATGTCAGTAAGGGGAAAATGCGTGCACAGTGTATGGGAACTCTGCTGTCTCTGCGATATTTCTGTGAATCTAAAACTTTTCTAAAATAAAAAGTTTATGTAACCAAACAAGAATATTGAAGTAATGACTTCAGAAAATAGAACTTTGTTGGATACCAACTGCTGATTATAAGAGGTGCATAGTGAGCTTTCCTATCTTGGCTATTATAAATAATGCCACAGTAAACATAGGAATGCATTTATCTTTTTAAATAAGTGTCTTAATTTCTTTGGGTAAATACCTAGGAGTGGAATTAGTGGATAATACGGTATTTCTCTTTTTAATTTTTTTGAGGAACCTCCATATTGTCTTCCGTGGTGCCTACATGAGTTTGCATTCCCACCAAAAGTATCCAAGAGTATTCATTCACCACTGATGAATAAGTAAGGGAGATGTGGTATATATACATACACACACAAGCACTCACGTTGCCCATGTGCACATGCGTGTACACATGCACATACACACATGCGCACACACACACAGAATGGATTACAGAGCCATGAAAAGGGTGAAACCTTGCCATTTCGGACAACATGGTTGAACTTAGAGGGTATTGTATTCAGTGAAATCAGTGAGGTAGAGAAAGACAAATACTGTACGATTTCATTCGTATGTGGCATCTAAAAGAGTCAAATAAATAAACCAACAAAAAGGAGAATGAGGAGCCCCTGGGCAGCTCAGTGGGTTAAAGCTTCTGCCTTCAGCTCAGGCTCGGGTCATGATCTCAGGGTCTTGGGATGGAGCCTCCCATGGGGCTCTCTGCTCAGCAGGGAGCCTGCTTCCCCCTCTCTCTGCCTGCCTCTGCCTACTTGTGATCTCTCTCTGTCAAATAAATAACTAAAATCTTTAAAAAAAAAAGGGGGGGGGGGAGAATGAGACCTATAATAAAGGGAACAAACTGATGGGGAACACGGGCTGAGAGTGGGGACAGGCAAAGTGGGCCAAGGCGAGTGGGAGATACAGGCTACTAGATACGGATTGAGTAAGTCATGGGAACAAATGACACGGCCAAAGGGATAGTCTCAGGGATAGTTTAACAGTGTTGCATCATGACAAGAAGTAGCCACACTGGTGACGACTGAGCATCCTGTATAAACCTGTGGAATCACTACTGTTGTACACGTGAAAGAAAGAAAACGCTGTGTGTCAGCTCGACTCAAAATATATTTTTTAAAGTGCATAATGATCAAAACCTGAAGAATGACCAAAAATGAATGCAGGCCAGGAAATGAGGAGAGGCCCTTCCACAAGTGATGCCTGAGAAGTTCCCCAAACCAACCCTAGAGGGACAAATGGGGAAATGGCCTTCACAACCACGGATTCACATCTGTGTGTCAGAAAAATATGAAGTCACCATACTATGGGTTTCCTGGTAAAGGGTTATTATGTGTTCCATTGTGGAAGTTCCAGCCAAAGGAGGAAGACATGAATAAAGAAGTTCAACCCACACATACTGAACAGAAAGAAGTACTTTATGAAAATCCCAGGCTTACAAGTTAGAGTGATAGGGGTTCAAATTCTGCCTCTGCCATCTGCTAGATGCATGACCTTGAGCAATTTCAGTGAACAGAGGTCCATTCTTTTACCCTTAAAACAGAGAGAATGGTACCACCCAACACTGGGCTTTCAGAATGGTTAAATGGAGATACACGTATGATACACAGTGTCTAGCAAGAGTGAGTCATCAATAAATGGCAACTCTTAACATTTACATTGGGAGAAGAAGATAAAATTTCCATTCTCTGTAGATGAAATCGTCTTCTACAGAAAAGATCCAAAACGATAAAATGAGAAACTATCAGAATCAAGATTTCCTATTTGAAAGAATCATTTTAACAAAAACAGAAAAACACATTTCATTCACAAAAAGCAGTCCCAAACATTAACCTTCCAGCTACAGATGCCATGAGAAAGGCAGGAGCCTCTATCAAAGGAAACTGCAGACATTTCCCAAGGAAATTTGTATCGAGAAATGTGTGCCGTGTTTCCAGATGGAACAACTTAACTGTAAAGTTATCAGTTCGTCTCAAATTACTTTGAAATTCAATCTAAATCTCATCTTCTCAAAGCTTGCAAAATGATTTCTAATATTATCTGGGCGAATAGGCAAGAAGAGCCATAAAATTTCTGAAAAAATAAAAAAAAGAGTAACTTGTTACACAAAAAGATGAATGACAGAGTAAAAATCATTACGAAAACTAGCTATTTAGAAAAGACAAAAAAAAAAACCCAACAAACACCACCACCACCACCAACAAAAAACCCTGTAGCTCGATTTCTCATCATGCACCTCAGAATAAACTTTGGAAGGATTAAAACAGTATTATTCCAACTCCCAGTCACAACCCACAAGTGCGTTACGAATACAGCTTTCTAAAATATGAAGGATAATGACAGAGAAGAGGAAATAGTGCCCATTACGCACAGTAAGAGTGAGCTTCCACCAGACTGGCTCACAGTACCGACTCCTTCTTCCCGTTCCAATGCCACTGGCGTAATGCATCAAACATGAAAAATTCAACCATGAAAGAACAAAATGAAAACATAGGTGAACTTTTTATCTGGCCTCCGAGTTGGGGAGAGATTTCTAAACATACATCAAAGGCAGAAACTCCAAAAGAAAAAGCAAGACAGACCTGACTGGGTGAAAACATCAAAACCCAAGTCTATCACAAAACACCATTAAAGGCAAATGACAAATTGGGGGAAAATGTGAAATATATAGGATGGACTCCTATCCTTAAAATGTAAAACAATCACCTTGCAAATTACTGAGAAAAAGACTCACACCCTGAAAAGGAAAAAAAGCAAAGGATATAGCAGGCAATTCATAAAGAAGAATTACAGATAGCCTCTATTTTTTTGTTGTCATATATACAAAAAATAAAAGTTAGATCTGCATTGTAGTCAAAGAAGTAAAGAAAAAAAAAAATTCAAATTCTGACAGGGTCAGGTAATTGCCTCCCAAGATCCATTCTTCTGCTTTTCTTTGGTAACAAGAACTTTGATTTTTAGAGGGGAGAGGTCTACATTCCTTAGCACCTAGGTATAGGGTCACATGACTAGACACGGCCCAAGTACAGACTGAGTTGGCCACAGAGATGGAAGCAGGATTACATCCGGATTCACAGAGGTCTGCCAGAGGTAAAGCAGTATGTTCTTTGCTCTTTCCTTTTTCCTGTTGACTGGATTATAGGCAAGATGGCTGGAGCTCTAGCAAGCATGCTGGCCCTTGAGGTTACATGCTAATGTAGCCAGGGCAACAAGATAGAAGGGTCCTTGATGATTTAGATGCTCCACACCAGCCCTGGACATCCTACTACTTGATTTATTTTGTAGGAAAATCAAATAAACCCTCTTCTGCTTAAATCACTATTATTTGATCACTGTAGTGTCGATTACGTACTGCTCAAATTCTGACTAAAGAAAGTACTTTTCTTTATTCAAGCAGTGAAAACATTATTTTAAAAATCATAGTCTCAAAAAAAAAAATCATAGTTTCTAAAATTGGTAGGTGCCCTCTGAATAGATACTCTCATACGCTGCTTATGGTATGGGTTTTCTAGGAGAAATGTTGCTAGTTTATAACCAAAGAGTTACAAATGGCATATCCTCATACCCAGAAATTCTACTGCTCGGAATGTATCCTATGAAAAAGATTAAGATATGTGCAAAATTAATACACAGTGATGTTCACAGAAGCAGTGTTTATAATAATGAAAAATTAGAGAGAAGCTAAATGTTAACAATAAAGGACGAGTTATAAAAATTACAGTACATTTATAGATTTAGATACCACACGGTCATTAAAAATCAAGTTTTGAAAGAACAACTGATGATATGGGGATAATATTAAGTATTAGGCTAATAATGAATATTTTCAAGTACTATGTGATTCTACTCCATTCCAGAGGCTATGGCTAATTTTAACACTTTACGCTTCGTATTTTTCAGAATTTCTCAAACACAAATATGCATAATGTCTCTAAGTCAAGCAGAGAGAGTCAGTTATCATATGGTTTCACTTACGTGTGGAGCATAAGGAAAAACATAGAGGACACTGGGAGAAGGAAAGGAAGGGTGAATGGGGGGGAAATCGGAGGGGGAGATGAACCATGAGAGACTGTGGACTCTGAGCAACAAACAGGGTTTTGGAGGGGAGGGGGTGGGGGGTTGGGCGAGCCTGGTGGTGGGTACTGAGGAGGGCACGTATTGCATGGAGCACTGGGTGTGGTGCATGAACAATGAATCTTGGAACACTGAAAAAATAAAATTACTGAAAAAAAATAAAACAAAACCAAAAAATGGTAAAAAAAAAAAATTTTCAATGAGCTACAGAGACATCATTCCTATATAGCTCTATTTCCTCCTTCTCTCTTTTTATTGCTATTATTCTTATACATATTATATCCATATAGGTTACAAACTAAAAACAATATTGTAAGTATTACTTTATAATAATTTTAGTTTGTTACGGAAGTTTACAGAATAAAGAAGAGCAATAATAATTCATGTAAGTTCGTTACATTAATGTTCTTAGGCATGAACTTCCCTATACCTTATTCCAAATACAGTGAGTCCCATCAATCAATCAATCAATCAAAAATCTGCATGTGTCTACTGCCTTTGGCCACACAGCTATCTGTTCCATCTGGGGAACTCCATGGGCAGTGTATTCTGCCCCAACGTGCCTCACTGGTCTGCACCTTGCAATATGCTTGCTGCTACCCTCTGAGTAATCTTCACAAAGGATAAGGAACATCTAATATGTCACCACAGTTCACTTACAAGTCAGATGTTTCCACTCCAAACCAATCCAATCTCCCGCACCTAGTTCTGTGACCTACATGCTTTCAAGACCCTTGGAGTATCTCTTTGCACTCAGTGATGCTCCTGAGGCCTTCTCAGGTCTGGGAGCTCCTGGCCTCACACCAATATTGTCTGTCTTGAAGTAAATGGTCTTTAAAAGGAATGTGTTCTCTGTTGATTAGAAAGTATGTTTAGGCTGCAAGGAACAGAAAAGTTGACCAACAGTGGCATACGCTCTAGGTGACATAAGAAGTGGGCAGATAGGGGCGCCTGGGTGGGTTGATGGGTTAAGCCTCTGCCTTTGGCTCGAGTCATGATCTCAGGGTCCTGGGATCAAGCCCTACATCAGGCTCTCTGCTCAGCAGGGAGCCTGCTTCCCCCTCTCTCTCTGCCTGCCTCTTTGCCTACTTGTGATCTCTCTCTCTCTCTCTCTGTCAAATCAATCAATCAATCAATCTTCAAAAAAAAAAGAAGTGGGCAGATAGTAGCGATGTCGTTGGTTCAGCAGGGACCCACATTCTTCCTCTTTTTTGCTCATTCTCAATAGGGAGACTTTAATCTACAGGCTTTTTGCCTTGTGGTTACAAAATGGTTGCTTGGGTTCCACAAACACACACACACACACACACACACACACACACACACACACACACACACACACACACACCCCTCTGCAGGGAGGAAGGACAGCACCAGTTGTGCATGAAAGCAGTTGCTCTCTCAGAAAGCTCCAGAAGAATTTGCTTACGTTTCATTGGGTAGTACTGAATCCAAGGGCCATACCCTTGGCTGAAAAGAGACTGGAAAATTGGGATGTGGCTGGACACATGTGTCCTTAAACAAAACCAGAACTAAGTGAGTAGGGGAAAGACAGCTACAAGTATCTGCTACATGTTGGCAAGCCTGATTATAGAACCCCAAGGTCTTTGGAAAGGTATTGGGTGTTACCAAACTGCACAAGGAGCACATCAAGCTATCTACATACACTGTGTATGTGTGTGAGTGCGTGTGTGTGTATTACCTAATGAAAGATAGAAAACTCGTATCACCTGAGCACCTCTTAGAATCAGCTGCTTTTGCAATTATCTCCAAGAATTCACTTCACTCTCCTAACCATCTCCTCAAAGAGCCCTTCTTCTCTTTGCTTTTGCAGATGAGGAAACAGAGGTTCCGAAAAAATGAGTAGCTTGCCCAAATCCGCATGGCTATCAAGTCCTGGGTCTGTGCTTCAGTCTCATGACTGCCTGACTGCACGGCCCACGCTTCCTCTAGCGCACAAGAAGTACACACCTTGTCCTTAAGCAAGTTCTAGCGGATGTACCTGATCGGCGAATAACGCAGCACAGCAAGTCTGAGGGAGTTTGCATCCAAACTTGAAAGATACATAGTTCAAGACTCACAGGAGGCCTGATGGAGAGCAACCTTCTCTGGGAAATGGAGGGCAGCAGGTATGCTAGCCACGATGACTGCGATCCCTCCCTTAAGGGCTGCTCATGGACAAAGAGGCAGCAAATCGGGACTCCAAAGGGCCAAGTAATCCGGCTATGGTTATCCCAGGAAAGACTGGGGGAAACAACCCAGAGATTTTAGATGCCAACCTCCATCAGAACTGTCAGAGTAAACCAAGAAGGAGGTCTGTCTCTACCACACGCAGAATGAATGGGAACTCAGACAGGAAGTAGAAAGGTACCTGATTTAACCTGGATATTTATTTCTTTAAATACTGCTCTAATTAAATGTGTAACAGATACTAACAGACTTATAGTTACACTTAGTTGTGTTTATTCATTGAACAGACCCTAGGCTGGGGATATAATGATAAATAAATTAGTCATAATCCCCACTTTCAAGGAGGTCACCATCTAGTGCGTATACAATGCCAGTATATCAGAGGTTCCAAAATCTAACAGTGTGCCCATATTTTTAAGTCAGTTTCCTTGTCTTAACTATGTGAGATGAAGTCTAGCCTCTCTGACCCCTGAGACCATGCTAGCAGTAGGTCAAAAGTCCAACAAACTACTCAGAAGGCAATAAAAAAGTACTTTGGAGTACTAGACTTATAAACCCAAATCCATAAAGAGATAGAAAACATCCTAGCTCTAGACAATTGTCACCTTGGGACATAAGTGAACTCCACACAAAGACTCATGGACAACATGTTATTGATGAATTTGATGTTAAGAGTTCTTACCATCCCACTTAAGGGAGACACAGAACAGGACCTGGGCACAGAAGAGGCATTTAATAAATGCTGGATGGGTCACTGGTGGGTGGATGGACAGATGAATGGACACACAGGTGGCTGGACAGATGGATGGAAAGACAGATGAACATATGGTTGGATGATGGATGAAGACACATTAACTCAGTAATGTAACTCAGTAACTGCCCTTGATTTTAGAGAACAAAACACCATAGCTATCAGAGTGGCACCTTAGGCTTTAAATTTTATTTTTAAAATTTCTTAATGGTTTATTTATTTGAGAGAGAGAGAGAGAGAGAGAGAGAGAGCATGCACACGCAAGCATGAGCAGGGGGAGGGGCAGAGGGAGAGGGAGATACGAAGACTTCCCACTGAGCAGGGAGCCCGTTCTCTGTGTTCTCTGTGTTCTCACGAGAGCCTGAGTCAACTCTGAACAGAACATTCTGCTCCAAAGGAAACCACGCTTAAGGTGTCAAGGCAAACATACTTGCTTCCTGAGACACCTTGAGCCCTTCTCCTGAAGCAGGGAGGAAGGACACAGACAGAGAGAGGACCTGCCTGGGGCTGGTGTGCCCGATGCCATCTGCTCCCATTCCAGAGGACCCAGAAACACACATAGCAGTCGGGTTCCCGCCTGAGGCCAAGCCCCAGAATGACAGCCCCGAAGAGGCCACAGACTGGCAGCTGGGACTCCCCGAGCTTGCATGGCCCACAGGAGTGGGCAGTCTACAGGGAAAGCTGGGGCAGAGGTCCCAAGGGGAGAGGACACACTGGCAGGTGCAGAGTCACAGGCAGGCGCCTGCCAGCTGCCAGGTGAAGGAACCCCGCAGCAGCCACCATTTAAGACCCGGGGTGGCGGTTGTGGTTAGGGGCAGGGGAGGAAGGTTTGGGAGAAGGGCAGATGCCAGGTCCTGACGCCTGGGGACAGCCAGCAGTATTCCCACCCTGAGGGGAAAAAAACTCGGTCACAGGCTGGGATCCCAACACCAATCATGCCCATGGGGCGGGGGGACCCAAAGCTGTCCCCCCGAAACCACTGTACTGGCGCTCTGAACAAACCCTGGGGATTAGCTTGCTTTAGGACCGAGTCTCCTGAATCCTAAATGGAGATGTGGGGACAAGGGTCCAGACCTCCTCAGCCTCAGCCATGCCTCTCACGGGAGCTGTCCCAGATGGTGAACAGCCTCATAAAAAGAAGGGCCTTTTTAAATTTGGCTTCAAGTAATTTTTCGCAAGTCATTTTTGGGGAATATTTCTTGTCCCTGTGCATTGGTACCTGATCGGAACTGTGATCAAATCCCCTGCCTGCTCTAATTCTCTGGTCTCTGACATCCAATTTCTAAATCTGTTTCCACAACATCAGTACCCCCCTGCCTCGGGGATTTCTGGGGCTGGGGCCGGGCTCACATCCCTTGGTGGGGTGGGACCTTGAAAGATTCACTCAATGCCTAGCCTTGCCCCCCCCGCCCCCACATGTGACCTGCTGGAAAGAGCCTTTTAAGAGACTCACGCAGAGAGAGAGCATAGCCAGGCCAAGGAGACCAAAATAAACTGAGGGTCCCGAAGCTGAGGCGGGGAGGCAACAGGCCCTCCGCCTGCCTTCTTGGGATACCTAGGTAACCGCCTTCCTGAGATACCCAGGCACAGAGGGAAGAGGAGGTTTTTACACTGATCCTTCTGCACAACAGAAGCTAGTCAGCATCAAGGATGTGCCCCCCAGCAGCACCTGCCACTGCATCCCTGGGCAGTCGGAAAGCCAGAATTCTCTCTCCTACGACGCCCTGATGATCCTCGGCACCGCTTCTGCCCCAGGATCATGGCACCCACGCTTCCCAGAACTTCACCTCCATGCGTCTGGAGTTCTCCCTCCCTGGAGCACATCTGAGGTCTTGGAAGAATGAGATTCCTCAGCAGAAGCCCTGCTGTGCCAGTAGGTCTGCCTTCTCTCACAGCAAAGCTCCGTCCTGGCAGGCACGGTTCCTGCCAGGAACCGTTCTGGGGTTAGGAGAGGAATACACGCTTTCAGCCGCCAGGACACCATCATGATTTCCATCTGTGTCCTCCCTCAGTCTCCTCAGACTAAGAAGATCTGCCTGGTTGTCTTGTTTTTGTTTTGGCTGCGCTCCCAACCAATCTGAATGTCTGGAACCGTATAAGCACCCAACTGCTTATTCCGTGCTATCTGTCGTCGTTACTTATTCCTTGAGTCAACTCATTGAAGCGACATTCCTACTTCCTTCATGTCTAATTGCCACTTTCAGTTTTTAAACAGAGGATCAGCATCATCACCGCTAAGGTAACGTGTATACTTGGAACTGAGTTCCTCCGTTCTCACCACACCCGTGAGGGCAGGGTCCCACCTTCCCCGGCTGCCCACGTGGCGGCCAAGGCCCCCACGGAGACCCTCGGATCTCACAAGGGAGAGGCCCTCTGCCGTGTCACGAAGCAGCTGGCTCTGGGGGGTGGCAGCCCCTGGCTTTCTTCCGATTATAATTTCAATTTGCTTTTTTATTGTAATGCTGTCTTTTCTTTCCGTTAGATAGCAGGGAAATGGAAGAAAAGTCGACCTCAGGACAGATTATAAATGAATTTTTATCTTTAAGGAGCTGGGTCGGAAATGTGTGGCTATCAGGAAGAGCCCGGGATGGGGGTGAGCAATGGGCCCGTGCCAGCGCTGCGATAAACTGCAGAGAGCCCGGTGTGCTTATAGAGAGGGCGGCAAGGAAATGAGCAAGGACATTCATTCTCTCCCCTCGCACGAAGCCTGCCCGAGAGCGCTGGGCTCTCAGGGAAGGAGCGCTGACTCCGAGAGCGGAAAGCAGTCACCGCACGGTGAGGGGTACTTGAAAATGTGTGGCTGTGCACCTGTGGGTTTTTCTTTTTCCAAAGGAAAATGGACATTCAATTTAGGTTAGCCAAATTTGGGTTAGTCTGATGTGAGCGCAGGAGAGCACGTTCCAGAAAGCCTTCAAATCCCTGCTCTGTCATTTATTAGCCGTGCGGCCTTGGGCGAGGTCCCCCCAAGCTCCAGATCTCGAATGTTCCCACCAGCAACAGAGAGGACATTCTTTGGTTGGAGGAAATAATGTCCTCCTCACGTGCTTAGCTGGTACACAAAGTAAGCACCTCGTACAGATGATCTCTTGTCCTGACAGATCATTTTGTTGCCATTTTAAACACTGTAGACTAGGGTACATCTTTATAAAGGACAACTCCTAGCATGAGGTAGCGTCCTTCAAGGCTTGAGAGATACTCATTGAGAATCCAGACAAAACGCCCTCGCAAAACTTCCCTTCTGGGTGGGTGAGATGAGACAGTGCAGAAAAGAGGTCAATGTGACGTAGAAGAAGGGGATGCACAGGACTGAGGAAGACAAAGGAGGGAAGGGGGATAGCGTCTGCTCGGCGGGCAGGGGAGGGGTCTCCCGAGAAGGTGACCTTTGTGGAGAGATTTGAAGAGGGGGCCCCGGAGCTTGCTGTGGAAGACAGGCTCGGTAGAGGGGGCTGGCAGTGTGAACCCTGAGGCAGGAGCACGAAGGGCTCCCCTGAGGGCGCCCACAGAAGCCCGTCTGCCCAGGGCCGAGCAAGCAAAGGGTGCAGCAGTGGAAGACGGGTGCAGGCACACAGCAGCCCATCCCATCCCACCGGCCCTGACGGGTCACTGAAGGGATGTCAGCTCCTCCTCTTAACCAAGCTGGGAAGTCACCGGAGGGTCTCCAACTGGGGACAACACCCTGTGACTTACGTTGTACAGAACCGGTTTAACAGCTATGTTCAAAAGGGAATTGGGGGGGGGGGGCTCAGAGTTCAAGTAGGAAGCTACTAGAGTAAAAGAGGAGGATGTCTCCGACCGCTAGGGGGGTAGCGGTGGAGGTGCGAAGAGGTGGAGGAAAAGGGTGCTTTTCATCCCTCTGAAAGCAGAGTCAACGTGATTGTGGCGTCTGAGACAAAGAGGATTTCCTTCTCACTTCAGCAAATCAGAACACAGAGGTGCCATTTATCAAGACAGTAAATGCTGCAGGAGGAAGGAGCAGTCTGGGGGCAAAGATCGGGGGTCTGATTTTGGAAATGAAGCCTGATGTGCCTATGGCCATCAAATGGGAACACTGAGGGGTCATTACATACTTAAGTCTGGAGCTCAGGAGACCGGTGTGGGCAGGTTGGCTGGAGGGAAGGATGAGGGGGGACAGACAGACCCCCTCGAACACACATCTGGGTGCTTAGGTGAAAATATACCTATGACATATAAAAGTGGCAGGGTACAAAATATTACACAGAATATAATCCCAATTTAGGATAAGTAGAGTTTATAAAGTATGTCAGTACACGTGTTTTGAAAATAATTGAAAACACACACAACAAAACGCGAACGGAACTGAAATCTGAGACAAGTCTGCCAAATCATTTAGATTTCTAAAAAAATGTATGAATTTGGAAACTTCAGAGAAATCAGGCCCAGGGAAGAGGGCCATTTAGGTGAACTTTCAAAGCCATTAGTTTCTTGCACAGACCCTTCTCTGGTCTGGACTCCAGTTACGACTGGGGCCACCCTCTGCCTCAGTTTACCCTTCTCTCCCTTGGTAGCTGTAGCCCCCTCCCATCAGCTGCTGCCCCACAGGCTTCCCAGTGACCAGGAGAACCTCTACTTTGGCAGAGCTCAACCCACAGATGAGGAAGAACCTGGGTTTAAAGCCAAAGTGAGCAATTATTCCAAGAGTTTCTGTTAGTAACTGACTGACTAGTAAGTTTCTGTTCTTTACGGTTGCCAGTTTGAGCTTTTTTTTTTCCCCCTTTCCTAAGGTCATGACATTTAGAATAACAGGGCCCTAAATCTTAAACGTTCCTTTACATGCTTAATTTCTGGCTGTCGTGCGTGCAGCACCGCATAAGAAGTGAAGGAAAGCTGAACGGACATGGGAAGGTCAGGACAGACCGCTTTTCAGTTGCAAGTTTGCGAGCCTGAGGCCTTCTCTCTGTTACGCAACAGGCACTGAAGAAAAAGGTTCTTTCCTGGATACAAAGATAAACCTCCATTTTGCTCGAAGCTTCTGCAGCAGGATTCTCGTAGGATTTTTCCACTGAGACATTACAGCTGGGAAGAACTCTTCAGCCCGTCTCTTTGGCACCACCTCCTGTTCTCGGTTAAACACTCTTCCCCAACTCCACTTGTGATAAGTAATGGAATCAGACAACCGTCTGTCAACCCAGGACTTTTCTCCCCCAGAATCTAGCCCTCCGGTTGAAATCACTGTTTGAGAAAAAGAAAATCACTGTTGACTCTTTTTCTCCTGTTTCAAATAGCTCAGCGGCAGGGAAGCTGTTATTTACTCCGTCTTTAGCATGCCCTGCTGCATAGACCTGTCACCCCCTTACCTCCCTGGCCCGAACCAGTCATGCCCCCCACCTTGCCCCTCCCTCCCAGCCCCTCTGAGTCCGGGAAGCGGTGACAGCGTCCCAGACTTCTCCAGCATTCCAGGGTGCCTGCTGACCCCTGGCCCGCTTCTCCAACAGAAGCACACAAGGAGATGTGCGCAGAGAGAGTGACGTTCTCTCCACTTTCTCCTCCAAACACAGAGGAGGAGGGAAGGGGGAGAGATTGTGTAGGATGCCTTCAAAACACTGTGGCTGGTGGAGAACACTGTGACATTCTCTGCCTGATGGCTGACACTCCAAGATTGGGACAAGTGAGGTCACCCCCTGGAGGGTACATGGGCAGGTGGACAAAGGCACCAGCCTGGGGGTCCAGAGGCTCGGGCTATGAGAGCTCCGTTCCCCACCCACTGTCTGACCTCAGGGCAAGTTCTCCCTTCCTGGGCCTTCGGGCTCCTCTGCTGGTAAATGGACCCGCACAAAGATCCCCGGGGGTCAACATAACCTGGTAAAGCATGAAAACGGCGTCACTCTAGCAGAGGTCTGAGGCCCCATCCCTTGGTCCTCAAGGGAAATCAGAGGCATCTTCAGGAACACAAGGGTCCCCTCCACAGGGTATGGAAAAGAGAAGTGACGTCTCTTCCTGATGCTAGATCGTGCAGCTGCAAAATTCTCACCTCAGAAACGGGGGAGCCTCAAAGCCCTGCTCAGGATGGAACAAGGCTGCCAAGCCGAGGTCAGGGGTGAAGAGGGTTGTTTCTGGGAGAGGAGGGAGGGCAGGTGGCGGGGGGGTGGGGGGGTGGGCAGGCTCAGACTGGAAAGGAGGGAAATACTGGCCAGTTTAAGCATGTATCCTGACGGCTCTAATGGGAAGAAAACTCTACCCTCCTCTTAGATTTTCAACCACTGTGAAGAAATCAAGGAACAAGTACCTCACATTCCTCATATCCTTCACTGAGGATTGAAGAAAAAGGAGCAGAAAGAAGCCCTGAGCTGAAGAGTTCATGTCAGAGGTAAGAACTGACTTCCTCACTGGACTGGCTATTGAGGACTAGAAACTAGCAAGAGACATTCATGGCGAATCTTTCCTAGATGACACTTAGAAAAAGCATTAGAAATCCAGGCTTAACATGAGATTTCATTCTCATCTCCCTCTTTTTATTATATGTTATATATAGTATACATATATTACACCTGTATATTATATAGCATATATAGCATATATAGTAGATATAGGTATCTGTATTTATCTATTTATTTACTTATTTTGGACAATCGCTTCTTTACACTCCAGGGGCTGGCACCACAGAGATGAGAGATTCAAACAAACTATTAAGTGACTCGTCTGAGGTCATGAAGTCGCTGAGAGGCGTGAGAGGAAATATTCCTAGATATTCAAGGATGACCCCACCCTCTATGAGGTCTTCAGGGACATCAAAGGAGAGATGCCGGGGGGGGGGGGGGGGACAAAAAAGAATAATCAACCACTTGGCTTTGACTTCCTAGAAATGCTCTGAAAACTTAGAGCTGAGGCAAGAGAGTTGTGATTTGCAAGAACTGGAGATGTCCTTCCAAGACCAAAGGCTGAAAGAGGCAGAAAGCCGTGAGCGTCACAGGACAAGGTGTTAGGACCCCGCCTCACACGCCCGTGGCACTCACACCCGGCATGGTCTCCAACCCAACTCTGGGTCCCAGGCAGGGACGAGGTACTCTGTGAAACCACAGAGAGCTGAACAGCCCCAGGGACCAAGAAGCCCTGGGCTCCGCTACCACGTGGAAATCCAATTTGGGGCCAGCTTCGTGGAGATACCCTGTGCATAAAACAGAAATGGCTGCCCAAGCAGATCCAAGGACAAAGGGCTTGAGAGAGCAACCTCACCAGTCTTTCTGGACAATGAAAGATTATGGAGGCACATCCCAAAGGTTTCTGTGGCCCTGAGGGGGGCCACAGGGGCCGTGTGAGGACGAGTCAACCCAGAAGAGCAGGACATAGAAGAGCAGGCATGGGCTCTGACCCAATGGTGGCCGTAAGTGCAGTTCACAACGGGAGCACAAAGGTCTCTCATCGGACGCAGTGAGAGCGCACACGGCCGGCCAGCTAACCGAAGACAGCAACCACTCTCTGCAGCTGGACCCCAGAGACAGACAGTGGCAGGAGTCACTCTCCAGCAATTCCACAGATCATAACCGCTCCCCGCCCCTGCCACCCCAACTTCTGAGAATTGAGATACCTCCGAGAATTAGCAGAATTATCTAGAAGAGACTCCATTACTGTGGTTACCACCGCGTGGAACCAAAGCTCAAAAGAGAGATCAGACTGAAAAGAAAAGGTCATCAAGGACAACTGTGAATGCCAAGCTTTGGCCACACCTGCATTTACGAGATCACGTAATATGGCTTCTGCAACAGGCCCCGAGGCAAGACTGCTTCTGGCACAGCCCAGAGCCCGGATGCGTTTCAGGAAGGTGGAGACTTCTGCTCCCACTGCCCGCAGCTTCTGTGACATCACGGCCCTTTGTTTCACCTCTGCCTCGCACCCTTTGCCTCGCACCCTCTCCCTCCCCTTCATTCCCCCCTGCTTGTGAGAGCCTCATGGAAAGAACTGTCAGATCAAAGGAAAAGTTCAGCCTTCCCTCCACTTCCTTAAAATGCTATTAAGTTCAATGTTGCATTTCATATAATGACCCCAGGGACTTATCACTGCCTTCACTCCCCATATACGTTCTTCTCCCCCAGGCGAACACTGATCAAATCTGTATTAAACAGTTAAGCATTATACCCTGATAGGATGTTGTGGCTGATGTGATAAGTTAACTACAGCCAATCAGTCCTCAGCAAGTTATTTCTGCTTCCCCCTCACACTGTATAAAAACTCCGCCCTAAGTCGCGGCCCAGAAAGCGGGTCTCCAACCAAGGAGGACGGTCTCAGAGCCTCAGGCAAACAAGTGTACCGAGGGTGATGGATCCTTCCAGTAACAGATTCATCATTGCAAGCTTCCAAGGTGACATTTCTTAGACAAGTGTCAGACGATGTGAGACACAGTGTGGAGTTAGAGAACGCCTCTCCGGGCAAAGGCAGAGGACTTTGTAAAAGCAAACCACTGGCCTAAGAGCCAATGGAACACAAAATAATTACACACAACTAAAAGAGCTGGTGAAGGAAACAGAATTTTGATTATTGGTTTTGGCATACCGTTGGTTGGTTTTGGTATTCCCTTTTTATTGTTGTCATTTCTGAGCGGTGTATGAAGTCTCTTCTCACCCTTCCTGATTTATCTCTTATTATTAACCTAGTAGTTCACCCTTTTTCAAACATTTTCAAATGAAACACTTTTAAATGGCATTCGTGTTCTCACTGACCTTTCAAGATTCTTGAACGCACTCTTTTTCTGAGTCTCTTTGCTATTAATGGCAATGCAGTAACTTGCAAAGGTTCAGTAAGAATTTGATCTAATTTTTACCAGAACATAATTAAACAAATGCATGGAACGGGCAAGGCTGTACCCGGAGTGTCATATTTGGGAGTAAATCTCATTTAATCAGGTGTGACAAGCCCACCGTTAAGAAAGATGCTTGTATGCTCAGTCAGGAGAGCATACACGTCTTTATCCCTGAGTCGGGGGTTCAAGCCCCATTTGGGATAGAGTTCACTTAAAAAAGGAAGGAAGAAAGAGAAAAAACAGGCATCGTACTTCATTTGAAGACTTCCCAGGAAACCAGTCTATTACCACACCACGGCGAATCAGGAGGTCTGAGCAGATTTGTGGCCCCTGAGGAGAGGCGAATCCACCCGCCTGCAGAGATACCACAGGCAAAATGGTGGAGGTAACGTTTCTGGTTTGGCTTCCTCACCTCAGAATAGAAGAGTAAATAAAACCAGTCAACAATATACCCCGAATGGCAGAGGTTACTGAAACTTCCCACGATTACTAAAAAATCCTCAGACAGAAGTGAATTTTCTGGGTTTTGTAGCTTCCTCACACCACAGGGCCTTAGGTTTTCAGACCAGGCTCCAAGGGGGCATAAGCACACGAAGGAACACGTCTCACTGCATCTTGTATAAATGAATCAGACCCAAACACAGGGAGATCAGCTTTTTGCTCATCACGAGGAATTTCTGGGGATTAGTTGTGAGGCCCTTTCACATTCTGAGCCACACCTTCCAAAGAGCATCTTAGCACAATACTCCTGCATTACGACCACCCTGAACAAAGGCCCATTTCAGCATCTTCACCCATGTGTCCCGGGAAAGGCAACAGGACCTACCATAAACAGACACACCCGGATCACCCGCTCCCATTTCCCACAGAAGATGTGTCTCAGAAGAGACCTGCGTGCACGTCTCATTCACGCACAGAAACATGCAGCCTCTTCCATGGACCAGCAACGACGATGGAGAAAGCCCGGCTCCACAGAAGGAAGATGCAAACTTCCAGCTTGGGTCTCGTTAAGGAAGGCTCAGAAACGGGCCAAGGCCAGAGGGACAAGCCCTCCTTTCTCCAGCACTGCAACATCCAAATAAGGCCAACCCTGCCTGCCCCTCTCAGCCGTGGAAGAGAAACCGTTGTCCCTGAGGAGTTTTTCTCCTTTCGTGTGTCCCCTGGCTCCGCGCTACATTCCGCGCAGAATATACGAATGAAGAAATGCCTTTAGGGGGACGTGGGGGGAGACTCCACACTGTCGTGACCTCTCTGCAGTCTCTGCTTTGAAATGCGCCCTTGAGAAGTTCAAAGGACTTAGAGATTTAAGGTCAAGGAAGACCAAGGCGTACCCCGGGGTGGGCTGTGGTCCGAGAAGCGAACAAACCCGCCCTTCTCATGTCACAGGCGATGTGACCTCTGAAAGAACCTAGTGCATATCCTGGTCTCATGGAATTATTTCCCAAGACTCAGCTCTTCCTTTTCTTTTTAACGGTAGCCGAAAGCAGTACAGATTCAAGTCCCTACACAAGCTGGAGTACTTGCCAAGTCCCGCCATTTCCCCCGTGTGGGCGTCAACAGCTCTGGTAACCGCCCACTTCCTGGCACGGGGGTAGGGTGGGGGGCAGAGCCTGGTCGCGTCAGCCTCCCTCCGAGGGTCTCCTGCGATCCCCACTCACCATTCTTTTGTATCTTAGGTTTTGGTGGCTCAGGTTCTGGGAGACACGGACAGGGCTCATCACAGAGGACGGTGAGGCTTTTCTCCGTAGAACAAGCATGGAACTCCAACTTGCACTGCAAAAGAGAGACAGAAGAGGCTTTAAGAAGGCAGCCGAGCAGACCCCCACGTGGCCTCCCCTAGGAAGCGGCCAGTGTCCCTGCAGCCAGGTGGGCTCATGAGCGCAGAGACAGAGAAGGAAGGAGGGCATCTCAGGTCAGGGTCCGCATGGCAGAGTGCTGGATAAGAAAGGGCCTTTCCCGTCTTTCCGAAGGCGTGGGGTAACCTCTGAGACCACCGCAGAGCACTGTGGCGCTTACTTTAGTCAATGATAAATGAAGCTGTAAGTGTTAACAGAAGTACTCATCCGAAATGACATCTCAGGGTCCCAGGGGTCCACCAAGGCCAGCCCCTTCCGCACAAGGCCACCTCCCCCTGTTTCCTTACTCCTAACCTGGGGTGCCTCTGCCCCAGGGCAGGGATCCTAGGCCCTCTCAGCTGCTCATCAAGCTCTCCCTGGGCACAGAGGCCGAGTAACCCCTAGTTAATACCCTGGATGAGGTGTGTGAGGCCCAGCCCTGACCCGAGGAGTGACTGCTTTTGCTTTGACCGACCCAGACCCGAGTGCTACATAGTACTTCCCCCAGAGGACACCTGTGGGTGTCTCTAGTCCGGGAGTGGGTGCCAACACCCCTCTAATTCTCAGATTCAGTAGTGAAGCCCCCAAACCGGCCTCTCTTCGTGTTACCCCTTTATGGGCCACACCGGCCACTTCCTGCCTGTTTCACTCTTTTTGCCCCTTCTATCGTCATGTCTCAACTGCTTCAGATCACAGGCCGGAAAAGGGATGTTATTTACAGGTGCAAAAGAGCATAGCAATTCACAGCATTTTTAGGATCCTGACATCTAAGGGATAGCAAACAGGCTCCGAGAAGTTAAGTCCCACGGAATGTCACGATGCTCACGATGGATCCACAGGGTGGATTCCAAGCCATGTCTGAGTGCGGGGCTGGGCACCTCCTGGTCCCACATCACCGCCCCTGTCGCGTGGGCGGGCGTGAGAGGGCAGACGTCCCGCACGGAGCCCCAGGTTGCTGCTGGCCTGGATCTCAGTTGTCTGACAGTTTATTCTTTTTCTGCTTGTACAATTCGCAGGATCCAGGCCTGCATATAATCAGCCTTCTGCTAAGGCCCACTGGCCTAGAACCACATTTGTATCTCGTTGAGGTTCCAAGGAAGGGGAGCAGGCAACATTTGCTGAGCACTCACTTTGTGTGTGGTTCTTATCAGGGGCCGTGGGGAATCTTTTAAAACAAAAACAAACTTACAAAAAATAGCAACTATAGTCCTTGCCCTCGGAAAACCCAAAGGCGTACTTCTGGAAAGGCCACTGGTGTTTGCAAAGCAACACACCGGAGGACAGCTGAATACTGACTCATCAGGAAGGCTGAGCTACTCAGTTCCCATCCTGATGACAAACCCAGGGCAAGAGGGCTTCCAACCTGGCTCTGAATGTACCAGAGTCGCTCTGGGCAACTCCTGGTGTCACCCACACGGTGGCCAGCCTCACGAGAGAGCACGACAGACAAGCCCACGGGGTGATAACTTCCCCTTGAGGCAAATGTCTTTCAAGCCGGACTTGTTAGGCATCTAGTATGTGCCCAGTGTGGCTGCAGGGCTGGTGGGGACTGGAAGAGAGGCAGCCACAGGCCGGGCCTCCAACCTCAACAGACTTCATGAGGAGGCAAAAATGCCATGTGGCCACATCTGTGAAGTGGGCAGGGGTCGTGCGTACGGAGGGATGTGGTACAAAGAAGCCCCGTAGGAAGGGGATGGGCCTGCGGCCAGCCACAGGGACAGAAGGTAGCCAAGAGGAAGACTGGAAGGGGGCAGGGCGGTTGTCCGTGTAAGAAGCTTCTTCTCAAGCCCCACAGCTGGTGTGTAGGTGCCCAGGGCTGGAGAGAAGACCACCGCGCCCAGGCTCACCTCCTCCCTCCACCCCTCTGCTCTGCAACAGTCCTGCTTCGGTTCTCAAACCATCTGCTCAACAGAATCCCCAAAGCTAACTTAGGGGCAACCACGTAACTGTACACGAAAACGTATTTTGTGAAGTCCAAACTTGATACATTTACTTGCTATAAACCCTGCTGTGACTCAACAGCTGGTTTGCATCCCTGATAGACTAGAATACTCTTCCAGACATTCCCCGGCCTTCCTCCACAGCAGGACCCTGGCTTCGCTCACTGCCCCCGGGGGGAAATGGGCTCCCCTCCCCCGCGGACCTCAGTCCTGGCCACGTGACTCCCTCTCCCTAGGGACTGTGAGTAGGTGTGACGGGCCAGGGTTGAGCAGCTGTTTCAGGAACCACTGCTTGCTTGTATCACTTGCTTGCTCTTCCCTCTACTGTGAAAATGACACAAACCACACCAGAGCCGCGCCTGGGGCCTGGGGCCTGGGGCCCGGAGGGCCCGGAGGGCAAGGGCCAGAGCTGCAGCTACCCTGCCGCCAGCAGGCAGCAAGAGCGAGGAATTAATGTTTGCTGGTTGCCACAAGCCGCGGCTGTTTGGGGACCCTTCATGAGTCCAGTGTAACGCAGCCAGGGTAACAGCACTGACTTCCTACTGGACCACGAGGAACTCATCAGCTGGGAAAAAGTCTAAGTCACGTCTTCCCCCGGGCACACAGTAGGTGTTCAGTGAACAGTTGCTAAAGCAACAAAGGCAGAAGGTGACGGTGCTCCCTGGACTCCTCGGGGCCTCCCTTCCGGTCCCCAGCAGTGACCACGCCACCCACACCAGGAACACAGGTGCTGGAGCTCGGCCTTCCAGATGTTCCCGGTGAAGCATCCTTGAGCCACCCCCACTGCCCGAGTCCTCTCCGTGAGCTCCCATCCGGCACTCGGCCTTCCAGCGTCCCCGCTCACCCCCGTCCACCACTAGACTGAGAATCTCGTCTACCCGGTTCCCCGGGGGGCCTGGCCTCGCCCGAGAGCCCCCGTGGACTAATTCTGGTAACTCCGCTTCCTCGGCTGGCCCTAGTACCCTGTCTCGTGGACAGCCGCTGTCGCAATCTGTGGAGGCCGCCGCGCGCCTCCTCCCGGACCCCGGGGAGGTGCCACCAGAGGAAACAAGATTTATCTGCACCAGTGAAACCCATGTTTCAAGGGCACAGGTCTGCTTTTTTATCTTCCAGATAGCATGTGGCATTTAAACGGAATTCAAAGGACTAGAATTTCATTTTTTTTTTTTTATAAAGCTCAACACGTGCTATTTAAAGATACATACATACGTGTAAATATATATGGGGAGGGGAGGGTGACAAATACCAAGATGGGGGTGACCTCTCGGGCAGAGGCAGGAGGATAGGCTCAGACAAGAGCCCAGAAAAACACTATCAAGACCGAGAAGGGTTGATTTCCCAAACCTTAGTGCTAGATTCTGAGGCTTCAGTCGTTGGGCTTGGCATCTTACAGAAATAAGACATCTACATTTATGTATTGAATATTTCATGAGAAAATATAAAACAAAGTTGACACGCTTCTATCAACGTGATGACTGAGCTCTACCCACGGCTCCCGGGGCTGTGACTAAGGGGAATAAATGAGAGTACACGTGGGTCCCCATGGGCAAGGGGGGGAGGGCTCCTGGCTCTGGGCCTGAGGCCGGGACTGTCACCGGGTGGGCCTCCTCGGGGCCCCCCACGCATGTCCCCGTCTCACACCACTTCCCTTAGGCCCACTGCCTCTCCCCCAGGCTCTCGCTAGGGGAGGATAGTTACACGGGCTGAAAGGTGGTCAGTGCACCAGCTTTCCTCACAGAGGCTGTGAGGGCCATTGCAAAGTCCAGAGCGTCCCGCTGCAGTGGGCTGCTCCGACTGAGGCCTTCACACTAAGCAAAGGTTTCCAATGCCCTCTCCCAACCTTCAGGCCACAGATGCTCGGGAACGTCCTGCGCACTCACCTTCAGTCCTAAGCGGAGCAAATGCACAGTGCCGGCTGGGCTCTTAGGAAGTGTGCCCTGTGCTGTGGACAGCCCGATTCTGAAAACTCTAGGCAGGTGTGCTAGCCCTCCAGTAGAGGGCTGCCAAGAGAATGGGGCCAAGAGAAAAAGAGGCAGCTCAAGGTACTTTTCCCTCACAGCCATCCCGTGACTAGGCTCCAGACCCCGCAGACACTGGGCTCTGACCTATCGGGACAGGTGCGGCCTCCTTTGGCAAAGAGGGGGTCAGAGTGCAAATTCTCCCACTGAGATGTGTGAGGGGAGACCCAGGTGTCTTCTGACACCACAGGGATGGCAGTGGCTCCTTTCCCACGTGACAAGCCTCCAGAATGGCCACACCTTCTCCCCCACAGTGTGCTCAGAGCTGCACGTGCAAGCTGCCAAAATCGTGGCCCATGATTTGTTGGCGGGAAGGACGTGCTCAGGTGGCACTTACTGGCCCCCTCCACACCGGCCCCGCACGTACTAGGGATGCGGGCCGTCCGCCGGCAGCTGCCAGGCTCTGCTGACCTGTGTCAGAGCTGTGTCTGCAGGGCTCCAACACAGAGAGGGTAGGCTGGGAGCCTACCCCCTAGAGTCTGCAGCTTGGAGGTGGAAAAGCAAAAAAAAAAAAAAAGAAAGAAAGAAAGAAAGAAAGAAAGAAAACAACAATCAAAAACAACTACAAAAATGTCGCTCTTGGGAACCGATAAAGGAGCGCCTATAGAAAAATGTTTTTAGAAAGAAATGTGGGGAGAGAAGAGGAGGAAAGAGGTATAAATGCATTTTTGGGATTTAGAGTGGAGAGCCAGTCACTTACTCCAAGCTCCCAAAGGGCAGGCAGGCCCAGGAGCTCCTCCACTGGGGAAAGAGAGACCCTGAACAAATGTAAAGACCCCTCAGATGGTCACTGCCGACGGCAGGGGGGAGCCCTTCCAGCCCTGGCCCGTATCAGAAGTGGGTCTGAGCAGAGAGCAGACACCACCACCCTGACCCCATTTACCTTCTAGAAGAGACAGCTTCGCACCTTGTGTTAGCTATTGAATTATAACCCTCCTACAAGATACTTGGGAGTCCTCGTCACCAGTATCTTGGAGGGTCTTTACAGAGATCATCAACTTAAAATGAGCTCAATAGCGCAGGTCCTAATCCAGTAAGACTGCCACAGTTACAGGAAGGGGAAAGTTGGCCAGAGAGCACACCCGGGTAGAGGAAAGATGGAGAGGTGAAGGGACACAGGGAGAAGATGGCCATCTGCAAAAGAGGCCTGAGGCCGTGAGAAGCTGAGGAAAGGGAGGAGACAGATTCTCACTCTCGGCCTTGGAAGGAATCAACCTTGCCCGTACCTTGGCTTCCTACTTCTACCTCCAGGGCGGCTGTGAGACAGTCCATTCCTACTGTTCAAGGCGCCCAGCGTGTAGTACTGGGTGAGTGCAGCCCTAGCAAACTAACGCACCTTCTGCCCAGATGTCTAAAAAGAGACAAGTCTCTAAGGAATGGAATGTGCCGCATCTTTGGTTCGTAAAACACAGACCTCTGCCCAGATGACTCAGTTCTCCTGGAAAGCAAGGAAAACAAAACAAAACAAAACAAAAACCCTGGAACAGCAGCCTTAGGATGTTGGGCAGGTGGACATATTATAAAGCTTGGCCAAATACTATCAACGGTGACTCATGGGCAGAAATACGAAAAATTCAAGACTTTATAATGATTTTAGGATCAAGGAGTGAAACAAATGATAAGCCCTAAGTATTTAAAGGAGGATAGCCTACAAAGTGGGAAAGTAACCACTTTCAAATAACTTTTAACCTTTGTACCGAAACCCATATTCATAGAAACAAGTTCACAAAAAGAAACACAGACATAACCTCCTGAAGCTCCTATACCCCTTGAGCTGCTGAGAGAGAAATGTCGTCCCCAGTCCTCCCAGAAACGCAGATGATGCAGAGAGCCAAAGACTTCGCGAATGGGCAGAAATATTCACAATGTTGACCTACTTAGAAATAAATGTGCTAGCAAATTTCCCAACCAATCTTTCCTTCCATTTTGCATAACACACCGACACGTCGGAATGAGGGAATGCTACTGCAAATGGCCAGTAAATCTTTCTCTTCGGCGATTTGTAAAGCAAAACTGATAACCTCTCCCCAGTTCATTGCCCACACAGATCTCCGCTGAGTATGTTTCTCCATCGCCCCACACTCTTTGCTTTGCCTTGCATGCTTTGGGTATTATTTTTAACATTTTATTTAAATTGCTTTCTCCATTCTATTTCATCAACCAATCATCTATTTTTAAACCAGACTGTTGACAGTTCACAGTTGACAATTTTGTTCACAGTTGATGAATTCTGATTTGTTTTTATTCCCCAAAAATCCTGTCAAAGAAGGGGAGGGGTGGGTAATCTCACGGCTCTGCTGGCTTTAATGAGTGGGCAGGAACTGAGTGTGGCTGCCGGCTCCCCGTGTTATTCCTGACAGACAGAAGAACATCTGTCCATCTCTGTCTGGGGCATGACTGTCCCTGGGGTCATGTGAAAGGAGGAGTGAAGAGAAACAACAGAAGGGTCTTTGGGCTCATTCAGAGGTTTATCAAACACGCACT
>CM053607.1:106182068-106207467 GCA_028646535.1 Procyon lotor | reverse complement strand
CTCACGGCTCTGCTGGCTTTAATGAGTGGGCAGGAACTGAGTGTGGCTGCCGGCTCCCCGTGTTATTCCTGACAGACAGAAGAACATCTGTCCATCTCTGTCTGGGGCATGACTGTCCCTGGGGTCATGTGAAAGGAGGAGTGAAGAGAAACAACAGAAGGGTCTTTGGGCTCATTCAGAGGTTTATCAAACACGCACTTGTGTGTGTGTTCCTTCTTGCGTCCAACAAGTATTTACTGAGCACCTACTACGGGCCAGGCACTGTACCAGGCTCCGAACTGACAAGACAAAAACACTGTTCCCATGAAATTCATATGGCAGGTGCTGACGAGGACCATCAAGCAGCACAAAGGAGAACAAGAGACAGAGAATGATGGGGAAGGGATGGTGTATTACATGGGGTGCTCTCAGGAAATCTGGCAAGAAGACATCTGGGTAGAGAAAAAGAATAGAGTGGGCCAGGCACCCCTCTGGGGTAAAGGAATTCCAGGCAAAGGCCCCGAGATGGAAGATGCCTACCGCACCTGATAGTCATCAAGGGAGCCAGTGTACCTATGGAGGAGGGAGCAGAGTGGAAGGGGCCATCTCAACGGAATGCGGGGCCTGTGTGTGACTCAGGGCTCAGGTTTGTGCTCTCCCACCCACCCCGCCCCCACCCTAAACATACTAATGAGCACACACTGCTCTCTGTTAAGAATTCCAAGGAAGGCAGAACCTTACACCTTAAAATCATGTTGCTAAAAATATGAAAAAGCAAAAGCTCGTCTTTATGAAAGAATGCCAGCTAAAGACATTGAGAAGGAAGGCTAAAATTAGGAAATCATTCGATAACTCCCCATGTAATAACTGAGTCAGGAAACGATCATTTGATGTTTATTGGAAATCGTGTGTAAAAGAAATTAGGGAATAGGGCAATCACACGGTTTCCAAGTGCCACCCACAGAACACACACCTCATTATTATATGAGGAAAATGCCCATTTTCAATAAAACTACATGACAGTCCCACCTTATTGTGGGGACCAAGGGACCAATGCAGCACGTGTAGCAGTGGGCCCAGGTGATGTACCTTCTGCACAAGAAAGTACTACACAACAGTGCCTCTAAGGGACCAGGCCAAAAGCTCCTCACCTCAATCTATTCATTAGAGAATGAGTCCAAAATTAAAGACGTCTTATAAGATAAATGCCTGGACTTTCAAAAAAATAACCAACCACCTCCCCCAAAAAAAAAGCAAAATGCAAAAAAGCAAAAAAAAAACAAATAAAAACAAAAAAAAACAATGCTGGTATGAGCGGGTCACTCTTCTAGAAGAGAAGAAATTAAAAAATTAAAAAGCTGGAATAAATGCAGTGGGTGAGGCTTGAGTGCATCTTGGAAAATCACAATTACACAAGGCTGTAAAAGACATTCTGGGAAAATGTGCCGTGGTTTTAGCAAGACCTATATTATCAGACATTAATGGGTCTGATAATACTGCTCTCGTAGGTGTAAGAATACCTATGAAAGTGATCATACAGGAGAATGCCTATTTCCTTAGCGGGGAAGTGTCCCAGCATCCGTAATTTACAGTTCAAGGGGGAAAATGGTTCAAGGGGAAAAGCATGTCGGTGAGAGAGATGGTGTGAATTTCACAAAACATTAGCAAATGCCAAATCACAGTGACAGCTACGTAAGTACTCACTGCTTTGTTTCTTTAAATTCTTCCATACATTTAGTAATTATTAAACCAATTTCTCCACATCCACACCAACGCTTGTTATTTCTTGTCTTTTTGAGTCTAGTCATTCCAACAGGTGTGTGGTGAGAGAGGATGGTGGTTTTGATTTCCATTTCCATCACGATGAGTGGTGGTGAGCACCTTTCCATGTGTCTGCTGGCCATCTGGGGGTCTTCTTCGGAGAACCGGCTATTCAGGTCCTCTGTCCATTTCTTAATCCGATTGTTTTTTGGTGTTGAGTTGTAGGAGTTCTTTATATATTTTGGATTTTAACCTCTAATGGGATATGTCATTTGCCAATATCTTCTCCCATTTAGTAGACCGCCATGTTGTTTTGTTGATGGTTTCCCTTGCTGGGCAAAAGCGTTCTATTTTAGTGTAGTCCCAATAGTTTAATTGTGCTTTCATTTTCCTTGCCTGAGGAGACATATTCAGATGTTGGTGGGAATGCAAATTGGTACAGCCACTGTGGAAAACAGTGTGGAGGTTCCTCAAAAAAATTAATGATTCCCATTGCCACATGATGCTGTATATCCACTATTGGGAATTCACCCAAGAAAGGGAAAACACTAATTTGAAAAGATACATGCATCCCTATGTTTTTTGCAGGGTTATTTACTATAACTAAAATAAGGAAGCAACCCAAGTGTCCATCGACTGATGAATGGGTAAAGAAGATGTGGTGATATAGGTGATATATACATAAATACACACACACACACACACACACACACACACACACAACGGAATATTCCCCAGCCACAAAAAGAACGAGATCCTGCTATTTGCAACATGGGTGGACCTAGAGGGTCTAATGCTAAGTGAAATAAGTCAGCAGAGAAAGAGAAACACCTTATAATTTCACTCATGTATAGGATCTAAAAAACAAAATGAACACATGATGAAAAAGAGAGACAAAAGACCCCAAAAAGCCCTTAAATACAGAGAACAAACTGGTGGCTACCAGGGGGAGGTCCTCAGGGGATGGGTGAAATAGGTGAAGGGGATTAAGAGTACACTTATCATGATAAGCCCTGAGTAAGGTATGGAATTACTGGCTCATGTTACACACTTGAAACTAATACAACACTATGTTAATGATACTTCAATTAAAAAAATTATTAAAGCAAAAGCTGCATAAAAATAAACGTAACCTGCTTTGCCCGGTGGTGCTGAGAAAATGTTTCTGGAGACCATGCGGACCATGTCTGTGTGCTCCCCTGAACCGTCTCCATAGAGAGGGCATGGGGCCTCCTGCAACGACGTGTCCTCCTGCCTTTCCCCACCAGGGGGCGAGCTCTTGGAGGGCAATGAGGATCCTGTAGACCACAGTCTGCAGGACGAGGAGGCCTTCAACAAGAACTTGTTCCAAAGACTGAGATCTTTCTAAAGCACAGATTCTCTTTTGCAACGGAAGCATGCAAGGCCACAGGAGGGTAAACGCAGGCGCAGTGAACGGCAGCATTTTAGATCTTGCAAAAACCCTCTTCAGGGGTGCATAGAGCGAAGAGAGGTATCAGCCTGAGGTGATTCTCGAAAGTAACTCCCCTAACTTCTCCTGACCTTCTTCAGCTTGTCAACCATTTAGCAAGCCCTTCTTCAACAAACGAGGACGCAAATTTCAGCCCAGTTCAAATACAAGTTGTCACACGTTTGCGTTTAGAGGCAAAGCTGCATCAATTTCCTCTAACTTGTGCAACAAGACAAGTGGAACATCTTGCTCATGAAATTGCCAAAGGAAAGGGCAAGGTTCCATGTGAGAGAGCCTAAAGAAAGGTCGAGAGCTCCCCAGGGGCAGGAGCTCAAGGGACACGTTACAACACATTACAACCTGCAGCCTTTGATTGATGGCTGCCTTTGATTGGCGGCACTCTCCCTGCCTTGCATCCAGCCGTGACCCCACCCTGGTGAGCAGAGCTGCCCCGTGGGGTGCCTGCCCCCCGCCTCGCAGGGTCCCCAGGCTCATCGCCACTACTCCCCTGTGTCAGGTCCGTGTTTTATGTGCCCCAACCTCACCTGCTTGGGGCTTCCCCACCTCACCTCCCCTGCTTCTCCCTTCTGGGACTTTGCCCGCTCTCTGCTCTGCCTGGGATCCTCAGAAGGCTGAAGTGTTGTGAAATTTCCCACGTCTGTGGGATTTTCTGTCTATCTAGGATTTGGGGGAGACAGCAAGATGCAGAAGGACACACAGTTCCCAGGCTCTGCTTCCTATCAGCCTGTTGGGGAGACCACAGAGCTCATGGAGAGACAACCCCCAGGTCTACACCAGGAGAGGTGGGACCCCGCACAGCCTGACCACGCGAGGCCCAGAAGCAGCAGACAGCCCCACATTCAAAGCAGCCCTGGACATGGGGACAGTTCAAGGTCCCTTCCCAGGACCCCTCGTGTAATTCAGGCCTTTCTCAGATGTCACCTTCTCGACGAAGCCTTCTCTCAGCACTCCTGTATGATCACAACCAGCACTGCTGACCCTCCCACATTGTTCTCCTGTACACACACACACACACACACACACACACACACACACACACACACCCTATGTTCTCACACACTGAATTTCTCGTTTTATTTACTGTTTCCTGTCTCTCTCCCTTGCTAGAATAGAAGTTGCACAAGATCAAGGTCTTTGCTCTGTTCCCTGCTGCATCTGAGCTGCCCAGGCCAGCACCTGGCATGTGGTAGTTGTTCAGATTTTATTTATTTGAGAGAGCAAGAGAGGGAACACAAGCAGGGGGAGTGGGAGAGGGAGAAGCAGGCTCCCCGGTGAGCAGGGAGCCTGATGCTGGACTTGATCCCAGAACCCCTGAGATCATGATCCGAGCCAAAGGCAGACACTCAACCGACTGAGCCACCCAGGTGCCCCGAAAACATGCATCTTTGTCTAGACCCCAGCATGCAGCAAGTGTTTCCCATGCTGGCTTATGTATGGGATACGCTTTACATAACACCACATGAAAGCAGATGGGGGTGCGTTCATTTTGCAGACGAAGAAAGTGAAGCCTCGGGAAAGCAAATGACTGTCTCAAGGTCACGAGGTCAGTAAATGGCAAAACTTCCTTTTTAATCTGGATCATTCAACTTCCCCTTAGTCCACACCAGGGGTCTGGCAAAGTCTTTGTAGGCATCCCAGGATGGCTGAATGAAGAGGCAGAGGATATTGAGGGGAAGGAATGATTTCAGGGCAGGGCAAGTGGAGAAAGGGAGGAAAGGCGTCCTCCGAGGGAAGCTGCCACGAGGCTGAGCTACAGAAAGGGAAGGAAGGCGGCCGACCGCTCCCCACTAACTTAGGCCAAATGAAACCTTTGCTTGTCAACTGCACTGGTACTAGTCATGCTATCCAAAGTCACTTTAAATGGCTGCAATCAGCTAGGATCACTTGCAGAACTCAAGCAGATTGGCCCACAGACCTGAGTAAGATGAGGCGGGCACCTTCCCTTTGTGTTCGGTGCCCAGCTCACCGGCCCGAGAGGCACGAGGGCCTGCTGCGATTCCGGGCTAACAGAGTAACCACCAAATATTACACTGGGGCTTTCCTGGGCACCGTGCTTTCAGGAGCTGGCAGTCCAGAGCGGCTTAGCCCGGGAGGACTCCAAGATCAGGCCTCTGAACCTGACTCCCACCAGGCGGAAGGGCTTCTGAGAGCATTCTCAAGGACAAGAACTAGACGACTGGGTGCTGTTCATGCTCACAGGACCTAGGGCCAGACGTCAGCCCCACGGCTCCCAGGCAGCAGGAAGGGCTTGCTGAAATTCATCGTCTCTCCAGCAACTCTAGGAGCTTAGGGAGCACCAACCCACTCTACAGAGGGGGGCGGGAAGAATGAAAGGAGGAGAGAGGAAGAGAAGCAGGCCGCGGAGGAAGCATGGCAGAAGGGGAGAGCCGAGGGGATCCTGCAAGCAGAGGAAGAAGCCGAAGCCCTCCGGGAGACTCCAGGAGGAGCAGGCAGAGGGGTGCGAGCAGGGGCTCATGCACAGTCTCTCGCCCGCCTTGCTGTGTGGGCTCAGGCAGCTCTAGGAGAAAGGAAGAGAAGGTTCCTAGCTGGCACTTGCTTAAAATAAAGGCATCTCTGCTGCTATAAATGCCCTCGGGGTGCCTGTCTCTCCGGCTATCCTGGCTGCTTCCTGGGGGGGGGGGACCCCACCCATGCGAAGTCACCTCTCCGGGCTGCCTATCCCCCACCCCTGACACCGCCGGGACAGACCCCCTTCACAGACAGGATTCACGGGAGGTGGCACCCTGTGAGGGTGGCACCTACTTTCCATCAGGACTCTCACCCCTGCAGCTATGATGATGGGAGGAGAGAGGCTCTGCCCAGGCTCTGCCCGCCTCCGTCCCCGCAGGCCTGGGAGGGGATGTGACATTCAGGGAGGCAGACTTCCAGTGCCTTCTGGAGAGGAGAGTGTAAGCGATTCTCAGAAGCTGCCCACGCCTTCCTTTCCTTAGCACTAGATAGAGCCACTCCCCCTCCTGCAGCTGTGAGGACAGAACGGGTGACTGGGGGGATCTCCGGGGTCAGGCACAGCCCGGCACACGGCGGACAAGAAATCTCAGCTCACGCCTTCGGGCTTGCCAACCCTGCCTTCGTTCGCCCATTTCTCCAGTAGCTCTTCCGCACCTTGGGGATCTCTGTGAAATGACAGAAATGTGCCTGTGCTTCTCTGTCCCAGTACACGCCCACACCTCACCCCGTCATCCTCAGAGGAACGTGAAGATGCGAACCCAGAAGAGGCCCCTCATGATCCACAGTCCAAGTATCCCTCCAGCCCTGTCCCTTTGCTTCTCTTTCCAACACACGCTCGCTCTGCCCTGGCACGCTGTCCCCGTGGACACCATCTGCCCTGATGCCTGGTTTTGCCTGCAGCCCCTGGGGACCCGGGGCAGGTTTCCCCGCGGGCACCCACCACCCATGCCCACCTCCAGCACACACTGTCCTGCATTGCAATGGCTGCTTTCTTGCCTGCCTGTCTCCCTTACGAGTTCAACAAAGCTGACGTGGTAGTTCACTTGTTTAGCATTAGTGCCTCGAAAAAGATTTGGGGAAAAAAAAAAAAAGATAGTAAAAAAAATCGCTGATGGACTAAGAGATGCTTGGGCGTGTGACCAGACGTCTCACTACCTCCCAAGCAATCACATGGCTCAGGGACCAAGTTTTCCAAATAAAGTCCGTGATCTCTCACCAAGAACTCAAGGTTTTGACACCGCTTGGCCCTGTGGATGGCACCACCGAGGTTCTCACAGTCCCCCAGATGCAAAACCTGCCCGGTCCCTCCTCCCCAGTCTGATTGCCCCTGCTTACTGGGGCATCAGGCCAAAGGTCTCCCAACGGTAGACATTTTCCTCGCATGTCCCGAGTGCATTCAAATTCTTGTTCTTGAGGGGCATCCCCTCTGGTCCCAACCCCACCTCTCCAACAACCCTGCCCTAGTCTTCCCACAGCAGCTCCCAGCTCCCCTCCACTCTGACGCCCCCCTCATATGGCAGCCTGTCTCTCCTCCTACCCGAAGCCTCCCCACCTGGGCGACGTCCCTCCAAGATGCCCCGGTGCCCAGGCACATTTCCATCCCGCGTCCGGCTTCTGTGCAGCACACGTGCCCATCCCTCAGAGTCAAGCTGCGAACACGAAGTCCTTCCCGAGCCTCCGTGGTGCTGGTAGAAATGGCTCTGAACTTTTCACAATGTGCGTAACAGTTCGCTACAACTAGTCATGGAAAAGGTATTGTGCTAAAGGCTTTTCCTATGCTTTCCGCCTTTCTTTCCACCCTAGCCTCTATGCAACAAGAACTCCACTAGTGGCCAACTTACCCGTGAAGAAACTGGGGCTCGGAAACTTTTGCATAGTGCACGTCAATTCTAAGCTGCAAAGGTTGAACTCGAACTCAGGCCATCTTACCCTAAGGCTCGTGCTCTGAAGGGGTTAATTACGGTGGTCCCTTGTCAAGATGCTTACCAAGCTGAGAGGTGCACTGACAGCAGCCCTCCCGGTGAGCCCAGCGCGCCTGCAGGAGCTCCTCTCCCACGAGGAAAGGCCAGTCTCACGCATGTGGGGCATTCTCCCTGGACTAGATCCTGAGGGAGCGTGCACCGACTAACACTGTTCTGCACACACAAGGGCAGAGAGGAGGCGTCTCTTCCAAGTGTCTCTGGAGGGCTCTTGTCATGGACTCCCTGGAACACGGACCTCACGAGAGCAAGGACCTTGGTTTTGGCGTTCACTGCCACATGTCAGGCACCTCAAACAGTGCCCAGAACACAGCAGGTGTCCATACGTGCTCAAGGCAAGAATAAAGGAATGGGATAGGAAACAAGTACCCAAAGGTCTACCAGAACTACTGCCAAATTAGAAATGAGCTTCTTGGAGAGATGAAAGAGGAAAACTACAGGCATCCTTATCTTTTCTTTTCTTCTTCCTTTTTTATTTTTTAAGGAGGCTCCACACCTACCAATGTGGGACTTAAACGCACAACCCTGAGATCAAAACCTGAGGTTAGGGGCCCCTGGGTGGCTCAGTGGGTTAAAGCCTCTGCCTTCGGCTCAGGTCATGATCTCAGGGTCCTGGGATCGAGCCCCACATCGGGCTCTCTGCTCAGCGGGGAGCCTGCTTCCCCCTCTCTCTCCGCCTGCCTCTCTGCCTACTTGTGATCTCTCTCTCTGTCAAATAAATAAATAATCTTTAAAAAAAAAACAAACTGAGGTTAGATCAAGTTGGATGCTTAACTGACTGACCCAAGCAGGCGCCCGGACCGCAGACATTCTAAGTGGCTCTACGGGACAGAGCACTTCACAGCCACCCAAAGGTATGTGTGGGATGACCATGTCACTCGTGGAAAGGAAGTTTAGAGCCAACAGAAGTCCATATCCCATCCATAAGCTCCATAAAGCAACCCAACCAAGGCCTCTTCTGTGGCGTCAAATGAATCTTCTCCTGGTTCCGAACTCCTCAGAATGCAGGCTTGTAAATGCGACCTCTGTGGAGCGGAGACAACAGTGGGACGCCTCTCTCTTCGGATCCTCCTCCCTCCTCCCTACCGCCTTGGGTCCCAAAGCATCTGCGTGGGTCTGCCTTCTGAGGGGCGGTCCTGGGCCGGCCTTCCTCACGTTGTCCAACAAGGTGCCTGTCATCACTCCTACTGAGTACAGGCTGGCTCTGGTGACTCACGGTTTCTCAAGTGAGGACCTCTCTTAGAGCCTCTCCATAAAAACCCTCTCTCCTCACCGATAAGGAAGAAGAAATGCAGACAGAGAAAGAGCAGCAGATTTCTAGCATGATACAGAGTCCGTGTCGCACCCTCAGCAGCCCCTGACATTCTGCAGAATGAGGAAACAGATGCCGGCGAGGCAAATCCACCAGTTCCTTCCAAGGCTAACACTCGCCAAGGTCAGAGAAAGCCATTAACGTCCCCCCCATAGCCTGACAGGAGATAAACATCACCAGCCAGGCAAACTCCCTTTGCGTCTGCTCTCCACTATCTCTTCCTCTCTCCGCCTTTCCTTGCTCTGGAAGAATAAAGTCCAGACGCCGTTCTGAAGAAAGCCTACCTTTGCTCCTGAGAGCCAACAGAAAGGAAGCTGTGGGCAAAGGTGACCCAAAAAATGCCAAAGCAGAGTTGTGACCAAATGCGACACCATGAAGGCGATATTTTTTCAATGAGACGGTAACTTAAACTTTGAATTAGTGCCTCATTTTACTGCTTAGAGATGAAAGGCTCTGTAGTGCTGAACTAAAAAGTGACAGAACTCAAAGTGCGTTTTCTTTGCTTGGCATCACCTCTGTGAAAAATACAGTTAGTAATAAAATGCCCTTGCAAGAGTTCGTTCTCTGATGACAGAGCCGAGTTGTGGAACTGGTGAGGACCGGACAGTCATTTTTCCTCTTCCGATTACATATTTTCCCCCAAACAGATCTCATCCCATTTCCCCTAGGACACGACATTTCCCCTAGGACAGCCAGCTGGATCAGCTGTCCCATGAAGCTGACCCTCGTGGCCACTGCACCCCCATGAGGTGAGTGTGAGCTGAGGATTCCTACTGCTCATCCCATGGCCAGAAATGTCAAAGTCCCTTCATTCACGGGGACCCCCTTCTCCTTTTGTGCTTTCTACTGAGGCCCGAACTGTCGCCTCAATGACCCTGAGGTCTCCATGGCTTGATGCTGAGATCACGAGGCTGGATGATGTTCAGACATCTGAGGCTGCAAGGCAGGTACCTAATTAATTTCTGGGGCTGTGCAGGAAGATCTAGATCAGAATCCCAGAGGCCAGCCATGGGGACGGAGGGGGCAGAGACAAGCCCAGCACACAGAAAAAGCTGAGTCTCGGGGTGAGATGCCACGACTCCAGCCAGGTGGGTGGGCATGGTTAGGCAAGCAACTGGCAAGGTCACTTACCTAATGGGTGGGGCAGGAAGACAGACCCAGCTATGAAGAGGCAGGCACTGGGGGACAAGACATCCCTTGAAGTCCCTGTGAAGACTTCAAGAGTTGGTTTAGATGACATCGCATCCAGGTACCAAGGGAATGAGACCTAAGAGAAGAAGCTGGTGCAGCTTCTAAGGGTTGACCAGTCTTAGATTTTCCCCCTGACCGTGTGTCCTGGGGCAGGGAACAGGGCTCGGAAGGCCGCAGAGTGTGGGATGGGCCTCAGCCTTCAGAGGGGTGAGCAAAGCAGCATCATTTCCACGATCCAGGAGCCCACCAGGCACGCAGTCCTCGGCCACAGGCTTCACACAAGCCTTCCCTTCCCGTGATTTCCACGTCAGCAAGTTCAGACGGGTCTCCTCCCCCTACCAAGTTTCTACTCATCTATTCTGATGTCAACCCAGAACCTGTGTTAATAAGGCCAAAATTCAGTAAGGAAGACCAGCTGTGATCCCCAGGAAGCTAGCTGCTCTCCATCGAACATAATTTGTGTTTCATACGGCCGAGTGATTTTTCAAACACTCCAACACCAAGCTCAGGGAGAGGAGCCCCACGGACAAAATGGAACAGCTCCTGCCTCACAGGGTCTGTCCCAATGTGTGCGCTCCCTCCCATGTGGGGGTGTTCCTGCTCCACGAAATAATAATGAGAACTCACGTCGTGTCACCCGCATCATGTCACTGCCACAGATAATTAAGCTCATCAGTTATCTCCTTCCCTCTGCTGCTGGGGGAGGACGCCACTTGTGAAGTTCACAGGAAAGCCAGTACATCTATCACTTAAAACCCTCTGCAAGTGGACAGGTGACCTCCCGGGATAGCAGAGGGGCTAGAGCAGAGACCGGTCCTCACCAGTTGCACAAGGAACGAGCTACCCTGAGTTCTGATCCTCCCTGGCTCTAGACTTCCGAGCTATGGGGAAAGTGAGCTAACCCTCCTGTTCCAGGCTTTCCTCATTTCTAGAAGGGAGGAAATCGTATTGCCAGTCTCGGTGGCCTGCTCCAGCCCATTTATTCAACCGACATTTTTGGTGAGCACCTCCTATGTGCCAGGCAATGTTGTAGTTGCTAGGGACAGAGCAGTGAACATGACAGGCAGGTCCGCGGTCCTCGAACGGATTACATTCTAGAAAAGGATGCCAGATACTAGGAAAGAATCAATACGAAATGAAACGATGTGAATGAAGTGTTCGGCACAGGCTCGGTGAGAGACAGAAAGCACAGGATACGCTGAGGCCATCTGTCGCCGCCCCCCCCCCCCACCATGCCTGCTTGTGGAAGGAAAGGGTGTCCCTTCAGCTCTCATCTTGGGGAACTGCCTCGGGCTTCCTTCCCTCCAGCGGGACAGAAGTGAACAATGACGTGGTAAGAATTCTGCAGGAGGCTGGTGTGAGACATTTGGAGACAGACAAACCCAGGCTCAAATATCAACTCGTGTTCACTCACTCGCTGACCTGGAGCAAGCTGACTAACTCCGCGATGTTCGGTTTCCATGTACGTGGCCCGGAAACGACGATGGCACCTGCCTGCCCGCACTGGCAGCATTATCTGCCGCGGGTCCAGATGGCTCGGGCTCAGCAGGCACCTGACATGGGGGAGCGCTCACTCCCCTCTGCCTAACCCACTCTCACCCCCACACAGGCTCGGTAGCTGCAGTGGCCGTATGCCTCCGTCCTACTTTGGAGATGGTGCCCAGAGTGCCTGAGTCATTGTACTCATCATCCGCGAGGACCCCATAAATCCCATCCCCACAAGGTGGCTTCGCCCCCTTCTGCTTGACCATGGGAGCACAGGGCAGCAGGACGTGCCCCAGAGGCTGTTCCCCAGTCCAGGGACTGCCCATGACTTTGTGTCACCTTGGAGCCACAGGGAGGCGAACGATGTCTTCTCCCTTCCAGACTATAAGGTCCCGGCGGGCAGAGGCTCCCCTCCCCTCCTCTGAGACTTCCGCTCAGTACACTGGTGTGTTGCCAGGACACAGAAAACACCAGAGGGACAAAATGAGTTGAAGCAACCAGTCCAGGGGACACTGAGAAGCCACTGTGAGAGAGGAACTCATCCCTTTGATCACCCAACAGAAAGGCCCCTGGAAGAAATATTGGTGAAAGATGAACATTCTGCTGAAGATACTGTAAGACCATAGAGGTGGTTCTATCAAAAAGAAAACCTCAGACTGTCCAATCTCTTCCAAAATTTCTCTTCAGCTGCCCACGGACCCTCCCTCAGGGACCACCCCCACTTCCCCAGCTCTGGATGTCTTTCCCCCGCTTTGGATCCACAAGCTCATTCTTCCAGAGAAGTAAAGGGCCCTTTCAGGGATCCATCATCTGCAGAAGGCAAGGGATTCATACACAGCCCGTGATGTTCCACAGTGACACAAATATTCTGCATTTACAGCAGCTTTCATCAGAAAAAAGCAATGAGACATTTTTAAAAATTATCCAATGTCTGTGTTTCTAAAGACAACCAAAATATGCAGTCCTAACAGAAGGGAATCTCAGCCTCCAACGTGACAGACCATAAAGGGAGGTCACAGATCTGAGGGTTCCCTAAGCACCACCTGTGAGGTCATCCAGAACTGCCCCTAGCTGTGCCCACCACGTACACACACACACACACACACACACACACACGGCAGGTAACCAAGGACAGCAACGTGAGACACAGACCGAACGGGGGAGCTGTGAGAAAGGACCCGCGAGTGACTAGAAAGGAAAAACCAAGATTTAAATTTAGGGCCATGACAAACCACGGCTCAGAGGCACTCGAGAGGCAAGAGCAGGAAAGTGACATTTCCCCAGACAGCTCAGCTCTGGGGAAGTGAACCCACTCGCCATCTGTACCCGGTGTAAAGCTGCTGGCTGGCCTCCCCGCGGGCTTTCTAACACCAGAAGGAGCGAGGGGCCCACTAACAGAGAGGGCTGGGAGGAGACGGTTGACAGGACGAGACCTGTGTCCTGGCCACTAAGAACACTTTCACTCTGGGCACCAGGAAGAACCTTGCCTTTCCTAAGGGAGTGACGAACGTGACAGCCGGAGCATGCCCAACTCAAAGAAAATGGCCAACTCCACTCCTGGGTCCATTTCTACTGATGCGGATGACAATGGCAGAAATGAGGGGGCCATTATCTACTCAAAGTAGAGTTTTATTCCGATTGGCTTTGATCCCCATTTGCCGGCTTCTTCAGGTATCGGCCAATGGGACGGGTGGAAAATGGGCCTCAGACTACTGTTCCACCAGCACAAGACCCCTCCGCCATCCTGCTCCCACAAGGCGGCGCTGTTCAGGGCTGAGGGCCCTCAGCCTGATCCCAGTGTCACCACATACTGAGTCTGTTTCACCCATCTGGAGACTGGAGATAACAACAACACTCCCTTCGAGTGCTGTTATATTTAAGGCAAGTGAAATGAAAAGCGCTCCAGGAGTGCTGAGCTCCGGGACTCCCCATCTGGTCCTCCTTCCTCTTCCTACGAAGGGCTCCGCATCTTGCCGTCCTGCTCCCTGGATTCACCTGCTTCCTGACAGTGGAGGACGCCTGAGCTCCGCAAAGGATGCAAACAACTGTTTCCTGAACTCGGACCCCTTCCTTCTGCTCCTCTCCGTCATCTGTCCCCATGACTCACACTCCGCCCCAGCCAGCAGCTTTCTCGGCTGGGGGCACCATGAGTCACCCCAAAGGTTCCAAGATGTCGGGGCTCACCGTCCCTGACCAGCCGCCACCTCGGTGCGGAAACTGAGGGAGGACTGTCATGCTGCTTCTGTCATCATTAGCTTCGTGTGATGGATGAAGAAAGGGAGGCTCAGAGAAATGATAGGATTTGTCCAAGGTTACCGGGATAACACAGAGGAGAGCTCAAACTTGACTAATGTCTTCTGAGTCCTGATCAAATGCTCCTGTTAGGTAACAAGCTGTCATTTCCCCCAGCAGCTGGGGAAGTCCTCGTAGGTATGTGTGGAAATGAATTAAATCAATACGATAAGGCTACATCAGGCAAAGCTTCCTGAGGAGAACGATGACGGGAACAGGGCACAGCCTGGCTTTCCTTCCCTTCCAACAGAGTCAGGGTAGCAGGACTGGAGGACGAAAGAGTCGCTGAGCGACCTCCCTTCTCCCCTAGAGGTGACGGCCACAACCGCAGGCTGCCTCTGAAGGGAGTGCCGGCGGGCGGGCTCCGCCCCTGAGACCCCTGCTTTTCCCAAGAGGCCCCGGGACTAGGTCTGGGTCCTGACGCGTGAGCTCACACAAGTCATCTCACTTCTCGGGGCTTCCGCGTCTTCCTCTGGGGAACAGGAGGGCTGACATTTCGGGGCTATGTCCTAAGCAAGAGAACAGAGGTAACGTTTGTGCCATGGCTCGCCGTCCACCAACAGGAGCTCTTTGATCTTTATCGTTACGCTATTACTACCGTTATCGACGTTGTTGTTCACGTCATCAGCCTCACTTGAAGAGCTAGCTCCTCAAGATCGCTCGCCCTCAAAGCTCCCACAGCCTTGGGCCTCTGCCCAGCACGGAGGGCTCGACGTTTTGCTTCTCTATGAAGCAGTGGCTGGCAACATCTGTCCCGGGGAAATAGCACAGCACGGCTGGCAGGGCAGGGGACCCGGGAGGCCTGGGACGTGACACACAGGCAGGATGAGAGTCAGAAGCACAGCACCAGCCGGGTCTTTCACGGGCCCAAAGGCGGCTCCCTCGTCTCAGGGGAGGGAGAACAGGAAAGACCTCAGAGAGAGAGGTCAGGAAGCAGGCAGAAAAAAGAGGGGAAAAGAAGAACCATAATGAGCTTGTGAACCAGAGAAAAGGCATGGGGAGCTCCATTTAACTGGAACTTCCCACCCAGCATTTCTACACATGGGGCTGCTGATACCATGTTTTTTCTCTCAGCCTCCTGGTGCCTACAAGCACTAAGCCTCTGTCACCCTTGCTCTTGAGTGGAGGTCAGGAGGCTCAGGTTCTCTGCTTAGACAATAAGGTGACTTCTCCTGGTCTTAGTCTTCACATCTATGAACACTGGTGGAGGTCGGGGAGTGGGGACCAGGAGAGGCTGGACTAGTTAGGTTCCAGGCTTCCCTCCAACTCTCACATACACTGTGGCTTCATTTGCCAGAAGAATACTCCACCTTAAAACGGATGTGGTCTCCTGTCCGGGGAGGGCCTACGTCTTCTCTTCCCACAAAGCCACTGAGCTTTGAGATAATGTGTAATGCAACAGTAAGTAACTGATACAATTGCCTACTAACTTCATTTAGAAAAGAGATCAAAGGTCTGAATTAATTTCTGTCATATTTTGGTTACATGGAAAAATCAAATATATTTGTCTTAGATAGCAAATCTAAATGTTTTCTGTGATGTGACTGCAGTCTCAGAGCGACGTCACGAATGTGAAGTCACAGGCTTGCCTCCTTCGTACTCATCAGGTAAATTTAGCTTCCTGCCACCACTGGTTTCAATCTATGTGAGCCGGCTGTACATTCCTTGTTTGCTGAGCAATCTCTCACCAAGTTGAAAGATGAGCAGTCTCTGTCTCTCAAACGGCCTTGTTTCTGCTTTGGGGTACACATCACCTGACTGGCTTGCTCCAAGGCATTTACAAAGAAAGACAAAAAGAGTGATATCACGATGTCAAATCTATCAACCTTGTAGGGCAAGTTGGCTAATCCTCCCACCGCTCATCCTAACCACCAACGCCCTCCCCCAACCCCCTAGATGTCCTTCGCTTTTCATGCCAATCACCTTTGTCCTGGAACAAACTGTACATGGAGAGAGTCCCAATGAAGGAGCAAGGGCCTCAAAGAGTTTTCAAGTAGATTAACAAATGGATCCACTAGCACGTGCTACCAGATTGGCCACAATGACATGGTGGACCATGGCCAGTGACCCTCAGCACTATGGGAGCTGGAAGATGGCAAGCCCACACGGGGACACATCTCGGTGGCCAATCAACTTGGTGCAAGCTTCTAAAGACACGGAAAGAACCAGGCATGGGGGAGACCAGGGGCAAAGACGGAGATTAGGAAAAAGGCTTAGAATGCAAGCTACGAGGAAAAAGGAAAAAGCTTCCGCATTTGCTCAAGCAGAGAAGCACAGGCTATGCACCCAGAAAGGAGGCCAGGAAAATCACCCTGACCTTGGCCAGCAGGCTGCACCGCCAAACCACATGGGACAGAAATGAGAAGCTAGCACAAAAATGCAGGAACAGAGAGAGGATGAGCAGGTCTGCTCCTGACAGAGCCAGCCCATCACCATCCCTCTGGGTTTCCCATCTCCCTGCACATCCCTGCTCATGAGCATCAAAGCCTTGACACTCTCTCTGAATCAGACTGGAAGAACATTAAACCAAAACCTTCAAAGTCACTCTACCTCAATAGCTGCTTCTAATTTTCTGTTAGTTCTGCCGGGGAAGGCGAGTAGAAATGCCTTTAGGCTTCCAGAGTCAAAACTGTAGTGACGGCCCGTACCTCCTACTGGATACACTAAACCTAGGGTCAACAGGTTAATTCCCAGGATGTGGCCACCCTTCTCCTTCTCCCACAGTGTGAGGGCAGAAGGACCTTGGTGTCAGTGACCCGTGGGCGGTGAGCCACCAATAAGGTCTTCTTCACACCCAGGGCCTGGAGAACTAGGCTACTGCTTCTCAGGACCTCTTGAGTGACCTCGTCGGCCCACCTTCTTGTGACTGTGGTCAACAGGATCCCCAGGGGCTGACTTCTAGAAGCCATGCAAAGCAGAGGAGGCTTTCCTCAAGAGATATTCTCCACTCAACTCGGATGTCCACTCAACTCCTAAGTCCCCATCGGATGCATCAACTCCTGTGGAGACAAAAATATCCAAACCTACACTAATTTTTAGAGGAAAAAATAGGTCCAGAAATCGAGAATAAGCTTTTAAAAACTCATTTTTGAAGATACTTTGTCAAGTCCTGGGCTAGAGAGCTTTGTAACAATAAAAGATAGCTCTACGGTTTGAGCTGGAATAAGGAAAAGGACACCTTCTGAAATACACCCAGAAGGTGATGGAGGAATGAGACAGAGGCCACCAGCGGCCTGGCCCATTCTACTCCCCAAATAATCAGCTGGAAGATAAGCCATGGATCTAACAATGGGTGCCACCCATTGTTCACTCACTGACTTGGTTGGGAATCCATGGAGAAATGGAGTCAACTTGGAAAAGGTCTGTCATTTAGACCAACAGAAATAGAGGCGATACTTTCTCTAACAAAATGTGCAAATCCCACATGAGACAAGCTGCCAGTTTTGAGATTCTATTTCAATGAAAAAGGGTTGTGCTTGCCTCAAAAACAAAACTTTTTTTTTTTTTTTTTTTGCAAAACAGCAATTCGGAGTTCATCCTTTTGTCAACAAAATTGCTGTGTAATTTCCAAACTTCTCCCAGAGAAGCAATGAGTCAACAAACACATCCACAAGTCACGACACAATGGGAGGAGGAGGAGAATCCCAGCTCTCTTGTCCATCTCAGAGCACCTCTGCTGTCCTGGTCTGCAGGAAAGAATCATAACCGCTGGTCCCCATCTCTGCCACATCCAGGCCTTCGTCCTTGTGTGCGTGGCAGGCTTCTGGCGTATATAGACTGCTTGGAGACATCTGAACCTCCACTTCAGTGGAGCCAGTCTAAGTAAGTGGCAGCTGAAAGTGCCAACTCCTAGAGGGCAGGCACCATGCCCGCCCTGTCTCCACGGCCCCCAAGGCACAGCCCGGCACAGGCATCAGAACACAGCACACATTTTTGCTGCTGAAACTTAATCGAAGAGCAGAATCGGTCAAGTTCAGATGCTATGCAGAGTTTCATCTTGAAAGCACGAAACACCTCTCAAATGCTCCATAGTCCCCAAGTTAGAAAAGGGAAAAAAGGGTCACGGCACAAACAGAAGAGGCAGATTTTGTAAAAGGAAAATCCCTTTGTTCCCCTGGGCTTTCAAGCAAGGGGCTTTGACAAGAAGCAACTTGATCCTCCGGGGACTCTCAGGCACCTGTCACCACGAAGCAGTTGCTCTTTCTTGCGGTACTCTCCGGCTCAGTTTCAGAACCCAATCTATCTCCATCTTCAGCTCCTTACATGCTTAGGCAGCCGTGGAACCGAGCCGAGTCACAGGGAAAAGGCAACATAAGAACAATGAAAATTGGGCCACTGCTCCCTTCCCACCCTTCCATGTCCAGGGGCCAAGAGGCAAAAAGGAGCAGAGACACAAAGGGACAGGGATGATGGAGTCGGCCACATGGGGTGCATGGAGGAATCCAACAAGGCTAACAGTTGCTTTAGGGGCTTGCAGACTCCACCTTCAAACACGGTAGCCTGTAAGTAATTTCTTCTCTCTTTTCAAGGACGGTCTCTTCTCAACTCCACCCCCTCTTTCTGCCACCATTTATTGAGCGCCTACTAGCTGTAGGCGCTGTAGAAGGTGCTAGGAATATGAAGTAATGGGTCTGGCAAAAAAGCGCCGAGCCAGCACAGGACGACCCTCCCAAGGGTTCTACTAAATGAAAATAATAAAACCCTCGCTGTAGGTAAGACTCAGAAACAATTCCTTCATAAAAAGCATCAATACCGGGCAGCTCTGTGCCCTGGGCTGTCCTTGAAAAGGGCATGTTCACATCTCCACTGGGACGTGGGCCCACTGGCAGCCTCTGCATTTAAGTCTTGGTTTCCAGGTAAGAACAAATAGAAATATCAGGTCTTTGGACAGCCACGTTCACATTAATTTCTGAGTCCCGCTGGCTCCCAGGCTCTCTGAGCTCACTGCCGGAGAATCACAGATCAACCCTCCCCTCCAAGTGTGGACCACCATCAGGGAAGGGCCCTCAATTGTTCATCTCTGTCATTCCCAGGGCTGGACAACAAGGCTGGCATGGAGATGCAGGTATAATAAATGGTGAACTGAAGTCTTTTCTCCAGGACTGAGAGTCCCAGAAACAGGAGTTCATCTGTCCTTGGAGATTTTTTACATTAGATGACATTTGCTCACAAAGCCATCCCATCCGGAATGACCAAAAAAAAGAGTTCCCAAAGTACTCAATCACGTCTGTCCTTAGAGAACAATAAACTCATTATTCTCTTGTCAAGTCCATCAGGAGGCCACGTGGACACCTTCACAATGTGCCCCTGCTCACCTGTCTGGCCTCCTGTCTCCCGCTTCCCCACCCACCGATGTTCAATACGTAAGTGTCTACTGAGTTGCTTCTCTGTGCAAGGCATTGTGTAAGCTGCTGGGGACGAAGCAGTGAGCCAAAAATAAGCTCAGTGCCCAAGCTAAGCTACCCATAGTTTACTGGAGGAAAGAGTTATTAATGAAGGAACCTTGCAAATACAAGATCAGACCTTAACTGCAGTGACGGCCAAGAATAAAAGGCATCTGGTCCTGCTGAGATGTTTAACAAGGGGCCTGGCCATCTAGAGGGCATCGGAGAAGGTATTATTCATGAGGGCGTAACCTAAAGCTGGGATCTGGAGGATGAGGAGGAGTTTGCTGTGGTTGTGGGAAGGGGGGGGACCCTCGAGGGGCTCACTCCAACCTCTGCCAGCATCCTTCACACTTCTCATTTGGAGCTCAGCTCCCACCTCCTCAGGAAACCCTCCCTAACTTTCTGGGGGAGGTGTGTAGCCCTCCTGTGTGCCCACATGGTGCTCTGCACAAGCCCATCCTTATGAAGCCACTGAACGACACGGGACTTTCCATCTCCCCTTCTGAGATGGGAAGTGTAGGAGGGCAGGGACTTCTCCTAATTCATTTTTATATCGGCAGTGCCCAGAGAGGAACGAGCACCCAGTTTGCTCCTGATGAATGGCAGGAGAGTAAGTAAGTAAGTAAGTAATGGTGAAGCTGACTCTGTGGTGCGGTAGTCAGGGAGGGCTTCTCAGAGGAGGGGACCTTCCAGCTCAGACCCAAATGATGAGAGGATAGCAGCCGTGTGAGGTTCTGGGGGAAGAGCATTCAGGTAGAGGGAATGGCATGCACCAAATCCCTGATGTGGGACAAGTTCGGCATGCCCGGGGGAGAGATGCACATCAAGGTGGCCAGACGGAGAGACAGACAGAAAGACATGGTAAAACATGGTTCGAGAGAGGCCAGATCATGGCAGACTGGGGAGCAGGGTAAGGATTTTAGATATCATTCTATACGTGATGGGAAGCACCTAGGTATGTCAAATGTTTGCTCAACTGCTCTATGAGGAACCAAGCCACCCCAGGGAACAGTACCAGAAACAGAGAGACCAGTGAGGAGGCCGAGCAGTGGCCCAGGTACAAGATGATGGGGCAAGGGTGTCACGGAATCACCGTGATGACCTGTAGTCAAATCACGCTCCAGTTTGCAGCTAAAGAGGACAAGGCTTGCTAACGGAGGGACTGAAGAGGATGGGAGAAAACGACAGGCCCAACAGAACTCTGAGGTTTGGGGGTCTGAGCCCCAGGTATTGAGTGGAGCCACAGCAGCTTGGGGGAAACCACAGGCAATGAAGAGAATCACTTGTTGCGGCCGCACTGAATGCAAGCTCCCCACCACACATCTGAGCGAGCAGGCCTAGCGGGCCATTCAAACTCCATTCTGTCAACATGCCAGGCTATTCACGTTTGCCACCATCAAACCAGCCTATCTGAATACTTCCTGGACTTGGAGGATTGAAAAAGTCTAGAACTATCTGGGTTATGCTCCATCTAGGTTCAGATGCAACTTAGGATCTCAGGTAAGGAAAAACCTGTTTGTGATGCTCCGTTCTTCTTCTGGGAGAGAAGAAGTTCTTCTTCTTCTGAGACCCAAACTGATTGACCCCAAGGTGGCACGGCCCCGAGTGGATGGGGAGCGCCAAGCGCCCAGGGCAGCAGCAGGTGCACGGCCGGCGCTGGGCTCGGGCTGGTTGGCCCCATTCCTGACAGCCAGGCCTGCCCGCCGGGGAGGAGCTGCGGTTCCCCCCCTTCTCATCATTAGCTATTATTCTCCCCAGGTTGATGAAAACTTCGTGAAGGAAAAGAGCCCGAGAAATTCCAACACAATACAGTCATATTTGCTTTGAGTGACTGAAATAGCAGGTCAAGAAAAATGACAGCTACAGGGATAAAAATGTGGATCTACAAAACATGCAATCAAGAAAACCTGTGAGCTGTGAAAACCAAGTAACCTCAGGGACCCTTACTCCCTCCCCCACAGTACCAGTTCCTGGCACTACCCAAGGACCGGGTGGGGTGAGGGGCAGGTTGGAGGGAGAGGGTGCGCTCTCACTGAGAAGGGGGGGTCCCCTCAGAGATTAGACTGGGAGGCTGTCAGCACCGAGGTATGCGACAGAAGCACATTGTTTATGTGACACAATAATGGGGTGGTATGGACAGGGAGGCCCCACAGCCCGCCTCATCCTCAGCTTCTGACTATTCGCGGCAGCCCCTAACACCGGGCAGCCACAAACTATGCTCCTTTTCTCTGGGTCGGCCCTCCACTCTTTCCACGTGCCTGTAACAAAACAACAGCCCGCCGCCAAGACCAAGCAAAAACATGTTTCCATGACGACTGCTTCTGAGCAGGGTCCTTGGGAGAGAATGTCACACTGAGGCAGTGTCAGTGGGGTCAGTCGTCATCCACGGAGACCGAGCTGTCCGAGGCAGGCCACCAACACCCACACGCCCCAGTCGGGTCTCCGGGCTGGGCCTGGTTCATCCAATCCCAGTCCGGGAACGAAAGGGTCTGTGCAAGGCAGGGGGAATGACGCAGACACCACTGCGAGGGAACCGGTCAACTCCTCAGGAACAGGGGCCACTCAGGACCCTTGAAAACCAAGCCATCGATGGCAACAACACAACAGTTGTGTTGAAGAAATCCGTGAGCCGGCCCAGGCCATTATTTATATCTAATTGCCCACACCGGATTAACGGATCCTCCTCCTAGAGCCACAGTATTTCTTTGAGGTTCAGAAAAAGAAACTTCTTTAATTAAGATCGGATTTTCTCGGGACTAATCGAATTCCGCCCCTCCCAGATGACTCTGAGTCAGTCAGTTCTATTCGGTTGACTCCAGTGGTGTTGGGATCAGGACGGTCCGGGCTTCCTGAGTCATCACGACGACTCTCTGGAGAAGCCTGGCTTCTCCACTTAGGAGCTGAGGGCCCACAGCGGTGGCAACAGCTGAGACTTTCTCTCTCCCCTCTTCCCAGCAAGGGTTGAGGACTAGCATTCGTCCGAGAGGGCCGCTGTGAGAATGAAGTTTGATCTTGTCCCATCAAGGGACATGTAGCCTGGCAAGAGGCACACGGTCGACATGTGGTGTGGGATGGGCACCACTATTGGTGTAGTGTAGTAAGGGGTCAGCTGTGCCAGCGAGGGGTCTGGAGTATAACACTCAGGTCAGGGGGCACAAAGGTGGCCCCTGAGAGGGATTCTGGAGCAGGCCACAGGTCTCTGGCCATGTGACTGGAGGGGCTGCTTCTGTTAGATCCTCAGAGTGGGGAGCCTTCTAGAAAGGAGCAAACTGAGGCCCCATTCAATGCTCCCCTCACCTATGTGGCAGATGGGGTCTGCCCAGGGTCACATTTCTGTCCACTCCCTCTAGCCCGGGAACAGTCAGGCCACAGCAGCAAAGCTGCGGTCACTCAGTCCACCAACAGGATCCTGCCTCAGAGATACATGAACCTTGGTTTACCAATCCCAACGGGGTCACTCCCAAACCATAGAGAGGGCAGCCGGCTCTGTCCACCTGCATTGGCAACCTATGCACACACGGAGCACCCCCGAGGGGCCCAGCAAGCCTTTCACAAATGAACCGACAGTGGTGAGACGATGAGATGACGTCAGGGGAGCGGAGCACTGCAGGAGGAGCGTGCAGAGAACATTCCCACCTACAAGGCTGCGGAGTCTCTACCCACTTGCTACCACCTCTGCACCATCCCACCAGCTCCATAGGATGGTCTCAGCTCAGGCCCACCCTGATATCACCGACAGGAGCTCAGCCACACCTCGGCGGGCTGCAGCTTCGTGGTCCCCGCACGTCAGGGGAATGAGTGACAAGGGACTGAAAGCCATTTCACGCTGATGGGCCGGGCATCTACCATGCTGGGCGCGGCCAGGAGACCAACAGCGAGTGGGTAAATCCTTGCACCAGTCACTGCTTGACACAGAGGACGCCGTCCCCTAAAGGAGCCTGCTCCCCTTCTCACCATGACCGCCTCCATCAGAATGTGGATGCTCCAGCCATTCCTCCTGCTCAAGACCTCAGGAAGACGACGTCAGGTGTGATGTAACAGCTGGACCATCATGGCCAGAGGAAGGACAGGTTTTCTAGAATAGGTCCTCCGACTTCCTCAGGGAAGGGGAAGATAATATATACAGACGGCTTTTCTATGTATGAGATACCATTCTAAGAGTTTACTAAGTAATCACTGACTGGACCTTTGCAAAAACTCTTTGAAGTAGGGATAATTATTTCCATTTTGTACTGAGGGAAACCGGGGCACCAAGAGGCTCCAGAACTTGTTCAAGGTCACAGCTCACAAGCTAACCAGGGCTTTGAGCCTATGCCATCCAGCCCCACCAGACGAGTGCTTACCCAAGACACTGATGCGTGAATGTCCCCTCTATCCTGAGACACGGCGCCTCACCTCACCCACACCCCACCATACCCTTCCATTGGCTGACCTTGGAAACCCTCACTGTCTACGGTCTATCCTCCCCTGAATCAGGGAACAACCTGGGGACAGGGCCCGCATCCAGCGGGGTTCTGGCACACAGCGGTGCGTCCGATGAATGGAGTAGACCCCCGGAAGAGGGTCTCAAGGCCGGCCCACTAAACTCTGTGGGCTCTCCCCCTCTGCACGCCTGGGGGTCTGAGACAGGAATCAGTGAACCGAATTGAACACTTGCTGAGAAAGAAGACTGGAGCAGCCCCCCTCTCCTAAGCACACAGCCCTCAGAGGCACCACCTCCCTTGTTCTCCTCTCACCTACGGGACTCACGGTGGGGGTGTATCAGTCACAACGGCCGAGTCACACCTGTGGTCTTCCCCGTCATCAACGCTGACCACTGGTTCTCTCATCTCTTAGACATTTATGTACTTGGCCGTAGTTTCTCTTTGCCACGTAATGAACCCTAACCACCCCTCTGGCCCAAGCCAACTTTCCCTGAAAGGCCACTCAGTCCACAGGCGCCAGGGGCCACCCCAGGAGACGCACCTTCTACTGCTCAGTCTCCCGGGACCTCTGCTTCTCGATGAGGGGCAGAAGGGCAATGCAGCAAATGGACCCCGGGCTCTGCATCCCCAGGGATGTGACCGACCAGGGCACGCTTCTGGTACAGAGAATTCTCCAGGAAAGAAGAATCCAAAGTGACCAAGGCGTTCAGGGTAACTTGCGTCTTTTTATCTTTCAGGGCTTCACCAGTAAATCTCCGGACAGCACCAACTCTCTTGTCTGACACTCACTCAGCCTAGATGAGGCTACAAAGCAGGGGCTGGGGGCTGACCAGGGCCAGTCAAGACAAAGACGCAGACCCACCGTAGCAAAGTGGATGGATGTGCGACACCGCCGACGTGCTCCACACGTCTGGTAATCTTCTTAACAACTTTCTCGACAACTGTTATTAAGGCCAAATTGGCACATGGTGAACTAGACATATTTAAGGTGTCCAATCTGATGAGCGCCGATAAATAAAAATACACACGCATGCACACAAAACCTTCATAAGAATCAGGATCGTTAACATATCCATCATCCCCAGAAGGCTCTTCTGCCCCTCGAAAATCCTGCCCTCCCGCCCCCCCACCCCACGAAACCACGGATCTGCTTTCTGTCATTACAGACTGCCTTGCATTTTCTGAGGTTTCATATTAAAGTCATCAAAGAGTAGGCGCTATTTTTTGGACTGGTTTTCACTCAGCCTGATTATTTTATTATGTATTCATGTTGTTCCATGCATCGGGAGTGTATTCCTTTTTATTTCTACTAGTATTCAATTGTATCAATGCACCTCATTTGTCCTTCTAGTCCTTTGATGGATATTTGGGTTACTTGTAATTTCTGGCTGTTACAAATAAAGGTGTTGTGAGCACGTGGGGACAACTACTCCTGGGCACACATACTCACCCTCTCTGGGGTGGAGCCCTACCATCGGAACACCCCATCATGCCTATGGCACTTGAGGAAAATTCCCACATGTTTTCCAGAGGGGCCACACCATTGTCCATTCCCACTGGCAACACAGGAGAGGACAGGTCGCTCCACTTCTTTGCCAGCACATGAACTGATGGGTCTTTTTTTTTTTTTTTTTTTTTTTTAAGATTTT
>CM053607.1:106142121-106181568 GCA_028646535.1 Procyon lotor | reverse complement strand
AGAGTGTGAGTTATGTTTCTGTCACTCGAAATCAAAAGCATCCTGATGATACAGCTGCTATTTTACATTACTTTTCAGATGGCTTTCCATTCATCGAAGTAAAGACTGCTTCAAGAGTTAGACCAGTGTTCAAGGATCTGCTCTGCCGCTTACGAGCTGTGTCACCCTTGGAAAAATTTCACTGCCTCAATGGTGGCACCTTTAATTTGGGACTAATAAGAGTACGACCTCATGGGTCTGTTGTGGGAATTGGATGCAGTAATAGAGGAAGTACAATACTATGGCTCTTAGTACAAGGTCATGGTACTTGATGCCTGTTTAGTTATTAAGTGCTACTGTTTTGCTGTTGTTCTTGTCATCAGGATTATTTAAAATATTACTAGGATAGAGACGGAGAGGTAACTATCCACTCTAGCCTTCCTTTAATTATTTAATGCTCAAATGTTAGCCAGGCAAATAGCTGCTCGGAATAAAAACTACATTTCCCAGACTTCTTGCACCCTCACGGAACCTTGCGATTAAGTTGTGTCCAATAGGACACTGATGACTTCTGATTTGTGCCCCCATTCTTTCCTCCTCCTTTCTAGATAGGGCACAGCAGCTACCTTGGACCCAGATGCAGAAGCTCAGCCACTTCATTTGCTGAGAAATCGCAACAAGCTGAAAGGAGCCTGTTCAGCAACCAGCCCTGGGCTGCTTACCTTTGGAATGTTTGCACAAGAGAGAAATAAAACTTCACCCTATTTAAGCCTCGGTTTCATTCGGGTTTTTGTCATAGCAGTCAAACCCTATCTCGTAACTGGGACACGACTACTATTTTACATATTATCCGTACTTGCTCCTTCCAAAACCCTGTGAAGGAGACAAGGGGAAGATAACAAAAGCAGAGCAATAAATCTACTTAAACCAAGATTTGAGGGTTTTTGTACCCTGAGTTCTGGCTCCCATTCTAAGTGATATTTGGCTGCTCCTGACAGAGGAAAGGAGGGTGGGAATGAACGAGGCCTGAGTGGAAAAGGCAGAGTCGGGGTGCCTGCCATGGGAGGCGTGTCCTCGAATCTCAGACTGTTTAACATGTAAGACGCAAATGCTGAGGGACGGTTAGATCCATGGAGTGTTTCTCCAAAGTCATAAAACCTCTTTTGCTGGCTTTTTCTAAACAACAGAAAATAAAAATAATGGAACATACCAAGGGACCCCCTCCGAAGACGGCTGGCATCCTCATGGTCCAGGGACATAACAGCACATGGGGACGGGGACGGGAGTTTTAAGAATTCTTGTCCCTCCACAAGGCCGCCAATGGGGCACATCCAATGGCTTCCCTAATTGTGACCGTCCTCTCATCCTTGGGCCATTACTACTGCCACTGCGTTCTAGTTCCCCGAGGCGCAGAACAGGCAAACACAAGCCCACCATCTTCTGTTGCCCATCATCTGACTTTCTGCTCAGCCAGAAGCAAGGCCCACACCAGCGAGCCACCGGCAAGGGAAGACAGTCCTCACCCAGCAGGTTCTGTGGAGGCAGGGCTAGCCAAAAATACCCTCCCCAATACTGCTGCTCTCAACTCCAATGCCAAGCAAAGAAGAGCTGCCATACCTAAAAAGGCCCCACGCCTGTCCTGGTCCCAGGGCCCCAAGAGCCTGGCGGAGACTGGGAAGAGACACTGAGCTCCACGCGATCATGCAGAGCCTTACAGGGCACACTCCGGATTGCTCTAACCCTCCGAACAGCCTGTGCACGGGAAATTCGGGCCAACAGAGACTCCATTTGCCAAGAACTTCAAACATGACCTTTACTTGGTAGCAATGGTTGGAAACTATTAAGATGACTCTGAAAATAATATAAGCTGCAGCGACAGTACGTTGAAAGAAATGGCAAGCCTGTAAAGCAAGGCCCCTCTCTCCCCCTCCCTCGTGTGTGCGCACTCAGAACAGAGGAGAAACATTTTCCTCCACAGCGGTTCTTAACTCTGCATCTCTCTTCTTCGGCTAGACATAAATGAGCCATTTGCTAATTGTTTAACAGTGATTAAGGAAGTGAATGTTCTGGGGAGGAGGGGAGACAGCAGAAGGGTGTCTGCCTGCTTCTTTTCTAATTACCAACAGCCAGGCTGAAGTGGGAGGGGGGAGCTGGCGCTCAGGGGCTCCCAGCTCCAATGCGGGAGGCCTCTCCTCGAGGTCAGGCTGAGCACTGGTGGCTTCTCACTGGGAAGTGAGCAGTCCTAGCCCGGAAATCTGAGCTTTGGTCAAGGGGGTCCAGACGGAGAGGGGACTCAATGAAGTCCCGCCAAAAGAGGCCTTTCTTCCACAAACAGGATGTGGGGCATTCGGGCCCTTCTCCCTTCTGAGCTGTCGGGGACCCCAGGGCCACCCCGGTTTCCAAAACAGCTCTCCCGTCCAGAGGGAGGAAAGCTGAGCTTGTCCACTGGGAGCCCAGGCTGCTGGACGGTGGTCAGTCATGGCTGTGCAACCCCTCTGCACACACGCAGAACAAATGGTTGGCAGCCAGGACCCCAATAAGCTTCCATTCTTCTGTGTGGATGGCAGGAGAGGAAGCACAAGGGGGTTCACAGGTGAGGGGTTCCCAGCGGGCCCAGGCTGAGGCCATGAAGGTGCCGGAAGGAGGATTTGCAAGTCCCACGAGGACGAGGATGGTGAAGAAGACCTTTGGCTGAGCTCAGAGCTGAAATGACTTTCCGTGTTCAAAATTCACACCATCCCCAAGCCCAGCTGGGACTCCCTGAATGTCTCTGTAGATGGTTTTCTGCCCATTTCTGCAACGACGACATACATCCATGCCTCGCACCCACCAGCAGGCCCCTCCCAACCACCCTGCCTCCAGTCCTGCTCCTAAGCAATCTCACCCTTTAGCCCGAGTAAGCGAATCTGAAACCAGAAACCCTCAACGGGATCCCCAGGGACGACAGGGCAAACTCCAGCCCCTTCACATGCCCTTCAAGGCCCTGAAGAAATGGCTGCTGACTACTTTCCAGCCTCATTTCTGTGGCTCAGTCCCTGTCCCTGGTCCACATGTGATCAGCCATACTGACACTGTCACTAGCTCCCCGAGAGGCCACGCTGTCCTTCATCTCTCTCTTCCACCCCCACTCCCATCTGATGGATGACCCGCCCTCCACGCCACTCTTGTTCTGGCTGACTCCTTCTAGCCTTAAGATCTCAATGGGACCATGGCTTCCCAATGAAGACCCATTCACTCCTCCAAACTAGTGGAGGCGGCCCCGCTCTGTGGCCTGCTGCACCCAGAATGTCCCCGGAAGGAGACTGCTTTCCAATTTGCCTATCTTTAAGTTCCACGCAAACTTGGTCTGCTTTGCCCTTTGCCGTAACACAGCAAGTAGGACAATGCCTGACACACAGCATGAAAGAAAATAAATGATGACTGAGTTTCCAGACTACTTCAGTTTTCTGGCCTGGGGAACATACCAAGGATCATGAAATGACTATGGTCATACGGTCTCGAACCCACGTCACAGGGCAAGGTCTGTATCAGACATGCAAATGAGCTGTGGGGCTGGCTTTCAACGTGTCTATCCTCCCTGGTGGTTCTCTGTTCCTTCTTTTTTATGGGCACAGAGTCCAAAGAAACATCTATTGCCAGAAACATCTCATATCCCTTCATCTAGACTTTGTGCATTCTCATTTACTTTATTTTTGATCCCAGAGGGCATCATCAATCTCTGAGCAGTGTCCCCAATGCTGGTAATACCTGAAGCTCTGCCACAGGCGGGGGGTGCCCCTAAGTTCCACGACTGTCCGACCCTTACGGGGGTAGGAGCAAAAGGAGAGCTCACATGATGTCACCTGAAAACAGACACCCAGCAGCCACAGCAGAGCTGACGTTGCGGGCACCTTCTTCCCCCTGCTCCTGACGGTGCACCCCACAGTCTTCAGATCCACACAGGAAAGAGCAAACACTCCCCGTGGAGTACTGTGATTGCTGACCAGGGGGTATGGATTTCCCTGATGATGATGGGGACCAAAGCTGCAATATATTTTGGCAACATTAATTTCTGTGAATTTGGCCTATGATATCAAATCCCTCCTGTTAAACATGTGTCATTCTCAGCTGTCCTTCGTTTCCTGACCCCAGTGAACCAAGAAAAGGCTGTAACTCCAGGGGATGGAATTCACTAATAGTCCATCTCCCTCATTAAATTTCCATCTACTCATGGTCCTCCAACAGCTTTGTCTAGAAGACTAAAATGTCCTCTTAAATCTCTATTAAAAGGTGGCCATGTATTGGGGGCAATCATTCAAACACTTCTGGTAGTAAACCAGACCAGACTGGAACATCCCCCTCGGAAGGAAGCCTTGCTGAATGCCACTGGAGTTTAGAACCACCGTCAGGGTCAGAGGTCTTAAAGCAGTTGGCACTCGGTTATTGACGGACTACTATTCGATTCATTTCTTTGGGTCAAATAAGATGCCAAAGCTATAGAAGTTCACATAAGACACTATGAACTATAGAAGTTCATAGACACTATGGGTCTAATGCCAAAGACCACTACCCACACCATTTTCCACTGCAATGCTACCCCTCCCTGACCCCTTCCCTTTGTTTTAACTTCACATCGAAGCAGCTAATTACAGACATGGAGGCAGGAAACCTTGGGTTTCCAACTCTGCTCCTGTCCATGACTTTGGGGGCCTCAGTATACCCCATATGGAGAATGGGGTATACAGCTCCTATAAGAACACTTTAGGTCTCTTCACTTGCTTCCAGAGAAGACAGGAGGGCGGGTCTGGGAAACTGAGGAGTCGGTTTCAGCTGGTGCTGGAATTCAAGGATAGCAGGCTGAGGCCAATGAAGACTTTGAGGGCCCAGCAGTATCTGGAAGGCACACTTCTTCTGAAGGATCTTCCCAACCCCGATCCTGCCTCGTGGACAAGCAATTTATCAGTATGCGTGAGCAGGCCAACTTCTCTAACAAAAAGCCAGCTCTCCTGCCCAGACTGCAGAGGGCAGTGACCAGCGAGCGTTTCCAGAGACATTCCCTGGGCCACCGACAGCACTTCAAGCCACGGCTGAGAGGTTACTAGCGCTCCTCGTAGCCCGGGGATCACGGGGAGCCGGCATTTGAAGCTCCTTTCACGAATGAGAGACAGAGGCGAGCGGGCAGGTGTTTGCTGGTTTTGATGTGCAACACGCCACTTGCCCCAACAGCCCTGATCACCCACTGACATTTCATGGCCCGTCTCCAGCTCAGGCTCGAGGATCAGACGGTTTACTCCAGAGCTGGAGGGAGTGATCTGAACGGCACAGACCGGGTCTTTACAGAGAGAGCAGCACTGCGAGGAGGCTCTGACTCTCTGCCAGAGCCCCGGGCTGGGTGTTCAGCTAAGCGACTGGGCCCAGGGTGGGGACAGCTTATTTTTCTCCAGCACTAAGCTCTCTGCAGTGCGTTCACAACCAAGCCCAGATGGGTTACACAGACTGGGTTCTCACCACGCCTTCGCAGCCTGAGTCCTTGGAGGCTCCCCTCTCGTCACTGTGCACCCACCACGCACTGTGTCCTGTGCCTGGGGAAGGTGGGGACAGGCGCTGTTTCTGCCTCTGGGGCCTCACATTCTTAAGGCAGACACAGAGAAGGCGGCCACAGCAGTAATGGGTGTCCCCCAAGCCAGGTACTGCCGGACGACACGCTCACCTCCCTGCTTTGGGTACAGGTGCCCTCTCAGGCTGTTCTCTCACCTTCTCTCCCCCGTCCCCCCCACCCCCCAGTGTCACAAACACAGGCATTCTCCTCCGTCTTCACACACACCATCCTGCGTTAGAGCCTTGGCTTAGGCTGTTCTCTGTCTAGATCACTCTACCCCCCACTCTTAATTAAAGGACACCTTTTGAGAAAGGCCGTCCTCACCAGCCCCTACCCATGCATCCTCTCTCTCTCCCTCCCTCTCTCTCTCTCTCTGCCCCATTGTAACACTTGCCAGAATTTCCAAGTGGAGATCGATCTGTCTGGTTACTTATTTGTTTCTGCCTGCCCGGACAGATGGCAACCCACAAGTCGGCTGGGATGGTATCTGGCCCGTTCTGCACAGGGCCCAGAACAACTAGAAACATTTCACAAACTCCATGCTGAACCAGTGAAGGAAGGACATTTGTGTAAGGACTGACAATGGAGTAGGAAGGCAGCTGACTCTAGGAGGCTCTGTTAGTAACGCGAACAGGTCTGGGTTTAGTTTCAGCAGAAGAGGAAAGACAGCTAAGCGTTTTGAGAGGGGGAGACACACCAACAGACCTCTATTACAGAATCCTCCCCCATCTCTCCCGTCATGCAGAAATGGCCTTTGGAGACAGGGGAAGGGCAGATGGGAGGTAATGACATCTATTAGGAGGGGTCTATAAAAACCAAAGTCCTCGCTGCATTGTGTGGTCCAACCACCAGCGGCACAGACACCACATGGGAACTTGTTAGAAATGCAGAAACTTAGGCCCCACACAAGACCTGCTACATCACAAGGGGCATTTCGACAGAATCTCCAGGTGACTGTTCACATCCCTAGAAGCTGGGCTTTAGGTGGAAGACAGCGCTGGCTTCATTTGCCTTTGTGGAATGGGGGCTAGAACAAAGTCACGAGTGCCCCCCCACCAAAGCCAGTAGCTGCTACTAGAAACTATCTCAACCAGATTGCATCAGGGGCCAGGTATAGGAGGGGAACAGGGGTAGGTATACTGAGCCGAGCTGGGCTCTTTAACCAGGATTTACTGACTGTGACCCTGGGCAGAGAAGCTCTAATTCCCAGGGCAGGTCGGAGTTTGGGGACAGAGGGATTCCTGATTCTGGCTATGAAGATGAGTGAATTTTTTTTTTTTTTTTTCCACTCTAAGTTTCCCCAGTACCTGGAACAGAGTTTGGCACAAAGGATTATGGGCTCAGAGGGTATGTGTTGAAAGAATAAACAAATAGTCCAAGAGTGATCATGACACTGAGGTCCTAAAAGCAGATTACATGGGCCTGAGTACAAGCTAGACATACCTCCTGGCTTCCGGTTTTGTTAAACACATCCCTTTTCGTTAGAAAAATGTGCAAATCTGAGAGGATACAATTTTGCTTTCAGTGAACAAAAATATATCATCTGTGCAACAGAGATTCAGCAGGAAAAGCATGGCACAGCCTCGAAATAACCCAAAGAAGCCCCTGAGGACAGCAGGCAGTAAGCCACCCTTCCCCGAGCCCTGTGGGATCTCCATGGTGTAAACGTCAGGACAGTGAGGGGCTCACAGGTGCAGATGCTGTCATCTGTGTGTGCAGAGTGGGAAGGACCAAGACGGGACCCAGCCCAAGAACCACAGGCGGCCAGGGTGCTGCTGATGGCCACTGTCTTCAGCCCCAGAATCTACACGCAAGTGAGCCTCACAGAGACAACGGGAGGAGAGAGGCACTGTAGCTCGGGCTGTTAGAGATGGGCGGCCACATCGTACAGCAAACTCCAGGGACACTCGTCGGCTCAGCTATAGGACTCACAACTTTGGGACCGCTTGCTACCTCCCCTTCTCCAGGAAGCCTGCCTGGATTGACTTCATGATCACACGCCCCCCTCAGAACCCTCCTTTGACCACAGCCCTGGATCACTGCAGTTCCACGGGAGGCAACATTTGTACCCCGTCTCTTTGGCTAGAGGGCCTACCCGAGGCCCAAATCCCACCGAGAGTCAGAGGCCCTCGTGCCGGTACACAGATCAGCGTGACCTAGGGAGAACACGCAGCTGCAGGATACTCTCGCTGACAAGAGAAAAAGAACGGGGATGACTGACCTTGGAAGTGTAGGTGTGGCCGTCGGAGCCGCAGACCATGGCTGACTGCGCCGCGGGGCAGGGCTTGCACTTAACCAGATTCGAGGGTCTGACCCAGTGTTTGTGGACCACGGTCCCCTTCTTTTGCCTAAGGATGGAAAGAGAGGGGTAAGTTCAGTGAAGCTCCCGTCCCCGCGGGTCTCATCCGCAAGTTGCCTGGAGAAAAACCCAGGCCATCAACGACAGGCTGGTTCAACAGCCAGGCGCATCCCAGAGGCCTTTGCGAGTGTTCCTGTTGGTTCCAAGGCGCCGACAGGGACAGGACGGTCTGCTCCGAAAGCCCCAGTTCCCCCCAAAAGACGGACGGAGGACAACAACGTGACCCTGAGAAACAACAGAAGGCATGACTCGGTGACAGGGAAGGACATTCCCAGCGCATTAAAAGAAACACCGAGGGAGTGGCCGCACCAGCGCCCCGAGCCCTGGGTCCAGACTGCGGCACATCGGGGTGCCCAGGCACAGCACCCCAGAGCTCTCCCTCCTCCGGGGCTGACAGGCGGCCTTCCCAGCGGGCTGACATACACACAACTCAGACAGCGGTTTAGACAGAAACGCCTCTCTCAACACAACCGAGGGACTTGATCACAGCTGTGGTAAACAATCCCCGGATACACTTGGAAGCAATTTCGGGGTAGCTTCCAACCTGCCGTTCTACAGAGGCTCCGATGCGATGTCACTTTCAACTGCTAAAATAATCAGAATCCTACTCTTCCGTTCCGACTGCAGCTTCCCCCGTCCCAACCTGTGTCATAATGACAAATGGTGCTATTAGGATGGCTTATGTCCACGGAAGGCACCCCACCCCTGAATCGTAAGCCACCGAAAGAGGGGCCTACAGCGGCTGCGCCCTTCCTCTGGTCGCCCAGCTGCTCCTCCCATAAAGTGCGGGGAGTGACTCCCACGGCCATGGGGCGAGCTTCAGCGGGAGGATGAGCGTCTCCAGGCGGTCCACCCACCAGGCAATCATGGTGCCCTGCCAGCGTCTTCTCCCTTGGCAGTGCCGCCTGGTGGTTAACCTATGGGCTCTGGGGTCAGAAAGCATCAAGTACAAATCTCAGCTCTGTCACTCACTCACTGTGTGATCTTGGCAGGGTATGTCACCCTGGAATTGTATGTGAGGTAGAATGGGGGACACGGAATCTACTTCAAGCCGGTGGCATGAGGATTCAATGAGCTGACGCGTGTACGCGGTATAATGCCTAGACACCAGAAAGCCATGAAAATATGAGTTGTCGCTACAATTGTTATTTGCCCCAATAAAAGATGGGAGGATAGAGGATGAAATTACCACTGCCAGAGAAAGGTGACTTCATTCCAAGGCCCACGACTTGGAATGGTATTTAAGTCTCCGGAACAACTCATGGAGCCACAGAAGGAAAGCTTTCCTACTAGCTGGGGAATAAATCTCCATCTCCATATGAATTTGGATTTAGAGTCTAAGTAACCCACCCTCTTCCAAATGAAAGAAAACCGATCTAGGAAGAGTAATCCCCCAATGTGGTTTTTATCCTACCTCCAACCTTCCCTAGCCATTTGGGGGAGGCAGTCCAAGGAGGAAGGTCCATTTGGGAAACTACCTTTGAGGTTGACCGTGAACCCACAGCACAACCTTTGGGGCCATGAGGGGATCCCAGGCTGGCAGGGCCAGAGGGCTGGGCCTGTCTGGCCAATGAACTAGATCCTACAAGGACGCCATGAGATCACCTACCTAGTCCAGGTTACTCATTTTTTTTTTTTTAAGATTTTGTTTATTTACTTGACAGAGAGAGAGAGATCACAAGTAGGCAGAGAGACAGGCAGATAGAGAAGGGGAAGCAGGCTCCTCGCCAAGCAGAGAGCCCGATGCAGGGCTCGATCCCAGGACCCTGAGATCATGACCTGAGCCAAAGGGAGAGGCTTTAACTCACTGAGTCACCCAGGCGCCCCCAGGTTACTCATTTTAAGAATGGTGAGAAGCGAAGCCCAAGTTGGGTAAGAGCCCCAAGTCATGAAGACAACTGGTGGCTAGACCTATGATTATCATGACATTGCCGCAGCTGCACAGAGACCAAGGATGAACCTCTCTTCTTCAGCCCCTGCCAGCCCCGCCTAGATTACTAACTTGAAACTTCGTCGGGGGCACCTATGGGTTCGTCAGGGGTGGTCCTCTCTCCAATGCCTCCCTGCTTCCATGGCAGCTGCCCACCTTGTCCTGGCCTCTCCGTCTGGAATAAAAATGTCTGCATTTCTAAATCACCTGGAGGTGAGGTCTCCTAGGATCCTTTGCCAAACATATTTGACTCCTTCGAGGTCTGTTCCAGACTAGAGAAAAAGGGAGCATGGGTGATGGGACTCCAGGCAGCAGCAGAGCAGGCAGTCGGCGTGGGGTGAACCCGAGAGTCCGCGATTCCTTCGGCAGGACGCCGCACATTCATCATCATTCGCGCGGCAGCCTGTCTGACATTGATAATGACAAATACAGGGAGCAGTTCTGACATCTGGCAAGCCCTCTCTTGGGTCAGTCCCCAGGGTGCATGGCCAGCGCCGAAGCAATTCTTGTTATGAGTTCCCAGAAAGAGGCTATCAAGCCCAAGGAGTGGGCAGCTTTGTACAGCTATAACCATGTACAAGGATGCCCCAGAGGAAAGGAGAAGCTGAACCAAAGGGAGAGCCTCAGGGAGAAGTGAACACCAAGCCAATGGCTTTGAGGATGAAATGGAATCCCTATTAACATCCGGTTAATGACTGGCCATCCCTACCCCTGGATCTGGATCTGACCTTCACTGTTAAACTGAGTTCATCACAGGGACACAAAGAGATGAGGCTGCCTGGTGCTTGCTAGCAGGCCAGGTGCACCATGGAGGCCCCCTAGACCCCTGGGAGGTGAGTGGGTGGGCCTCCACGGGCTGACCACCGTGGCGGTCACTCGGAAGTTCGTCCTAAAATCACAGACTGTCAGAACAAGAAAATACCTCACAACAAATCTAGCCCAACAACTCTATTTTTATAAATGAGGCATGATACACAGACTTGGCCAGTGTCACACAGAAATACGGCAAACCTACCTCACATGCATTTGTCAGAATGAAGTTAACCCGGAAATGGCGACACGACTCGGGGACCATTTTAATTCTTATTTTGGCATCTCGATTGTCATCAGGGCTCAATTTTATAAGTAAGTCTCCTCGGAAACACTGTCCCTGGCTCTACACCTGCAAAGGAGCAAGGCGAGCACACCTGACGTTGGGTGGTCGTGGACAGGCCACGTCTGACCTCTCTCTCGTAGGATGCTTGGGGGAATAGAGGTAACAAGGCCAACCCAATCTCAACGTTCATGTTTCTAGTGAAACAAGCCTTCTTGTCCCATCAGAGCAAACTCAGTTGTCCCTTACCTTACTAGGACTCTAGTGGACATGGCCCCCAAACCTACAGTCTCCATCCAGGGACAAATTATATAAAGCTATGTACAAGTTTATGTGACCCCAAGGAGGGAGAACTTCCCTTTACTGTGTGTATATTTCAATCCCCACAATCCAGTCCAAACCCTAAAACTTCACCAACCCAGTCGAAGCAAGGGCCTAAGTGTTCAGACTAGAAGGTATTACACTTCTTAAGTCAAAGAAGGAAATCCTACGAAGGGGTCTTGATGCAATTGCTATTCCCGACGTCACAGACATTCATTACTCGACATGACACGAGCAATTTGACCTGAGAGGCAGGTCCCGCCAGCCTTTCAGTTGGCCACGAAGTCCTAATTCCACTCTGACCTGGCCGGTGCTAGGGGCAACCAAACCTGCCACCCTACTGACAAGCACCCCAGCAAGGAGAGCACACAGACAACTGGCAAATCACAGGCATTTCTTTTTCTCTTGTGCTTCGCTGATTATTCTCAATTCTTTTTTTTTTTTTTTTTTAAGTTTACCAAAGTTCCCAGCATTTATGTTTCTGAAACAGAGTGATGATTCTTAAGCAGAGATCTGATGATGTGACTCGCATACTTAAAACCTCCACACCCTCTTTCTCCCCCATTCCTGGGGCTCCTAGTTTGGGTATTACATTGACTGAGCCTACCTTTACAGTCAGTGTCTGCTTCCCACCCGCCTCCGATGCACGCACGCACGCACACGCACGCACACGGACCACCACCATCAAATCCACCAATTGTTCTTGCTCCAGCCACCATCTGCTGCTCCCCAGAGCCCACCGACTATCTCTGTGCACCCATACCACCATGTGGGTTTTCCTTCTGACACATCTTCCTTCCCACCCACATTTCTCCCCTCCAACTTTCTCTCCTGAATTCCTCCTAAGGCGAAATTCTATAAGCCCCGGTTCAATACGCCCCTTCCTGCAGGAAGTATCCCCTCCTCCCTTCCACAGGCAGTCTGGCTGCAAGCCTTTGCCCTCCCCGGGGTCATGCCATCATTTCCGGTCAGGCTCCCTACTGGTCTCCCGTTGAGAACCTTGCTTCGACTTGACCAAAAGTTAAGTGGCTAAGGTCATTCTAATAGGACGTGGGGGTAGACTCAGGCTAAAAGCCTTAGAGCCCATCCTGGATGCCTCTCCTTTCTGCCCTCACCACTTTGCCCCACCCACCTCTGTCCTACTGATGCAACTCCAGGCAGCCCTATGAGCGTCTGCCATGTTTCTTGTATGAGCCATGCAAACACCACGTCTACATGACTGCATGCTTTTGCCTGCCTGGAAAATGTCCACCCCTCATTCCAGCTTCAAGTCAACTGCCTTTCATGACGTCTCTCCTGAACCTGTGAGCCCGACCTCAAGGAGAAGTGATCGTGACATTGTTTGTTCCAGTGATGTTCCATAATTGCCCCTGGTTCTGACCCAGCTGTGACATCCATTCAGCATAAAGCAGCTCTTTTTGAGTCTACTGTCCTCAGTGTAGCATGCACGCCTCAAGGGTAGTCACTGGGTCTTACTATATTCGGCCTCCTGGGGCTTGAAAACATGGTCAATCCTCAACACATGAGTTTTTTCAGTGAAAAACGTGAATTTCTTCATCTGGACCTTTAGAACTTCCTCCTTCTATTTCTGGAAATTACCAGTACTAATGGGAAGACAAAGGTATCATGTGGTTTGAAGCAACAAGAAGTCAACAGACTCAGAAATCCTAAGTCAAACTTGATAGAACAATTAGCAAAACTTTCTCAGGACAACTGAGAAGTGGGTGGAGGGAACTCTTGTCCTGCTTCTCAGGGCTGAAGGCTCCTCCTCTGACCACGGGTCAGACTGCCTCCCCAGCTGACATAGTGGTTCCAAATTCTCAGCAGATAACAATTTTAGCAATAGGAAAGAAACCTATTAGTATTTGTATTATCAGAAATCAGAGTTCATGAATCCTTAAGAATTGCTGAAATAGTTTTTCTACATTCTTCACAACATTCACATTTTTTTAAACAGACAGGAAAAATTAAGTTTAGCATCAATTATACAGAAATACAGCCTGAAGTGAAAATTCAACAATGGAAATTATCCACAAACATGACTGGGTCGTACTTGAATGATGGGACCTTCCGAGACGATTCTTTGGAACACCGCTCAGAGGATTTCTCCTCAGCACAATATGGAAAGAAACCTATTAGTATTTGTATTATTTACAAGAGCAACTCACACAGCTCCAAGAGGGCATCAGTGACGACCAAGACTGACCAGACTGTAACCACTCTTTCCAACACGGTCCAGTCCCAGCTCCTGGAAATATCAACCTTAACCTCTGAGTCCACACACCAGGAATATCTCACTCCCGCTTCTCACTGGGCCCTGCCACTCCTCACTTGTATATCCTGACCCTCACCCATCAAGGCAAGTCCCCTCTCCTGCCAGTTCCCCACAGCTGACACCAATGAGGTCTTTGATGCCATCAGTCATGGCCAAACATTCCACTTGGCCATGGCCAGAGGAGGACCAGAGCCAAGGCCTAAGGCAAAACAGTGGCAGGACAGACACTTCCAGAATAATTTTTTCGGTGATAGATAGGGAGGTATACATTTCCTGACATCGATCCTGCACGATGAAATTCAAACAATTGTGTCCAAAAAAAAAAAAAAAATCTAAGGATAAGCGGCTGCTAAAGGCTTATGTGACATTGTTGACTTTTTTTGGTTATTGAAGAAAGGCCCTTCATTGTGTAACCCCCTGATATTCTACGAGGCATGCATAACTTTAGATAAAATTGCTTTACTCTATGTGAACCGCAGGTCAAAGAGTAAAGCAAGTCCAAAGAGTGAGTGACAGTAGCTAGCAGGACTTCAGTGGTTTTGTGGGACAGCCACCTGCCTAAGGGCCCTGAACACATCTCCCTGACTCCTCTGACCCCACGACCCCCTGACAGTGGATAGGGTCGTTACCCCATTTTACAGAAGGGAGAGACTGAGGCTTATGGAAGAGCCGATCTCAGACCCAGGACCTTTTCTTTGGTCTTGGGTCTGTTTGTCTCATCAGCTTTCTAAAGGAGATCTGTGAGCTGAGAGGCATGGAGGACCCACCCAAGAAGGGCCACTTTCCAGCAATCCCAGTGTTTGGCGGCTGGCAGCCAGCCTCACAAGCATTGTATTCTCTTGTTAATATCAAACTGCCCATCCAAAAACAACACAGAATTTGTTGGCAAAATCTGAACTAATTGCTTCTAAAACAAGGATGGAAGATACTCAGAGAGCTAACGTGGTGGCTATTTTGAACCAGGGACAAAATAATGAATGTTAATTGAAACGAAAAACATGTTAACCACCGAAATAATCTGTCATGTAAAATGATGCCATAATTTCTCCGTTGTTGGGGTTATTCAAGTCATTATACAAAGTCGTAAAATTACACAGGGAGAGCATAATGGCCTGCGTCATTTACAAAAGCGTACTTTGATGATGGGGACAGGTTCTCATGTCAGACACTCTCCATCATGGTATCTGAGGGCTCAGGAGTCTCCATCCATTCATCCCAGAGGAAGAAAAGTACAGCTATAATATCCTGTCCCAAGAGCATCCAGTCTTCCTAATGAACAGATGTCCATTGGAGAAAAAGAGGAAGAGCTCTCGGTGCGCAGGGAGTTACTGCAGTGTGCCTAGGGGTGTCCTGAGCTATGGGGCACCCACATGGTACAAAGACAAGCTGTGCACACAGATGCTTGAAATTTAAAAGGGCCAATAGGCAGTAACAGCAGTGAGGCATTTAGTGAGGACTTACTCTTCTCCGGATGCTATTATTATTACTACCACTGAGAGGAACTAACAGGTTTTAAGCTCTCTAGTTCCAGGCACTGTCTTAAGCCCTTTACACAGTAATATGTCTCATTTACTCCTCCCGACATCCCTAAGAGGGTTAAGAGATATGGTGGGACCCAGGAAGCTGTGCTGGGGAGTGAGTCGAGGAGACTTCAGGAGCCACACAGACCTGTGGAGATGGGAAGGACCACGGCTCCGGGGTGGGTCCCCGGTGTTGGGGTGACGCACCCCCTGATTCATAGATTCAAGCTGGCCTTTCCTGTCCACCCCAGGAAAGCCAGCATCTCTGTGTCGCTCCCTCGCTCCTCCCCATCGGGAGTTGAGCCAGGTAAGGTGGGTGAAGCCAGAGAGATATTCTAAGTCACGGCGTAAACATCTCAGAAGAGACGCACAAGCCCTGGAAGTCAGGAGAGAGCCACCGGTTCACAGGCGGGCTTCCAAACCATCATTGACAAGGTTTCCAAAGCACTTTCAATCCCACTGAAAAAGTGTGATTTTTACAGTTTTAGAGTAGAATCGGGGCCACCAAGAAATTATGAGCCTGGTACGCAAGCAATTCCAAAAGCAAGAACATCTTTCTAAGGTGTGGGTAAAGGTTACCCCGAGTCCCCATGACCGGCCTATCACCTGAGCCGTGGCATGGTCAAGGCAGGTGGGGATCCCTCTACTCTCCCTAGATGAGAAGGGTCAAGAGCCAGATGAGATTTTCCAAAAACCATGTAGTGACTCTAAGTGAACTCAAGGTCATGAAGAAGGCACAGGAGGCCTGAGGGTCTGAGAAAGGGAACCTCTGCCTGGTGACTCTACATGGCTATCGCCTGACTCTCACAACCCTGTGATGCTGGTCTAATTTATTCCAAATCAAAAAAAAAAAAAAAAAGATTTTCAGAATTTTTTTTTTTAAAGAACCACAGGTTGTGAAACCCACACCTGACTGCCAGTCTCGTGTCTCCAGTCATGTTTAAAGAAGCTGGGGTAGTGTAAGGGCACCTGGGTGGCTCAGTCAGTTAAGCATGTGCCTTCGGCTCAGGTCATGATCCCAGGGTCCTGGAATCGAGTCCCATGTCGGGCTCTCTGCCCAGCAGGGAGTCTGTTTCTCCCTCTGCCTCTGCCTGCCACTCCTCCTGCTTATGCTCTTCTACCTGTCTCTCTCTCTCTCTGCTGGGGAAAAAAGGGACTTAGTTCACCTGTATAAAGGTGACCAGGCCTCAAAGGTTTCAGGGCAGACTCAGATCTCCTAAAGACACCTCCTCCTAAAGACACCAGACGCCCCTATTCTTACATCTTGAGACACCGAAGATTCCCACAGAATCTACCTTATCCAAGAACATCCTTATGCAGCAAGCAATGCTCCGTCCATTTCAGAATGTACCCCCCACCCCACACCATTCCCAATCTCCCATGTGTGGGGCTGAAAGCGGACAAAGGGCAGGAAGAAAAGGAACCTGCCAGATGACACAGATCTCTTGTCCCTCTTACATTCTAGACATTACTTGAAATCAACATTTACCTTATACTTGAAATCAAATATCTATGTCTGGGGATCCTCATCAAAAAAATTGAAAATAGAGCTACGCTATGACCCAGCAATTGCACTACTGGGTATTTACCCTAAAGATACAAATGTCGTGATCCGGAGGGGCACATGCACCCGAATGTTTATAGCAGCAATGTCCACAACAGCCAAACTATGGAAAGAACCCAGATGCCCATCAACAGATAAATGGATAAAGAAGATGTGGTATATAAAAAAAAAAAAAAAGAAGAAGATGATGTGGTATATATATATATATGTGGTGTATATATATATGTGATACACACACACACACACACAATGGAATACTATGCAGCCATCAAGAGAAACGAAATCTGGCCATTTGCAGCGACATGGATGGAACTGGAGGGTATTATGCTAAGCGGAACAAGTCAGAGAAAGACAATTTATCACATGATCTCTCTGATATGAAAAATTTGAGAGGCAGGGCGGAGGGTCGTAGGGAGTGGGGGAGGGAAATAAAACAAGATGGGATCAGGAAGGAGACAAACCATAAGAGACTCCTAAACTCACGAAACAAACTGAGGGTGGCTGGGAGGTGGGGGGGTAGGGATAGGGTAGCTGGGTTACGGACACTGGGGAGGGTATGTGCTATGGTTAGTGCTGTGAAATGTGTAAGCCTGACGATTCACAGACATGTACCCTGGGGCAAATAATACATTATATGTTAATAAATACATACATACATACATACATAAATAAATAAATAAGAAAAAAAAATCTACTTTTAGCTGAGACCCGCCTCTCAGCGTTTCCTGATCAGATCAGGAAGATTAGCAGGCTGATGTGATTATGTAAATTCCACTGAGAGGCTGGGGACAGACTCTGGTCTGCAGTCATCTCCCATTACGAGTGTGACAGAGCTCGGCCAGAGGCACCAAGAGGCTCCGAGGGGAAGAGACAGAGTTCAGCTTGGGGCACGAACGTGGCCACAGGGACCTCCCAGCATCCACCACCCACACGCGTGGATGACACATGTACCCACACAGGGCCCAACTAGGATTCTGCTTATTGAAGGAAAATGCCAAGCCAGCAGTGTCATGGCAAGCTATTAGGGAGATACAAGTGAACAGCTGAGATTTCTTTACTCCCGTAGGACAGCAAATAGCAGAGTACTCAGTTTTAAAAATCTATTTCTTCCTGTGAGGGGGCAGCAAAGAAATTGTGACTATTACCCACCGACCTCCGGCATCCCTGTCTGATTTTCCGTTTTACTCCTCTTCTTTGCGTGCTGGCCCGGTAAAGACAGGTCCCCCTCCAGCACTGAGTTCTTAGTGGAAATCGTTAGCAATGGACACGCTAATTGGGAAAAAAATCAAATGCTAGGCGAGCAAGCCCAAGGCCGAGAATTTCATCTGGCCTCCCTCCTTGAGCATTCATAATCTTGACTCTGTGCAGGAAGGGCCCTGAGAACTGAGGGTTCCACTAACGCAGCTCCCAGCTTACTGTCTGTGAGCTCAGGTGTGCAAACCAGGGCGTGGGCAAGCACACGTAATCCCACCATCGGCTCTGCTCTCAGAGAACGCGTGCTGGCATTCCTGGGGGGACAATTCATGACTGTGCCTGTGTGCACGAGACAAAGAATGCCCACACTTGTTTCCAGTCACCAACAACAAAGCACCGTGTCCTGAGGTGGCCGGTACGTTTGACCTTGGGAATGACAGGCGAGCGAAATGAAGCCGAGGTGGGGAGAGAGTTTGACATCGGGGACACCGCGGTTTGCAGGACAGGCCTGAAGACAGGAAGCTGACCGGCACATGGTATTGGGGTGCTGAACCCCATCATCCACACACCATACACAGCTGGCCATGCCCCAAAAGTGCTGCAGAAGGCAGAAAGAGCCCCATCAGTGCCGTCACTTTGCCCCTGATCTGGAAGCTTTCTTTGGTGTCACAGGAAAGAAGCTCGAACCTTGACAAAGCTCTGTGGCCTTCACTGGTGGGGAATTTTCTGGATACGCGGCCGGGAACTGAGGCTAGCTCCACTGGCCTGTGTCTTCTCGAACACTTATCTTTCACTGCCACGATGCCCCAGCCTTGCACAAGCGCCCACTCGCACGCCACCTCCCCCGAGGCTGTGTCGGATACCGCACCCCTTCTTCCCAGCACGTCTGTCCTGTGTTCTGAGTCCCTAGGATGTGACCCGCAGCTCTTCATCACCAGTCACTCTGAGCTATCCTCCGTCAGGATCCCAGCCCTTCACACGGACAGATGGGATGCCCCGCAACGTGCCGGCACAGGGAACGATAAGTCCGTGGGTCCCAGGGCTATTCCACCGCAGAACCCGGACCAACGCACAGACGTTACCAACGGGAAAACCGTTCCCATCACCGTAAGGAAGACACCTCACGCAGCGAGTGAGAGTGATACAGAGACAGGGTGTGCGTCTGAGAGGGCTGGGGAAGGAGGCACCCAATACCACGAGTTCAGGCGGAGGCCCCTAGAGGAAACGGACGCTCCAGAAGGCACATGATGACTGGCGTAAGCCTTCGTCTATGGCTGGACAGTGACAGGGCTGTTTCCATGTCTACGATATGGTAGCCAAGTGCACTGAACACTTCTGTACACAAATCTCATTGTGTCTCTCTCTCGATTTCCATGCGATGGACTTCCCATAGTGGAATCGTGGGGTCAATGAGGCCAAAATGCCCACCAGAAATGTACTAATTTATACTCCCATCAACAGGACCCTGTTGGGACCATCACTCCATTACCCTAACCCTCTACTCTGCACATATCTGTGCACCAAGTATCACTCTGATGCCAAGTGTTTGGACATGCCACCAAAGGTCCACAAGTCATCAACAGAGTCATTAAGAGCAACGATCCCACCTTGGCCCATAACATCAGAAGAACAAACAGCACAGGGAGAACTAGTAAACTTGGAGAATGGGTAGATCAGCAGGGAATCAAATGCCACCCCACTGTGTTCTGATCAGTTGGCAGGCGCACTGTGGGCTCACCGAGGGCCTCCCAAGGCCCTCCCAGCAGTAGGGAGCTCATCTCCTAGCCTCTGTGCACCAGGCCTCTCCCCGGGTCAGAGAGGGACCCAAAAGAACCCTGCCTGCTGCCCCGCTGGGCTTCCTCCTGGCTGAGCAGGCAACGTGAGCTGCAAGCAGCCCTTCTCATTCTGGGGAGTGGGAAGGGCCAGTCCCTCAGGTCAAGAGAGAGAGGAGTCAGACTTCACAGAGAAGAGACTCTGGAGCGTGCAAGACCCCAGATGAAGGAGGAGGATGAACTGAGGCTGGTGGGTCGCAGGGGAGCTACAGGGAAGAAGTGCCAATCTCTGTAGGTATTCCTGGTGGCCACCAGGCCAGACGCCCAGCACGTGTGCCTGCCTTCCTGCAGGCACATTCAAGGGCCTTCGGCAGCACCTCTGATGGACAGACCTCCAGCTCTGACACACTGGAGGAATCAATAAGACAGATAGATGACACCTTAGCCCCTCTAAGGCCAAGCCTGTGGCCCCAGAGGGCACAGACCTTTAGCTGAGAGTGAAGGCAGGCAAAGAGGCCAGGCGGCACGGGAGCAGGCCACCAGGGGAGGACAGAGTGCGGGGTCCGGAGTACACTGCCCCTCCGCCATACCATCAAGACCACTTTCACACCACACTGACACGCTGCCTCCAGCTTCCCTGTGGGGATTCACAGGCACCATCTGAGCGTTTTCCTGGACGGTCAAGAGGATGGTAGGTTCTCCAAGGGGAAATGGGATACGCCCTGCCCTCATTCAAAAGGCCCTGCCGTGACCTGGAGCACTGCTTTGTGACTCACTCGTTGACCTCTCAGAGCTCCTAATTAAAGACACCAGCCTGGCCCTGCACCTCCAGCTTCTTTCTAGACTTAAGGGACTCATTCATCCATTCAATATGTCCTGACCATGTGCCTAGACCTGAGCCCATGCCCCAGAGGGAGTGTGGGCAGTGCAAGTAGTGGGGACGAGCATAACAAGGAGCAAGGGTGCGCTCTGCCAGTAGGGAACTCACAAGTCATGACAACTGATACCATCTGGAACATTAAAAAGAGCAGGGCCTTTGCACATGTGACCTTGCGTAGTCCTGAGCACCCCTGCAAGGTCTGCAAGGATTATTCCTCCACTTAGATGTTCACTGAGGAACTAGAAACTCGGACCAGAGACTAACTTGTATTGAGCACCTACTATGTGCCAGCACTATGCCTACTGCTTCCCTATCACGATGCCACGGGTTAGGGTGCAAGTCAGCATTTAATAAGGAAATGGAGATTTTGTGTAGACAAGTGTCTCGAGGGCAGAGTGGCCCTTGGAGAGCAGATGGATTTCGGGGCAGCCTTGCTCTGAACCCCATCTCTGCCACACGCCGGCTGTGGGGCACTAAGCAACTCCCGACGTGTGTGAGCCTCACTGTGCTCATGTGCTCTTACATCACTAGCAACACTAGCACGTACCACTAGGGAACACTGCCCCTTCTCCACCTCCCAGCCCCGTCCCAACCTTGCTGCCGCTGGAAATCGTTGCCCGCTTCTTGGAACCTTAACTTTAGCCCATGGTTCTTTGTTTTTGTTTTTGGTTTTAATTTTCTGCCTTTCACTATATACAATCTTTGTCTCTCATCTCCTCGCCTAGGACCCAAGCTTCAATGAATCTGCAGGATCTTCGTGTGAACGCACGCAGATGCCCAGGGCCTTCGGCACCTTTAACAAAGCACACAGTGTGCCTTAAAAAAAATAAGAAGGCAAGAAAACTGAGGCCACCCTAAGGCACAGAATTGTGTCGGTCTCCCACCTAAAGTCACACAAGATGTCCCTCCTCAAGCGGCCAGAGAGCCAAACGTGCCCCATGACCATCAAGGCTCTGCAGGCCCCAGCCTGGCTGCTCCTTCCCATCACAGGCAGCCACGCACCCCTCCATCACCACCTTCCTGGGCACAAGCCTCTCTCCTCTTCTTTGCTTTCGACACCAAGTCCTCCTGACTGCCTCAGGACCTTTGCAAAGGCTGTTCCCTCCTCTGAGAACACTTCTCCCTACTCTCTGCCCAGCTGGCACCTCTCACCTTTCATCTCCCCAACATCCCCCCCTACCAGCCCCCATTCAACCAACTAAAGGGATTCTGTTAGGACCCCCTGCTCCTATCCTACCTAGTGCTTATGACAGTTTATTAGATACTTAATTTCTTTTTTATTTCTTTTCTCCTGCAGACTTTGCTCTCTGCAAGGCGAGATCATGCCCCTTCATCACAGAATTCCAAGCACGCAGCAGGGTCTGGCAAATGGAAGGCACCGTAAATATTTGTTAAATCAAGAAATTACCACAGACTCCAACTTAGTGGATTCTGAATTAAGGACCTTTAACCCACCATCACCAGTGTACGTGAGCTGCTTCTCGAGGGCTCGTCCTGCCAAAATTATGACGGGAGAGACTCGAGTCCTCGAGCCCTTTCTCAACATCGCTGTATTCATGGATGGCCTCCGATGGCATCTGCAGACGAAGGCTCAAATTCCAGGTTGGACCCGAGTCCTGCCATCTTGCCCTCTAACTGGGAATTACTGATCGCCAGGGGAGGCCTGCACCAGGGCTTCCCCTCTCCCACCATGGCAATATCATGGACAGGCAGGCATTCTGGAAGGAGGGCCTTTCCTGGCTCAGTAACAGAGCCACATCCGTTTCAGTGTAAGCCCATTAAAAACTTCATTTAAGAATGCCTTGGAAAGGTAACAAAGTCCCCAACTAATTAACTTTCATCCCTCCTGTCCCTCTGTGCAGGGAGGGCCTCGCCCTCTGCCCACTTTCCCTGAGGAACATTAAAGACAGCACATTAGCCTGAGAATGTTCTATTTAAAACAAAAGTACTTCCAAAGATAGCCTCAGATGCCCATCTAAATCATCCTGAGGCCATTTCCTGGCCCCAAAACCTGCATGGTCAGTGCCCCCAGATGGGCCCGACTGGGGGTCCCGATTCCCATCAGGAATGTCTTTCATGGTTCATTGGTTGAATTAATCTGATAGAAAATGTCTAAACTGCAAACCTATGAGTTGAGATCGTGATGAGTTTTGGCAGAAAAGCAAGATTTATTATTAACGGAGGCCAAGGAAAGAGATTTTAGAAAATTAAAGAAGGTCGTCTACGTGAGAAAATTCAGTCTGACCCCTTTTATAAAAACGATGACATGTTTTGTGAGGGGCCACATAGGCTTTGCCCGACACCCCCCCGCCCCCGGATACCTGGATACTCCTCTCTCTAGATACCGTCAAGAACCCCGAGAACGTGTGGGCAATAGAACATCTTCAGTCAGTCATGGGGGAGCGGAGCTTATGTGCTTCCTAGTGTTTAGGGATAAACGTGCCAATGTAATGCTTCACATCTGTGTGCTTCCCAGCACGCCCCGAGCCCCGGTGGCAATCACACCTAGCGATTACCTCTTCAAAACCTGCACACCCACCTCTACCTCTTCTTTCTAAATCCACTTAAATCTGATGCATGAAACATGCCTCTCTGTCCCTTTCTTAATGGGCAAGGACAGCAATCAACACAGCAAATGGAGCCCGTCATCCGGGAGAGGACCACACAGCAGCCCAGCGCACGCACGCTCTCTGACAGACACAGAGGGGGGAGTCCAGAGGGCAGTGGGGGCGTCAGTGCCTGGCCCAGCTCCACACACTCTTGGCTTTCTAGCTTTCCAGCAACTTTTTATCTGGGAGCGTGCACATTCTGGGAATTCAACAGTGAAACCTTTCCAATCTTTCTCAACCTTTTCTCCTATAGAGAATGGCTTAAAAAGAGAGGGGGGGAGAGAGGAAGGGACAGAGAGAGAAAGAGAGAACAATCCGATGCATTGGGGTCAATGGGAAATAAAAACGACCCTCTCTGGAAAGGGCTTCTTGAGCAGTGCAACTTGGAGGGAGAGACGGAGCACGTGGCCGTGGGTAGCGGGGCCAGAGAGGGCTCTGGTAGAGCAGAGGCTCCAGTCCTTAGGAATCACACTCAGAAACAACTGTCCAGCCAGGCAAGATGCCATCGGACTCGCTAGGAGCACTCACTTGGTAACTGCCCTCATCTGCCCTCCGTCTTTGTATAACCTGAGGGGCACCAGCAATAAAGTTAAGAAAAAAAAAGAGAGAAAACAAGGCAGGGCCAAATTTGGGTCTGGTAAATTTCACTGACAGTCATGATTTTAACGTGTTCATAAGACTCACCTGGTGAATCTGCCTTACAAAGTAAGATCTGCCTCTCACTCCATCGCCTTTGTTCCCAGGGACTAAAAATTCTACACAATTACTCACATCTCCATTATGAAATGCTTTTTACTCTCTGCTGCTCCTGTCAAGCTCAGGTAATCAATACTCTTAATTTCAGAGAGGAAAACAAAGGAACAGAGAAGGTAACTGGCTTGCGTGAGTTATGAAATCTTGCTCACTGAAGTCCCCAGGAGCAGCGAGGTCCTTCCAGGCAGAGGCATACAATACCTCCATTGGGGAGAAAAAAAGAAAAACAAAAAGAAAAGAAAAGAAAAAAAGGCTGCGGTTCAAAGTAAATAAATACCTCTCATGTTTAAGTGACATGTGGTTTCAATGATGACCTTTGGGAAAGCCAGTGAGGGGGGAAGTGAACCTAGAATGACCCCTATGGGCTTAGAAGAGGAGGAAATGGGTATCTGCCATGCCCCCACTGATGGCTCTGTTGGTGACCGGAGTTAGGACTGAAGGGCGCTAGCTCAAGTTGGCAGGTTGGCTGGGTGCCTGGTGGGAAAAGGCAATCTAGCCAGCGAGAGCTCACACTCGTGAATTCTCGAGCAGAGGGGCTCGGTGGTATTCCTCCATTCTGGTTCAAATCTGTCTCTTATGGGCCCTTTGTCAGGAAAGGACTTACTTACAGGACCTCAGCAATCCCATCCATGCAATGGGGATCATGATGCAGACCTACCCGACTACTGTGAGAAGTCAGCAAGATCTGTTGTGCCAAGTGTGCCTAACACGGTAGGTGGTCAAGAAGTGGCATCTCTTGAAGCAACCACTCTCCCTTTGTTTGCCTCAGTGACCACGAGTAAGGAGATCAGAGTGACGGTTTTCCTCTTTAATAAGGTGGCCGATTAAGAAGTGGGCTCAAACCCCAAACTCAACTCCGTAATTTCCACCCACAGCCTAGAAACAGCACAAAGCCTTCATCAGCACTCTACCTGGGCCCAGAGCAGGGAAAGGGAACATCCCGCGAGGTTAAAACAGAACTAGAGGCAATGCCTGGGCCCCTGGGAGAAGTGTGAGCTCTATCAAGATGAAAACGTAGGGGCGCCTGGGTGGCTCAGTGGGTCTTAAAGCCTCTGCCTTCGGCTCAGGTCATGATCTCAGGGTCCTGGGATGGAGCCCCATATCGGGCTCTCTGCTCAGTGGGGAGCCTGCTTCCCCCTCTCTCTCTGCCTGCCTCTCTGCTACTTGTGATCTCTCTCTGTGTCAAATAAATAAATAAATCTTTAAAAAAAAAAAAAAGATGAAAACGTAAATAAGGAATGCAAGCCTGATCACACTTCGGTCACTGGCGAGGCCTGGCGCTGGGAAGTAGTAGATCTCCAGGCAGACATCGAGGAATCACCCACTTTGCACGTGGCTGTGTGTCTTCCAAACCGAGCCAGATATGTGTATGTATAATCAACCTGTTCAAAGCCCCTGTAGCAGGAGGCAGTGCTTTGTTGTAAAACAAAACTGAGATGAAATAACCATCATCCTTTCAAATATCCTCTGAGAGTTTGGTATTTGAGGCACATTCTGTCATGTACTTCTCTCTGACCTCAAACACTTTGATTCTTTTTTTCCAAGTTCACATAAAAGACAGAAAGCTCTCAGATTGGTCTACAGCACCAAGAGCCTGGACTCAATCTGAATTCTTCGCTGGTGCAGAGAATTCGTTGTTATTCCAGATAATTAGGAAGCGGAGATAAAGGGCCATTACGTTACAGAGGCCTAGCCCCACTGGGAAGACTGGCCGTCGGCTCCTTATTTAAAAACAGATTAGTTCCCACTGCTCCCAGAAGGCTTCCAAGGGTACACTCAGATATTCTAAGTCCCATCCTGACACCCTTTCCTCCCACTCACAATGCACTTGCACAATTTGAGAATGCTGGTTGTCTGCAAGGCTTAAAACAAATGCTTCAATTTTCCATTCTCCAAATGAAAATCAATGGCAACAGAGAGGCAAAATCAATGTTCATTGCTCTGTAGGGAGAATCCCACCCCCAGCTCTCGCCCACCCAGAGCAATAAATCAGAACCAGCCATCTTGATGGGCAGAGAATCCCTAAGAGCAGAGCCCTCTGTGGGTTGTATGGCTTGCTGTCCACCCGTCTCCTGAGAGGGCGTTTTCTTTAAGAAAGCCTGAGACAAGGGGCACCTGGGTGGCTCAGTCATTAAGTGTCTGCCTTCAGCACAGGTTATGAGCCCAGGGTCCTGGGATCGAGCCCCCTGCTCAGTGAGGAGTCTGCTTCTCCCTTTCCCACTCCCTCTGCTTGTGTTCCCTCTCTTGCTGTGTCTCTCTCTGTCAAATAAATAAATAAAGTTAAAAAAAAAAAAAAAAAGAAAGAAAGCCTAAGACGGTATTCCCAAAATCTAAGTCAGGGAGAATGATACATTGTTGCATTAAAAACTGCTCTTCCCCCAAAGAGTTCTTTTGCTGGTGGCATTTTTGGCATCTAAGACCAGAGTGTGACCATTTCCCGACAGATGCATTCTGCATTATCTAGCTTTAAAGAATGTTCAGACACCCCACTGACCTGTTCTCCCAGACAACCAATGATCTGTGTTCTGCTACCACAGATTAGCTTACATTCTCTAGGATTTCAGGTAAACAGAACTCATAGAGGATATACTCTTTTCTGTCCTTTCACTCAGCAGAGTTATTAGGGAATTTATCCATGCTACTGACTGCATCAAGAGCCTATTTCTTTTCATTGCTGAGTAGTAATCCATTGTATGGATGTACCAGATTTTGTTTATCCATTCACCTGCTGACAGACCTCTGGGGTTGCTTCTAGCTCTTGGCTATTACGAGTAAAGCTGCTGCAAATATTCACGAGTGAGTCTCTGTAGGGACAGATGCTTTCACTGCATAATCCAGATAGAAACCTTTTCTCAGACCTGTGTTTTGTAAATATCTTCCCTTGGTATGGCTTATCCTTTTCTTACTATGTGTCTTGAAGATCAATCTTGATGAAATCCAATTTGTTTTTATTTTTTATTATTAGTATTATCTCTTGCTTTTATAGCTCATGATGTTTTCGTGCCCTACTTAAGAAATCTGTGTCAAACCCAAGGTTACTACTCCTGCTTTCTTTCGGAAGTTTTATGTTCTTAACTCATATTTAGGTCTATGATCCATTTCAAGTTAATCTTCTGGATACTATGTTACGGCAGTCTATAAAATTTTTATCTACAAAGAGTTATGAAGATTTATAAATGAAGATACTCATTTATAAAAATTAACTGAAGAGAGCCCAATACGAATCTTTAAGTACAGGATAGGCAACACTCGATGATGAAGTTTTAGCAGAAACAAACCAATGGATAAAACCCGTGACTAGAAAAAAGAATGGGAGGAAATGTTTAATTACACTTTTCTGCTTGTGCAACCACTACCTATTTCCCATTTCTTTTTACTTTTCTGTATGTTGGGCGTTTGCTGTAATAAGCATCAAAGATTGTTATACCAAAAATCAATTAAGGCATTTTTAAACAGTCATCTCAGAGAAGGCTTTTCAGCTCTGGGCAGCCTTCACAGGGCTCTTCCATGCATAAATGGCCCCTCTGGAGGACCTAAAAGGTGAACACGCTACCAAGATTCACCTTCTCCCCAGCCCACTCAGTGTGGCTCGACAGTAGGAAGAGATGAAACAAAGATTTTCCCGAAGAGAGTGCTCCAAAGAAAATGTGAAACTAGAGGAAGCCTCTGGATGAGACCAGATGCAAATCCGAATGCCAACAGCACCCTAATCAAGGCGAATTCCAGCCTGGGAGGCCGGTTGCCCCACTTGGTGGCCCACCAAAATGGTGGCCTGTCCTCCCAGACACTTGGTGCTCACAGACGTGAATGTCAAACAGCTTCTCCACTCGCTCCCTCTCCACGGGCAAGGAAAGCTAATGAAATTTTCTCGCCGACGTGCTCCCTGTCCTCGGTCTCAATACACGTGACGAGACCGCTGAAGTCTGGAGCCTCGTCATCAGCCCATGGCCGGCCAGCCAGCCGCCTCTCCATGTGTGTGCATGCACTGCTGCCGATCTGGCAGGCGGGATTTGCCTCTCGAGTGGCTGCAGCGGCCAGACTGGCTGATGGGATTGTCTACAGACGTTTCATGGAGACAAAGATTACTTCCCTGATGGACGAATAAATAGAGTTATCAACACCGTCCCCCTGGTCAGAGGGGACCCCTGAAGTAGAATGTGGCAGGACAGATGTTTCATCTGGGAAGGTGTCCAAGACCCTAGGAAGAGGTGTGTGCCGGGCTGATACGGCAGGCCGAGCCATTCAGCCTCTGAGAGGGAGCTGGGGAGGGTGGGCTGGCCCGCTGTCGAGCCTCCCTGGCTCACACCACCTCCCAAATCCTGCTAAGGGAGGAGGCATGCTGTCTCAATCATAGCCTCCTCTTGGGGCTGTTGTTCCAATGAACAAAAGGCCCCTATCATGAGAAATGCAGTCATCTTCTTAGTCCTTACCTGCTGTGAATCACAAAGAGGGCAGCAGAAACGACACTATAATCCTCATGCTAAACCTCACAGCTTCCTCTAGAAGGAAGGAGAAGCAGGCGCAGGCACGCTAGGAAGGAGGGGGGGCACCGGTTACCTTCCGCTCAGGAGCATGCTACTGTGGGCTTTCTTGGCTGACCTTCCCGAATGAATGAGACAGTAGCAATAACGATGATCCTAATTGTTTTAGCAACCGGAGGACGAGCCATCGCGATGTGGAGCTACACTGTATTCCTGACATGCGTGCGTCCCACTGAACTCTCACAAGGACGTGTGCGCCCCAAATACCCCGTGCAGGGACTAGCAACACTTATTACCCAGAAACTATCTCTTGAAGAGTCCCTAGAGGATGTGTCCCAATGAAGAAGAGGAATGGGTAAGTGTTTCTGTTAAATGCACTCTGCGGATGAAAATGCACAAATTCAGAAAGGTAAAGTAACTCGCCAAGGTGACAGAGCAAGGAAGCAGCCAGCCTGGGAACAGAACCCAAATCGGGCGCATTCCCAAATCCCTGCTCTTAGTCACTCTAATTTTGTGGCCGTCAGGAGAGATGGGAGGTGATGATTACACTTGGGACACAAGCAAACAAGTGGCGGTGCTTCCCACACGGGCACGTGTCATCCGCAGACACACGCCACTGAGACCTGGACGTGCGGGGCTCCTGCCTCCCCCTTGCACAGACTGGAGCTGACAGTTGTGTGGCACTTCCAGAGGGGATATATTCCAGGAGGAAACAGACAAGAGACAACTATCCGTGTGGCACATCCCATCCACACACATACACAACCACAGGGCTGAAACCTAGAGCACGATCCCACAAAGGGTATTCGGGTATTTGTGGCAAAAGAGGCCCCAGCTTGCCACCTGCAGAGAAGGAAGAAATTATGTGCAGCTGCAGAATCTAGGCTAGTTTTCTCAGAGTTCATATGCCTTAAGAACATTTTCCAGTAAGAACCACCACCAACTTTTTGTCCATGCCGCTCCACAGTGAACTTCATTTTCCTCGAGGGTAGCGTAGTGCGTAGCTTCGGTGGCTAACGCAAGCCCGGCATGTGGTAGGGGCTCAATACCCTTTTGTTAAATGACAGCGAATGACCAGACAGACAAGGACAGGACAAGGGGAGAGGCCCACGTCACGGGAAACATCAGCTCTGGGGCTGGACGGTCCTGGGTTTGAGCCATGGCTGCCCCTTTCTGGGTATCTAAGCCGATTGCTACTGCCTCTCTCTGTCTTACTTCTCTTATGTTCAGAGCCCAGTTCTGTTCAGACAGAAACAAATACCAACTTAACAAAATGACTGGAAGAACTCAAGGATGTGGCACTGAGCATGGCGCCCAGCAGAGGGTAGAGGTTCGGGGATGAGATCTGCCTTTACTTCCAGGGAGAATGCTCCAGTTTGCAGGAAAGAGCGGAATCCATTATACCTTGCATCTCAGTCTTACAGAGACAAAGAATGACTTTTTTGTTGTTGCTGTTAAGATTTTATTTATTTATTTGACAAAGAGATCACAAGCAGGCAGAGAGTCAGGCAGAGAGAAGAGGAAGCAGGCTCCCCGCTGAGCAGAGAGCCCGATGCGGGGCTCGATCCCAGGACCCCGAGATCATGACCTGAGCCGAAGGCAGAGGCTTTAACCCATTGAGCCACCCAGGCGCCCCTAGGATGACTAGGTGACTGTGGAGGCAGGGTCAGGAGTGGCGGGGACTAGCTCTGCAGGGGCAGAAAGGGTTAGGGCTCAGCTCCAGGCAGTCTCTCTGCTGGACCATGATGGAGCTTCCCGGGCAGTTTAGAGAAAGCCACGTAGAGAACTGAAGGAAGGAAATTAGAACACGTCCCAAGAGAAGCAGCCAAAGGGCCCAGCATTGCTGAGCCTTCAGAAGTGCAGGAAGGGACAGGACTCCTACATGGTCCCAGGGTCAAAGTGGAACTAATGAGCAAAAGCCATAGGAGGTGCGCTTCAGTGGGAATCAAGTCCCAGAAAGGCTGTGTTCTTCGCATGAGCTCATGGCAGAGCACACGGTCAAATCCAAAACCAGTGGGGTGACCCCGAGGCCCATCGCTATACTTCTCCACAGCAGTACAGGAAGAAGGGAGACGAGGCACTGAAATCACCTTTCTCCCACCTCCACCAACTCAACCCCACTGGTGATGAAAGGAGCGTGTGTGTGTGTGTGTGTGTGTGTGTGTGTGTGTGTGTGTGCACGCGCGTGTATGTACACGTGTGCATGTGCTCACATGTGCTGGTTCTTGCTTTGAGTATTTCTGTAGGACTGAACACATAGGTAGGCCAAATTCAAAGGTTCTTTCTGTCATCTACAGAAGCCTAAGCCCACTGGATGGACAAAGGTAGGAGAAGGCAAGAGGCAAAGGCTTTAAGGATCCTAAAGGAGAGTGGGGAGACCTACCTCCCCCTGGGCCGGGGAAGAAGGGACATCAGGTGCTGCAGACTGAGACAATAGTAAGACATGTTCTCGGGAGGATTGGTGGTGCAGTGCAGACCTGAGGAGGCAAGACCTCGAACCAGGGCACCCAGCCTGACAAAGATGCCCACAGTCTATACGGGCATGACAGCCGACAGCCCGCTGAGCTCGAGGAACCTCAAAGGGTTTCACAGCGAGCAGGTCAGTGGCAACCAGGAGACGAAAAGCTTAGACCCTGTTTCCTTGGCTATAAGCTTCCTGGATCTCTGGGGTCATTCTGGAAGTAGGAATGGTTCTCATAATGACCAAGAAGGGATTTTCTGTTCATCTGCTCAGATGTGGGCTCAGAGACACATAAAGTTGATTTAAAGCAAATATAGATATTGAATTCTCTGCAAATCTGTGTTTGAGAATTGAGATTCATACCCAGCAGGACTGTGGGCACCAAACACCGTATCAAAGGGCGACAAGGGACGCCTGGGGTGGCTCAGTTGGTCGAGCGTCTGTCTTCGGCTCAGGTCATGATCGCGGGGTTCTGGGATCGAGCCCCGTCACGGGCTCCCTGCTCAGCAGGAAGTCTGTTTCTCCCTCTCCCTCTGCCACCAACTCGTGCTCTCTCTCTCAAATAAGTAAATCTTATTTTTAAAAAAAACGGCGACAGGAACACCTGCTCTCCCCTCCCGACTGTCCTCCAGTCAGACACTGGGTAACCCCTTATCTGTCAGCTGGACTGCGCCTCCCGTCTTACCTGGACAACAGGTGCTTGCGGCTGACACACAGGGCTGTCTGGTAATCCTGGGTCACGCATACTTTGTGAGGGCTGCATTTCACCTTCAGGCAGGGGTCTTTGGATGGGTCCAGGGCTGAGGCAAAAAGAACAAAAAGAGAGGGGGGTTAGGACCTCCAGGGAAGTTTAATTTCTCTTTCTACTCAAATAAACAAGTGGGAAATAAACAGACCATGTATTCGCATTCGTACTCCATGCTATTTTCTTTGGCTGATGGGGATCAGAATGAATCCCCAAACCAGGGGGAGTTCTGTGTCTGTGCACATGTGCTTCTTCAACATCAGGATAGTGATTCTTTTGTGCTTTGGGGAGTTTTAGCTTCTCCATCTTGAGCAAGAATTGCTTTAAAAATCCAAGAATCTTACATGCTCCAAGGACCAAGAGCTACTTTTCCCTCTCTTGTTATCAGTCTGCAATTGCTTTTTATGACTTCATCCACGCCCACCTTTACTTATTTCCTGCAACGTACAGAAGTCCTTGAGGACAGAGTTTTTTGGCCCCGGTTCAATCCACATGGACTGTGTGCATCCGTGAGCTTATTTGCAATTTAGGAAGAACTTGAGGATGTGCAAGACCCTTCTGTGCCACACAGAGTCCCGGTATAATAAGGAGGGGGACAAGCTGACACATAAATATTTATCGTGCAAGGCGGGAGGAGATAAGGGCTCTGCCCAGCATATAAAACGGTAACAGAGCTCAAGAGAAAAATAGAGATCAATTTCTGGGACACGGATTAACGAAGCATTAATATGTGAACTGGATATTGATGGAGGGGCAGAGGGCGAGGGCCACCGAGACACGAAGACCCGTGCGCGCTAGTGCAGGGAGGCACATCTGGGCCACCGGCAAGACACGCCCCCCAATGGGTGGGGATGACGGGGGGGGGGGGGGGCAGGGACGCGATGTCCATTCAACCCAGGCAGTGGAGATGGGGAGGGAGGGTCTCGCACAGGAGCAGTTCCTCAAGCGCAACATTTCCCAGAACCGGCTGAGCAGCCAGCCCTGGGCTCATCCACGCTCAGCAAGCTGAAGAACCCTCGCTCCTCAGCTGCTCGGAGCGGAGAAGAGGCCGCAAGGAATTCTCCACAAAACAAAAGCAATCGTACCATCTCCCAGCTCCAGGCCTAAAGCCTATTTAGGCATTAAATCTTTCTTAACTTCTCTCTGCAGCCAGAGATGGGGACGTCGCCCCATGTCCTCCCCACGTAGATAGGCGGTTACGCCAATGGGCGTCCCGAGCAGGGACAGCACACCTGCTGGGAGAAATGCCATGGTCCCCTCCACAGCTGGGTCCCTCAGCAGCCATGAAACCCCTGCCGGTAGAGAAGTCCTGATTCCTCTCAGCCCGAGCAGGCCCCCAGTCTCAAGACCACCGTCCTCCCACGGCAGCGGCTACAGGGAAGGTCTCAGGGGACAGGAACCCACAAGAGCCAGAGGTCTTTGTGCTGTATCAACAGCTCGGGGAGGCTCACTCAGCTGCAGCAGCCTCAGCCGCCGTCCACACAGGCAGGGTACACTGGTCAGGCCAGTCAAGTCAGCAACAAGACCCGGGTCCTGGTCCCCGGGGAGTCATGGGCAGAGCCTATGCCCCGGGAGACTGCCCGGTTGCCTGAAGCTTAGCAGAGGGAACTGAGCTTCAGGACAAAGAAAGAGGTAGATTTAAGCCCCAGGGACAGGATGTTTGCTTTGAGCTCTTTGGCTAAGGGCTGCATCTGGCAGGCAAATGCTGGGGGAGTAGGGGCCTGTGTGCCCTAACGGAGCCCCCAAGGCTGGGCCTTCCGGAACTCATAGCAGGGACTTCCTGGTCCTACGTGGAATGTTCCTCGTCCTTGGGACATCCACCTGAGAAGCCAGCAGCCTGGTGTGGCCTCAGGCCACTGGCCTGCTCCTTGGGCAATGTCTCCCACCCCCGACCCCAGAGTGGGTGCCCTGCCAACTCTGACTTGCTTTCCAAGACTCGTGCAAAATTAACCCAACCTGCAGGATGACTACCGGACGACCACTGATGATGACCACGCCAATCCTCCGTGGGGCCCTCCTCACCACCTGAGGAAGTCAGACATTAGGGAGCTCCAGAAACTCAGGGACCAGACCACAGGCAGCCCCTGCTGGGGTACCGGCTTCAGCATTTCCGTAACAGGTGTTCAGGGCTGTAGAACCCCAGGGATTTTCACGGGAGCGTGTGGCCGAGGAGGAAACCGACAGGGTGATTTATAGCAAAATCTCGAGTACCGCAGGACCCACTTCGGGACCAAACCTGGGGTTCTCTTTCTCTCTGCAGGCAACTCCACAAACATCCACATCCACACTGCGGCCCAGATGTCCTCCGTGGATGGGGCCATCTCAGAGCAACTGAGCGAGCCATGCAGAGTACGGAAGAGCGGGCTCTAGGCCCAGTGTTTGAGTCTGAATGCCCGCTCTGAGGCTCCCTCGTGCCTCAGTTGCCCCTTCTACAGGGGGCGGGTAATGCCGTCTGACATTGTTTGGGTTGTCAGGATGACTCTGTGAGTTCCTATTTGTGAGTACGTAAAACAGACCTGGTCTAGGTCACGCCCCTCGTGGGTGTTTGCTCCTATTTTGAATGTTTTGTTCCCAGACTGAATAAGAAGACTCTGTACTAACCAGGATAGCTTGACACTCACCCACGGCTTCAGACACGCGGGCCACGAACCGAGCCCTGTAAGTGGGTTACCATACGTAATTCTCGAAACCCCTCTTCAAAGAGGTAGCTGCTGGTAATGTGCCCATTTCGCAAACGAAGGTCTGAAAGAGGAGTCATTGATGAGGGGTGCAGAGGGAATGTCACAACCGATCAGCTGACTCCAGAATGCATACTCCTCACCTTCCGAGGCCAGTGGCGAACAATCACCCAAGGTCTCCTGTGAGGACTTGGCCGTGGGGCCGCACCTAAAACCAAACAATGAGCCCTAGGCTCTCGGGAGGTCCTCAGGGCAGAAAGAAACTCAAGGGTCTAAGTCAGGGACAGTCAGGGAATCTAGTGTGCACAGACCAGACCACGCAGGGTGGCCCCCGTGGGCCTGACATGGCCCCGGGGATTCCTGGGAAGGTGAGGGGTCCAGCCCTGGGCAATCACACTCTCTGCCCGCTGCCTCTGAAGGCGGCAACTGTCCAGCTAATGACACAGACCACCGATTCAGTACATTTTCTTTCTGCAACCTTGCCATGTGGCAGGCTACCATGAGGCAAACCACTATAAATTATCACTCCTTCATTCGCGAAGCTGGCATTTCTTCAAAACAAACCAACCAAAAATCCAACCAAAAAGACAACTAAATGAAAACCAGTCCCTTAACTCCATACACATACATAACCATTTACATACAGAAATAAAGTCTGCTAAAAATTAATTACCAGGGTCGGAATACTTCAAACATATATGTGAATTATTTTGAGTAAATGAACTTCACAGAACAACAAAAACAGTAATAAATCAAGCTTTCGGTGTTCATTTTAATCACCACGGTGCATTTTGTGTCTGAAAAACAGCAACGGTGAGATTGAGAGGGGATGAGGACGGTGCCATTTGCCTTTAAATGTGGCCTCCTGGCTGTGCTTTTCCAAGCCACCCCGAGGCCTGCGGTGACCTCAGAGAGCAGCCGACGGCCGCAGTGGACAGGGCTGTGCGGCTCCACTCTGTAAAGGACTGATAACACATCAGAATAATAAGTGGCATTTGAGAGGCCCTTTAATAAGGGGCAAGGAAATTGCTCAGGGAAAGAGGCTGGGAGAGAGAGCTGAGCGTAAGTGATAACGAGGAGCGGGCCCAGAAGCTTCCTTGTCAAAGGGCTAATGATTTCAGGAGCCTGTGTTCCAGGTTCCTCGCTCTCCCACCACAGGCTTGACGACAGGACGCAGCACTGCCCGCGGGACGGCGGGGCCCGGATCTCCCGGCCCAGTCCCGCTCCCCTCATGACGCCCACAGGACTTCTGTGGACCACACAAGGCCAGTGTCCCTGACCCAGAGCACCCTCGCCACAAGCGCTCCCTGTCGTCTCTCCTGCCCACTCCCCAACACCGATCAAGGGTCAGCTGGCACAGAACACAGGTCCGATTAATTCATTTTGTCGTTTTTACCGAAATTGTTTTGCAATAAGAAAAGAGGAACAGATTAGTTTCCAGAGAGATGTGGTAAGCTGGAAAACACTGAATTTGAAAGCAAGTTCATTATAGGCTTCATGTCATTTTTTTTTTTTTTTTTAATTCATTTTCGTTTTTAAGCTCAGGGCTCGGTCTCAATTAAGGTTGTGATATTTTAATTATCTTAATTGTTTCCCAACTTGTTTTCCAGTTCAAGTTGCTTTTTAATTAGCTACATTGATTTTTAAAATCCAGAACCAGGCCTTTTTGCTATCCGTGGGCACACCCCACAAGCTCACGGGCAGAGGGCCGGAACCCCTGTAAGAGTAGAGTGGGGGAAACCCCTCAGAGCTGCTCTGAGGAAGGCATGTTCCGTTTTGGAGGTTGGTCACAGAATGCCCGAGAGCCGCCTGGGGCACTGACACACACTTGGATCTATTCCATTAACAACTACAGAGCCTCCCTGTTCTGTGCGGGCTGGCGGCTGGCACCTCCAGAGGGAGCACGACAGCATTCCCGCCCCCCAGGGGCTCACAGGTCTCAGGGAGGACAGGCAGCAAGAGGCAAAGTTCACTGTGTTAGGGGAGAAGGCACCCAGATCTTCAGGGGATGAGACTTCCTTGACAGACATCTATGGAAAATGCGTCCAAGCCAGGCGATAGGATGAAGAACATTCCAGGTAGGAGGCGCCTTTCTTCCCCAGAGGGATCAAGGTGAGTCTGGGGAATCCAAGTGTTTCGTTGGGCCCCGGACAGGCTGGAGCAGGGGTGGCAGACGACCCAACAGGAAAGGCCACAGCATCACCATGAAGGGCCGAAGAAGCACAGGGAAGACTCCAGACGACCGCGGCCCTCAGAATGCCACAGTGAGATGCACATGGCAGAAGCCACACTGATGTCCGTGGAGAGGGGCGTGCACCTGTTTCAGCCCAAGGAGCACTTTGGTAAGAGGAGACAAGCTGCATCCTTTCGCCCTCCTAATAAGAAGGGGTCTCAGGGTGGAGGTCTCCGCGGCCAGCTCTCAGAGCCCCCTTTACTCCTGTGAAGAACCTCCGGGGACACGAAGCCACACAGGCTTCTGGGAGGCAACAAGGCTGCCCACTGAGTCAAACGAGCCAAGACATCAGCTCAAACAGGCCTATGAACTTGTGGTGCACGCCGATAACTCCAGGAAACTTCCGCAGACAAGAGGCCACTCAATTCACAAAAAGTTGACAAATTAATGAATGTTTGTTGTCCCCTTGTTGCTTTTAAGGTTGCTCTCTGCCTGAATCGTGCTCAACCGCCGCTCATCTGAAGAGCAGACACTCCCAGTGATTCATTAGGAGTGACTTAATGGATGGATGACAAAGAAATGACTCCTAACTGCGAAAACCTCGTCAAGCTAAGATCCCCAACATTTATTACAGCTTGTCTGTCCCCATGGTAACCTGGACCCGCATCTCGCTTCCCCTCTTCTCTCCAGAGGGGCTTGCTCACTGGCTGACGACAGAGCCTTACAGAATACAAAAGAGAAGATTCTGCCCACAGAATTGTGCTAGAACCAGAGAAGAAAGCCAATGGGAAGACCTCTGTCACCATTTGCAGTTTTCCTGCAAGGCACCAGCCATGTTCATCAGAGGCCGAACGAAGGGGCCCGCGGGCTATGTGGCTAAGTCCACCAGGCAACTGAGTGATAGAGACGGCTGACCCTGTGTGCCCAAGATGGCGCAATGGCAGTGGGTGGGGACAGGGACAGATTAGGACAAAGGGGCAGAAGATAAAAAGCTGCATCTGACCAAAGGTACCCCTCCTGAGAAGAGAGATTTTCTTTCCCCTTCAAACTGAGAAGCCGAGAACTCTCCTCTTTCTGTGTTAAAACTACAAGCATCCTCTCTCTTACACTGTGTGTGTGTGTGTGCGTGCATGCATGTGTGCATGTGCGTGTGTGCATGTGTGTGTTTCATGCGCAGTAGGGGCCAGCGTGGTATAAGCTGGTAACAACCTTTTTTGGAGGGCAATTAATCTGCCACATCCCTAAATGCTAACAGTTGTTAAATACGGGTGGATGGGTATATAGAAGTTCATTATATTACTCCCTCAACTTTTCGGTACATAGGAAAATTTTTAGTATTAAAAGGAAAGGAGATAAAAAAAAAAAAAGAAAGAAATATCCTATGAGCCAGCAATCAGGACGTTAGGCAAACATGTACATCTTAATGGTCTACAGTAAGGGAAAGTCGTCAACGAGTTGAATGTCCATCTGCTTTACCCTACTTGGGTGCCTTAACAAAATACAATGGCCTAGGTGACTTGGATGACAGACTTCTATTTCTCATGGTTCTGGAGGCAGGGGAATCTGAGAGCAAGCTGCCACCAGGGTCAGGTTCTCATGAGAGCTCTCTTCCTGTCTTGTGGATGGGCGAGCACTTTCTCATTCTGTCTCTATATGGCCTTTTCTCAGGGCACACAGAAAGCAAGTCAAAGATACCTATCCTACAGGATCTGGGCCCTACCCTGATGATTTTATTTAATCTTACTTAGGTCTTTAGAGCCCCTCCCCAAATATAGTCACAGTGAGGGGTAAGGCTTCGACATAGAAATCATTCAGTCCATATTACCATCTACAGGGAAATAGTTACTTCAATTACAAGGCATTCCTTCATGAAATCTTGTCCAGCTATTATAAAAGAAGTAGATCATACATACTAACATAGGTAGATGTTTCTAACAAATTAGATGAAAAAGCATGTTAAAATACTCGAAATGGCACAGTAACTTCCCAACACTGCATTGCTAACAAAAGGCAAAGCCAGTACTCAAAACCAGGCCCGTCTGCTTCTAAGGGAAATCGCTTTCCCTTTGCTCTCCTGCTAAAGAAGTCGCTCTCCCCACCAAGTCCTAGCCTCTACCCACTCACAGAACAGGATCCTCCATTTCTCCACTGGCATCTCCCTCCCAGGGCTATCCCTGCAATAACCTATGCATGAATTTAGACTCCCTCTGCCCCACAGCCAACACCACTGCCATAGCTGGTCACTGATGGGTTTATAAACACTATCTGCAAAAAGCAGCCTCCTGCTTCTTGGAGAATTGTGCCCGCAGCAAGGCAGAAATGAAGTCATGACCATCGCTGGGAGCAAAAACAAGTGTCCAGCTCTAAGAATTTGGAATTTGCCTCCGAGGCATAAAAGTTAAGGACACACCATGTCCGGCTAGAAAGCACTTTCTTCGCCTTTCAGGTCATGTGCAAAACAGGACAGTATAAGTAACTACTGATAAATCCAACATGACTGATTTACAAGTTCCGATCATTACACAAGAACACATTAAGAGAAGTCTACTAGAGCAGCAGTGGAAATATGCTCCAGACAATCACAAGCCACAGACTTTTGTGAGCCTGGCCAGCCAATCCCCCCTTCTCAAAGCTATCATCCTATACCTTCCTCTATTCGCCAACGGCTCTGGGATGGTAAAGCCAAGGACCATCACACTCTACATTTCTATCAAAAAACTGATCTCCCTACAAAAGTGGAATGGGGGAAGGAGGACAAAGGGGAGCAGGTGGGAGAACTAAGCAGAAAGAAAGGCAAAAAGAAAGTATTTTATTACATAATGCATCATCCATTTAGGGGGCTGACAATGGCAACAGGACATCTACTAACTTGTAGAATAATGTGCTATTATTCTAACTAACTAAAGAAGACATGGATGTAGAGATCAGTGCAGTATTACTTTACCAATGAGGAAACTGACATCAGATGGTAAGTAACCTGTCTTTGGTCACACAGCTCATTACATCTGGGCTCGAAACTAGGAGTCCAACAGCAAAGCTGATGCTCAGAGCCACTAGGCCACTCACAGAAACAGCTTATGAC
>CM053607.1:106126400-106141621 GCA_028646535.1 Procyon lotor | reverse complement strand
CATGTTGAACCCCTGTCTCCCTCTACCCAAAATCATTCAGCTCCTAGGATCCCCCAACAAGAACTTCTTACTATGAAGAAAACATTGTACTATTAGAAGGCAAAGCCGGATTGTTGGACATTTGATTAAAACGATAGTACTTTGACAATGGATATGAAAGTCAAAGTTTCTTTTCAAAGTGATGCTTGACATCACCAGGGAACTTAACATTCTTTCTGACTTGAAGAACAATACCTAACAGGTGAACCTTGTGGTTCCTTCTGTGAGGTATTCTATGAAGCCAATCTATGGCCTACATCACTGAGGAGGAGATGCACGACTCCTGGAGGCAACATGGGATAGGATGAATAGAACAAGCAATAGGACCCGAGCATGACCTCATTCTCAACAGAGGGACAAGACGCCATCTACAGAGAAGCCTTAACCTTCCTATCCATCAGAATGGCCAGAATGCATTAATGCATTGTAAGGGTAAAGGTGCTTGGGTACTGCTTCGTGGTAATTGGAAGAAATTATTCAGAAGACATTTATGAGAGTGACTGGGTGGCTCAGTTGGTTAGGCGACCGCCTTCAGCTCAGGTCATGATCCCAGGGTCCAGAGACCGAGTCCCACATCGCGCTCCCTGCTCAGTGGGGAGCCTGCTTCTCCCTCTTCCTCTGTCCCTCCTCCTGCTTTCACTCTCTCTGTCAAATAAATAAAATCTTTTTTTTTAATAGGAGACATTTATGAATAAAGGAAAGAGAATTACTGAAAATATCTAAGACTGGCTCTATAACCTAAGAAAACAAGAAGACAGAAAAAGCGCAATAAAAATCAAGTATTTCCAAGATAAAGGTATGCTTAAGAGAGTCTTATAGCTCATTAAGTCTACGTTTTGTACCTCTACTTCTTTTTAATACAATTAGAATTCCTATAAAACATGCAGCTTTTCACAAAGAATGAACTCCTTTGTGCTAGTGAACATGACTCTCTCATGATTCAGTAGTCCTAGCAGTTGATCATGTAAGGGGGAAATACAGAAACTCCAAAAAAAAAAAAAAAAAAAGTCTTTCTAGAAGAAGAGCACCTACAGAACAGATTTGGATCAATGAGGTGAGGGGTTTAAGAGGAGAGGCATGACTCTGCCACTTCCTGCCTCTATGGTCCAAACGGGTTACTCACTCTTTAGGATTCAAATGCAAATGCAGAGATCTACTTCAATTGAGTATCGTGAGGATCTGACGACATGATGCCTAAATGCTGCCCAGCACAAGGCCTGACAGGTAGTGCCTGTTCAGTTATCATCCTCACCACTCCTTTAGCTTGCTCTTCAAATACAGAAAGTGGACAAACATGAAGAGCAATGAACCCTACCCGCTTTGAGACGCAAGATACTTGGGCAGTCAAAAAATGGGCAGAAGACATGAAGGGACATTTCTCCAAGGAAGACATCCAGATGGCCAAAAGGCACATGAAAAGATGCTCTACCTCACTCATCATCCAGGAAATGCAAATCAAAACCATAGTGAGATACCACCTCACACCTGTCAGATGGCTAAAATAAAAAACACAAGAAACAAGTGTTGGCTAGGATGTAGAGAAAAAGGAACTTTCTTGCGCTGTTGGTAGGAATACAAGCTGGTGCAGCCACTCCGGAAAACAGCATGGAGCTTCCTCAGAAAATTAAATATAGAACTACCCTATCATTCGGTAATCACACTACTAGATATTTACCCCCCAAATGCAAAAACATTAATTCAAAGGTATACACGCAGCCCTATATTTATTGCAGCATTATTTACAAAAGCCAAACCATGGAAGAGCCCAAGCGTCCACTGATGAACGGATAAAGATGTGGTATACACATACAATGAAACATTATTCAGCCATAGGAAATAACGGAAGAGTTGCCATTTGCAAAAAACATGGATGAAGCCAGAGAGCACCCAGTAGAGGGCAGAGCACCCAGCACCATATGATCTCATTCATATGTGGAATTCAAGAAACAAAGGAACAAAGAAAAAATGAGATAGAGAGCACAAAACTAAGAAACAGAGTCTTACCTATAGAGAACCAACAGATGTTTACCAGAGGGGAAGTAGGAGGCAGGATGGGTCATATGTGGGATGGGGATTAAAGAGTACACTTAATCGTGATGAAAAACAAATTAAGTTAAATTTAATTAAATTTAAAAAAAGATCCTGGAGCTACTGTGCTTTCCAGCCCTTCCAATTTCAAATGGGAGACCTCCTCCGTACAAGAAGCAACGTCAACATTTCTCTCTGAACACCAGGCTCAGGGTGTCCTTTATCCAGGAAACTTGTGCTGAGTAACTGGATCCACACCACTGCTGGACGCACCAGACGACAATTAAGGATGCGCGTATTCCCAGCAGAGCTGTGTTCTGCCTTGTCTCATCTCAGAGATTATTAGGTCTGGGAGTGAAGAATGAAAACTTTTTTTTTTTTTTTGCTCTAAATTACACGCACTAAGAACGAACAACAAAGCCGTGTCAACAAACCTATAGGGTCACAGTCTTTGTTCTATTCGTTTGTTTTGAGAGAAGGTATTTTGGGCTTTGAAAAGTCTCTATTGGAAAGTCACGGAATTGAGTTCTAAGGTATTCTGAGGCCTACATTCAGGCACCACTGATAAAATTTTAGGGGGGGGCGGCGATTAAGGATAAAGAATCTGGCACACACCGTTGATCCAGGCAGATGAGGGCACGAGTGCAGGGAACCCGGTAACATGAGATGTGCTGGGTACAAACAGGCAGCAGGGTTTAGCAAGGAAGGCTCTGTGTCCAAGGTTTGTGCTTTCCAATCCTTAGCCAGAGGCCGTCCATCTGACTGCTTTTGCCCTGTCTTAGAAAGCTTGGCATGGAGAGATGTAAACTGAAACCAGAACAATCCAATCTGCAGGGAAACCTTGTCCCAAATTAGACACGGGGATGTTCAAACAACCTCTAGGAGCCTGAGATGAGGCAGTCACTTCTATAATGTGGCATCGTGAGAAGCAAAACCTCAATCCAGAGCTCTAGTGAGGTAGCGGGATGCTCACTCACCAGCCGCCTGCCTCGCAAGGCCAAAAATCAGTGCAAGAAGGCAAAATAGTCCCCCACCCTAGGTGTCTACTACAGCCCCATCCATCTTCTTTTCTTGCTTCCCAAAATCTAACCTAGTTCTTGCTTCTCAGACGACAGGGGGTCAGAGAGAATGCAAATCTATAGTGAATATCCCTGCAGCATCTCTTTTACTAGGGGGGGTAAGTCATTTAAAACTTCTTTAAAAATATTAAGGCAATCACTGGTCTACCATACAACAGAATACAAAATGCATTTAAATTTATATGAAGAGACTCCAAAAATGTATGTGCTCACAGTAGGTTCTGTCCCCTGAATCTCATGACAGATGCTTATTCTAGCTTGCCCTTAGAGGCTCTTTCATAGAAAAGTTTCCAAAGTGTTGAAAGCATTTACCAAGTTTAAAAGGTCCTAAGAATGAAGTGGAGATCTCTCCAGGGTTCTGATATCTAGGATGGAAAATCAATAGCAGTAAAAGTACACACAAAGAACTTTCATAAGCAAATTCTTCATTCTTGCAGGACCAGTTGAAGCTAGTTAATCAAAACTGCATCCCACGCCCCCTAGACCAGACTCCCCAGGCCATTCATTCCCAGGAATCTCAGTCCCAGTAGGGCTGAAAGGCCCCAGGATTTTTCAGCGAACTAAACTTGCAGAATCCAAAGCTTTTCTGAGAGCTTTCAATGTGCCCAGCACTGGGTGAGGTTTACAAATGAGTTACAAAGCATTTGTGGTTCCCTAGGTATGAATATCAAAATTAAAGCTTTTATTACTTTCATCCCTCCCACTGTTAATTTTTTTTAGAAACACTTGGCTCTAGTTTGATAAATGGGTAATCGGAGACTACACATTTCCAAGTCCTTTCTTTCTCCAATTAGGGCAGATTCATTTCTGCTTCCGTGGGATGGTTCCCAAGGCTATTAAATTCCATTCCTTAACTGATAACATTGAAGCAGTCGCGACAAAGTTAGTGCTGATTGGAACAGGGATTTCTTTGGGCACCTTCTAAGCTATTAGAAAGCACTTCAAACCAAGAGAAGAATGGCTGTATCTCCCAGGGCAGGCTTCAGTAAATCTGTATCATTTAAGTCATGTGTATTCTTGTTCCTTTGTTTTTGTGTCCCACCTTATTCAATCATTGCTAAAATACTTTTCCACGTGCATCCAAATCAGCTAAGCAAGGCACAGTTCCAAACTGGCCTACAACCAGCTCTTTCGTCTGCCTTTCTCTTCACCAGTGTGCCCCTCAATGGCCAATTACCTGCCTTACATTACTCTAAGATAAAACCTATACTGCTAATATAAAACTTAAATCAGGTCTTAACTGCACATGGAAGACAGATTCAACAATAAATAACGAAAAAGCACCTATGAGGTTTCCGAAGACAAACATGGAATAAACATAAGGAGTAAAATCTTTCATTTTCATTCTTTAGCAATAAATACTGAGTGCCCAGCAGGTAAAACTGAGCAGGGAGATAATCATCTTTGGATACTAGAATGGCTGCAACGTTTCTTTCACTAAAGGAGTGAGAACAATGTCTTTGTTTTCATGAAATTTATGGCTTGTAAATTTCATATATATATTTTTAAGAAGAGTTTTGTCTCCCACTCAGTAGCCTGAATGGGAGACGAAACTGTTAAAGGCAACCTACTGATTGGGAGAAGATAGTTACAAATGACACGTCCAGTAAGGGGTCGATATCTAAAATATACAAAGAACTCATACAACTCAGTAACAACAACAACAACAAATACTCAATTAAAAAAATAGGCAGAGGACATGAAAAGACATTTCTCTGAAGATGACATATAGATGGCCAACAGGTACATGAAAGGAGGCTCAGGGAAATACGAATCAAAACCACAATGAGATATAATCTTACACTTGTCATAATGGCTATTATCAAAGCAAACAAATAAACAAGTGGTGAAGATGTGGAGAAAAAAGAAACTCCTTGCACTATTGCTGGGAATGCAACCTGGTGCACCCGCTGGGGAAAACAGTATGGAGACTCCTCAAAAATATTAAAAACAGAACTATTATATGATGAGCACCTGGGTGGCTCAGTGGGTTAAAGCCTCTGCCTTCAACTCAGGTCATGATCTCAGGGTCCTGGGATCGAGCCCCACATCAGGCTCTCTGCTCAGCAGGGAGCCTGCTTCCCCCTCTCTCTCTCTCTGCCTGCCTCTGCCTACTTGTGATCTCTCTCTCTCTCTCTCTGTCAAATAAATAAATAAATAAAGTCTTTAAAAAAAAAAAAAAAAGAAAGAACTATTATATGAACCAGCAATTTCATGTTTTGGTAATTATCCAAAGAAAATAAAAAAGTAATTTAAAAGACTTATGCAACCTTATGTTCATTGCAGCATTATCTCCAAGAGCCAAAATATGGAAACAATTTAAGTGGTCATCTATGGATGAATGGATAAAGATGGTATGCGTGTGTGTGCGCGCGCACGCACACACACACACACACACACACACACACACACACACACACACACACACACAGTGGAATATTACTCAGCCATAGAAAGGAATTAAATCTTGCCAGTTGTATCAACATGGACGGACCCAGGCAGTATACACTAAGTGAATTAAGTCAGAGAAAGACAACTACCACATGATTTTACTTACATATGAAATCTAAAAAGCAAAACAAATAAATAAACAAAAAAAACAGAAAGAGGCTCATAAATACAGAGGACGGATTGGTAGCTGCCAGAGGGGAGGAGGGGAAGGGACAGGACAAATAGGTGAAGGAGATTAAGAGTACAAACCTCCATTTATAAAATAAGTCGTGAGAATGACAAGTACAGCACAGGGAATATAGTCAATAATATTAAAATAACTTTGTGCTGTGACAAATGTTAATTAGATCTATGATGTATTTCATAAAGAATAAAAATGTTCAATTATATTCTATACCTGACACTAAGATAATATTGCGTGTCAATTACAACTCAGTTAAAAAAAGAGCTTCATGACTCTGTCTTCCACAGTCTGGCCTCAAACTTCCCTTCCAGAATTTGGCTCATATTCTCAGCCTGTATCCTCTTCATCCTCCAAGATTTACCGCAAACTTCAGTTACACTGGACAATTCACAAACTCTCCAAGTCTTCATTTGCTTTCATACATCTAGAGCCTAGACTGCTGTGTCCAATACAACGAACCATTCCCTTCTTTTATTTAAGATTTTATTTATTAGAGAGAGAGTGAGAGAGAGGGAGCACAAGTGGGGGGAAGGGCAGAGGGAGAGGGAGAGGGAGAAGCAGACTCCCCACTGAGCAGGGAGCCCGACTCTGGGCTCCATCGCAGGTGAGCTCATGAACTGAGTCAAAGGCAGATGCTTCACTGACTGAGGCACCCTGACGCCTCAGGAACCACTCCATTCTTACAAATGCCTTATGAGGCCAATATTATCTCCACTTGAGAGATAAGAAAAAAATTTAGAACTAGTCAAAGATCCCGTAACTAGTATGTGACAAAGATGGGTAGTGACCTGAAGTCTGTTGTAATCCGGTTGCTGTAAGCTTCAGGAGACCACAGAGAGGGTCTGTCCTCACTATTGCAAGCGCCTCACCTAAGTGGCCTCTGGCATATCATAGGGCTCGGTAAGAGGAACTGAATGAGCACCTGCATGAATGGCCCCCTGCTAATGACCTACTCACTACCATCTCTTGCTCTGTGAGGACAGGAATCAAGTCTGGCTCATCATTTCTGAACCCCTAGTTCCCTGTCATGTGTCTATTATAAGGGACATGCTCAGCTAAGGCTGAATAAACTGTCTATGCACAGAGTATCTCTGGATGAATCTTATAAGCTGGAATTTCTAGGTCACAAAGGTTCAGAACTAGAGGAGTCCTTGAAGCATTAGCCTTCAGACCAACAAGTTCATGTTTAACAAAGGGGAGACTTTAACCCATCAATTGAGCAAACCTTTATGAAACTACATTTATGTGCCAAGCTGGGCGTTGAGAGAGAGAGAGGACACAAGTCCTTGCTCTTAAAGGAACTGACATTCTGGTAGAGGGATAACGGGAACGGCAGGGCAGGGAAGAAAGGGCAAAAGGAAATTAAGAAGGAAGGGAGGTGAGGAGGAAATGATGGATAATAGTAAGAGCTAAGCAGGTAATTTTAAAGGAGCGATGTAGTAGAGAGCTCCTAAGTAGCCACACTGGATTAAGTAGTCAGGCAAGACATCTCAGAGGAGGTGACATTAAACCACGATCTGCCAAGAAGGAGCCAGACTTCAGACGATCAGGTGCGGAACACTGCAGAAGGGGGCCTGTGAAGGACCCAAGGTAGGAAGAGATCCTGGAGTGCTGGGTAAAGAGACAGGTCTTGAGAGGTCACAAGGGTTTTTCAAGGACACACAGCCAGGACAAGACCAGTATATGACTTTAGAAAGGCCAAGTCTCAGCTGTGTGTCCTCAGAGCAGTGAGTCCTGAGACATCCAAAACATGATGAGATCTAATGGAGGTGCAGAAGAATCACCCACTGGCCTGGTGAGACCCACCAGTCCAAACCGAACCTCTCTCCTTCTCCTCCAGAATTCTCTACCAGGTCACCTCTGCGCAAAAATGTGCCCTTGAGACCACCTTGTCTCTAATATCTATTTCCCTGGAGACTCCAGTGAGCCCTAGCCATTGCCGGCTTGGCTCCGCCCTGTGCTGTAGGCCCACCAGGGAGTCGGCTTGCTTCCCCCCACTCCCATGCCCCTTGGTGAGGTTGAGCTACAAACTGATACACCCAGTGCCTTGTAAATGCACCCCACAGAGTGGAAGGAGAAAACATGCACTAAAGGAGGGTCCCTCTCCTGCCAATACTCCTTCCTGATGCAAATGTGTAACCGAGATTTTTGGCCCCAGATCACCCCACTGGTTGGGACTGGAGCAGCCATTAGGCCTTTTGTGATCCTGAAATAGCTAACGATGGGATGTGTTTCTGTGTAATCCAAACAGTATCCATTTCCTGCCCAATCATTTTTTAAATGGGCAACAAAACTCCCTGGTGTGTTCCTTCCTCTGATAAACAGAAACTGTCTGGTGTCTTTGCGGGCCTGTCCAATCAACAAGGGCAAGAGGCCCCTGATGCTGACTCAAAGTCACAAGCCACCAGCATAAAAAGCAGATGCGTGGGGCCTCTCCCTCCCTCCCTCCTGAACGCTTCCTGCACTGGATGCCATGCCCAACTCCAGGGCTGTGAACGCAGACTGCTGAAGCAGCCCACTGATTTTTAACTCGTTTCTAAATTGCAAGTTGCCAACATTTCAGACAACATCCACTACTATTTCAAGCAATGGCCTGAGCAGAGTGTGACAAAGCTTCAGAGAGAGGGTAGAACTTCCCAGGACTACAAAGAAGGGGATGTCAGGCGAGCATCTAGGGGGTGGCACAAGTGCCCCTGTGTCCTCAGACGTGGGGAGGGGCCGAGGCAGAACAATGGCCAAGTGTGGCTGCAAAAAATGAAGTGACAGGTTGGACGTGGCCTGAGGTGCTCAGAAGGCATCTGTGACTCTGCTCTTCCAAGGTCATGAATACTATCTCAGCCCACCCCCCTCCCTACCAAGAGTCACCCAGTCATTTCCTAGGGGACATTTCCTTAAAAGAACGCATCTCCTTTGCAACCAATCCCCTCCCCTGTGGATTTCAAAATGGAATCAACGGGTCACGGAGATGAGAAGAGCTAAGTCACAGAGATCAAAGTCCAGCATAGGGAAGATAATCAATAATAATGCAGTGACACTGCACGGTGACAGAGGGTGACTACACTTGCACTGTGAGCACTGAGTAATCTCAAGAATTATCGAATCACTCAGTTGTACACCTGAAACTAATGTAACACTGCATGTCAATTACACTTCAATAATAACAATAATTAAAGGCATCAATAGGACAAAGGGCTTGACGCGACAGTAATCAAAGATTCAGAAATTCATGTATTCATGAAGCACAAACCCTCACTGAGTCCTAATCGGTGGCCGGCATCATTCTGGGGGCTAAATCGAATATGCCAATCCCTATGCTTCTGGCAGTGATGAGCCCTTGAGAGCCGGGAAGTACCCGCCCCATCTGATCTCATGGAATCCAGAAACAAACCTATGTGGCCAGAGTTTCCATCATGCTCCTCTTATGGTCAAGACAACCGGATCACCCTAGAGGCGTGCTCTGACCAGCCCATATGGAGCTCTTACAGTTGCAACTTGCTGGCCGTAAAAAATCAGAAAATATCATAAGAAAACCCACTACACAATTCTGGATTATTTTTGAGTGGAAGATTGGCCACACTTGGGCTTACATTCCCACCTGGCTGCCTGCTTTACCCCAGCATCTCCTGTGTTCCCCTGTGCACTGTGTTGTGCCTTCCTCTCTCTCTCTCTCCTTCTCTATGTTCACTGCCTACCGGGCCTGAAGGCACTGGCATTCATAACACCCACGAACTCCTAGGAATTTATCTTCTCTTCACCAAATAAACAGCTGCACCATTCACATTCTATATTTCTTTCACTTAGCAAAGACTCCCAAGACAATTGGGATAGAATGTTCCAGAAGGGTTAGTTTTCTGGAGTTTAAAAGCCGTTCCCCAGTCCACAGTATTTCAGTGTTTGGCAAACAACATGATAACTTTTTTTTTTTTTTAGCTTTAACAGCCTGTCTAATTATTCTTCCTTTGAATTTTCACATCTGCATAATTAATTTAGCAATCCTCTGCCCTGGAGAATTTCCCCCTCTTAACAGGCTTTACTCTGTTTTTTGTTTTGTTTTGTTTTGTTTTTTTCTTAAGAGTCTTGACTGTGCTGAACATTAGTCTTAGTGTGGTCGGATCCCAAAGGTGACTCCAGTGGGGGCGAGTAGAGGGACAACAAGGAGACCTCCTCCCCCGCTAGTATTTTCCTCTGGCCTGGACTGTCTCCTTCATGTATACCAAAGTGGCAGGGGAGGATGTCTCCTACATGACTTCCAGATCTTCAGAGGTTTCTGCTAATCACTTGGTCTTCAACCAACAGCTTCTCAACATCCCAGCCCATAGACATTCCATTCCCTGGGCACTGCTGTCAGAAATGATAGGAATGAACAAATTCCTTTGGACAAAAGGTTGTTAACCAAGGGTCTGTTGACAAGCTTCAGAAGATCTAAAACCTACATCCAAATTTTTATGTACGTTTTCATGCTATCAAGGAGACCAGACTGAATGTTTACCTTGAACCCTTCAGCTCCCCTTCCTAGCAGCACCCCGTTTCCCTACAAATAATCTCTCTCCCCAGTGTGCACAGGCTAGGTAGGCCAGTGGTTCAGAACGCCCACTTCCCACTAAAGAGACATGGGAGACAGGTGCCCGGTGATCCTTCCTCTTCCTGCCCTTGGCATTCAATGCCACTGACCTTCCTGAGACTGAAGTGTCAAGGAGAGGCCCTAGGGCAGAGAGGGCAGAGGGCATTGCTAGCCTGTGTCTGCTTCTGCCTGGCTTCCCCATGCTCCCTTCATCCCAGCTCCAAGCCAGGTCTTCTACTCCAGGTCCCGAAGCTTCTGTGAGCCCAGCATACCTTCCCTATGGCATGTGATAGTCAGGCTCTCTTGCCAGAAAACTCTTGACCAAGTTCATGGTGTCTAGAAAACATCACTGGGTCTGTGGTTGGAAACCACACTCTTAAAGGCAGTGAACAGTCTTGAATTAAGTCAGTGAACATATCATCAAGCCAGTGAGTCGTCACTGCTCTGAAGGCTCATAGTGACTGGGGTCAGTCAACCATCCTCAACATCACAACCCATAGAAAGCTGTTCCCTGGACATGAACAACACTGTGCATGGTCCTGGAATGTGGGTACTGAGATTTACACAGGACACTGCTGTGAAGGTCAGCAGGGAGGGGATGTCAGCTGTGCCATGGGGCCGGAGTCTTGAGAGTGCTGTGACAAGGGAGGGCCAATGGAAAAAGGACATGAGAAGACCCCCTAGCAAACCTCATCCTTCTCAGGATGGCCGTGGGATAACCTGGTCCAGGAGTATCAGGGACCAGCGCCCTCAGGGTCTCAGTCAGAGGAGGCAAATCACCACCTTATCATGGCATCTCGAGGCTTAAAGGCGGCAAGACGGCTGTATCGTCTCCCAGATTAACAGGCAGAGTTCTAGGCTCCTGAAAAGACTGGTGTGCCTCTTGGTCCTAAAAATCAAATTCTCCGCCCAGAATCAGATCTGACTGGAATGAGGTATCCACCTGGACCCAACTGACTATGGCCTGAGGTAAAATTTCCAGTCTCAGAAAGCAAGGGTGGCCACCAGGAGCCTGCCCATGGGACTTTCTTCTTTCTTTGATGGAGATAAATATTCCTAGAGAATGGGGAATGGGTGGTTCTGAGTCGGGAAGATATCTCCAAGAATATCAACCTCAGGAATTACGTGCAGTGGGAAAAAAAAAAAAAAAAAAAAAAAGCCTTCCAAAATACAATCACCTCTGTTTTGAAGAGCCCAAACCACTGGGATAAATACCGTAGAGGTGACACTTGATGTCCAGCATATGCTGTCTCACCAGTTTGCAAACGCAGCCAGTTTGGGTCCTAAATGACCTCCAGGTGCCTCAGACAAAACACATCACGGTATCCTGTGTTCCTCCAGAGCCTCGAAACCCTCTCCCCAAGTACGGCTGACTTCCTCTCCTGTCAATCTGAGCTCATGCTTCTAGCTCTTTGGGCTCCAATTGGCAATCACTTCTTATGCCATAAAAGCATTACTGTTTTCATCTACAAATTTAGTTATGATTTATCTTTCTTCCGATTTTTCCTTGTGTCGCCTCCCGAACTATGAGCCGTGTCTTATAAATATTTTCTACCTCTCTCGGAGTATCCAATATCCTACTTCTGTTGACAAAGCGTTACCAACAAGTTTGTAATAAATTCAATGTTTACAACGTCCTGGCACCACTGAAAATGTGGGGTTTTTTTCCCTCCAAACTACTCTCGTATTCAAAAATCCCTGGCATGGGGGTGCCTGGGTGGCTCAGTGGGTTGGGTCCTCTGCCTTCAGCTCAGGTCATGATCTCAGGGTCCCGGGATCGAGCCCCACATCTTGCTCTCTGCTCAGCGGGGAGCCTGCTTCCCCCTCTCCCTCTGCCTGCCTATTTGTGATCTCTCTGTCTCTGTCAAATGGAGAGATAAAATCTTTGAAGAAAGAAATCCCTAGCATGTACCTACATCTAAGATGAAAGCAAGATAGAAGATTTTTATTTATCTTTTTTTAAGATAGAAGATTTTTAAAACCTATCTTTTTTTCATCAAGTATTCAGAGCCACAACGACCCATTTTCCATGGTGTAAGAAAAAGATCCAATAGCCATCATAGTCTGAGCAAGATCTAAGCATTGCCATTCCCTATTTGCATCTTTGGTGGTATAGGATACACGGCATCATCGCAGCGTGAATCCAGGGCCCCTGCACATTATTTGGGCTAGGTTTGTATTTTTACTTTCAGGCTCGTAAGATAGTGGTTTTCCTTTTCTTTACTCTCTGTGGCTCGCTCTCATTCTCTCTCAAATAAATAAAATCTTATTCCCTAGGGAATAAGAAGCCTCTGCTCGATGTACTATTTCCATTTGCTTTCGTCTCCCGAGAAAACCTTTTGTCTGCTTACACAGTCATCTGAAGTAATGCTACAGAACAGTTTGTGCTTAGGTTGGGGATTATCTGCATGTACACACCACACACATGCACACGCATGCACACACACACACGCACGCACACACCTTTTCAAGAGACAAATGGCAATGTCTAGGGGCAACATGCTTGTTACAACTCGGGGGGAGGAGCAACAGTACTATTGGCACTTAGAGGTAGAGGTCAGACATGGTGCTAAACACTTTACAGTCCACAGGACTGCCCCTCACAACAATTATCTGGCCCCCAAACGTCAATAGTTCCAAGGTGCAGCTACCCTAGCTTAGGTATACAAGGTGCGTTGGTAACAGCTGCTGTTTAAAACAGTCTTTGGGGCTGGATTCATTTCTATATGAGGGATGAAAAGTGAGTGAGCCTATGGGAACTGGGGGCCTAAGAAAAAGGGAGCAGGAACAGGGGTCTTGTCCCTAGAAAACCTCCAGAGAACACATCAATCCCACGTCAGCACTGGAAGGTCCTCCAGAAACCGCATAAGCCAATGTCCTCATGACACTATAGAGGAACTCAAGTCCCAACTTGTCCAAGGCTCGCGGGCAAGCTAGCTGCAGAGCTGACGTGAGAACCTGGGTCTCACACCCCCGGCCCAGAGTTCCATCTGCTTCATCACACTGATCCCCAAGAGAAGAGAAAAGCGGAGACATCTCCAAAACCACCATCGGCCTCTAAATTCATTAGGAGAGATGGGAAGAAAGACGAGACCTCTCCCGGGGCACCTGGGTGACTCAGCTGGTTAAGCGTCTGCCTTCGGCTCAGGTCATGATCCCAGGGTCCAGGGATCAACTCCTGCATTGTGCTCCCTGCTCAGGGGGGAACCTGATGCTCCCTTTCCCTTGCTCCTGCTCTCTGTGGCTCGCTCTCATTCTCTCTCAAATAAATAAAATCTTAAAAAAAAAAAAAAGAAGGAGGAGACTTTACCGATCCAGGATGGAATCAAATGCACATTCTAGAGCCTAGAAGGCAAGGAATTTATTCAGCCACAGATATGCATTTAGGACCTACTATATGCCAGGCACTGGTTTAGGTGCTGGAAATACAAAAGTGAATGGGAGAGACAGAGTGCCCGCTGTCACATGGCTTCATCTCTGGAAATACATTGCAAGAGCAGCAGGCACGGCCACTAGGGAAAGGGAGAAAAGATAAGACCAAAGCTATGCCCAAATGTAAGCCCAGGACCCTAATATCCCCTCCAGGGCTCCAAGAGCTATAAAAAGGCAAACATGCTAAGTACAAAGGATGATGCAACACTTTGCTTCAGGCTCTCAACTTTTCATAGGTCACTGGGCATTCCATTACCTCCTCATTACCTAGAAACGCATTCCTAGGTAATGCAATAGTAGTACTAATCGTCACAGCCAATATTTCTTGGACACGGATTTGTGTGCAGAATACCACACCATGCCCTTGCACACACCATCTCATTAAATTCTCCTAACAACCCTGGGATGTAGGTGTCATTACCCCGATTTAGAGATGCAGAAACTAGAGTTCTATGATGCAAATTAACTAGTCCAAGGTCACAGAACTAGAGGAACTCACACACAGGTCTGTCTGCCACCAAGACCTAAGCTCTTAACTACTAGGCTGGAGAGTATTAAGACTTTCCACGCTAAGACCTACCAGTTGGGGCGCCTGGTGGCTCCGTGGGTTAAGCCTCTGCCTTCGGCTCAGGTCATGATCTCAGGGTCCTGGGATCGAGCCCCGCACCGGGCTCTCTGCTCAGTACGGGGGCTGCTTCCTCTTCTCTCTCTGCCTACTTGTGATCTCTCTCTCTCTGTGTCAGATAAATAAATAAAATCTTAAAAACAAAACAAAAAGTATCTGCCAGTCAGCATGACTGACGTGTGCCTCTCAACTTCCCATTCCTCTTCCACAGCCGTAAAGGCGCACCCACAGTCTGCCCATAAGATTGCGAACACACAACTACCTTCATTAATGTATACTGTATTTCTTTCTGCTCAGTGTGGCTTCCTAGCAAATTTCAACCATCAGCAGACCATCTCTTTCTAACTCACACAGCTCACACAGACCATAAAAAGCCACCTGGCCCGAGGACCAGCTCATGTGAAATGTAAATGTTCGTATGCTGGTGAACTCTGAAAAGTAGGGAGGGTATGTAAAGTCTTCATGTGCACTTTTGAACACCATCAGGCAAAAGAGATTGCTTGCTGCCCCATAAATTTCCACCACTAGATTAAATTTTGTTAATGGGACTAAGCACATCCAAAATAACCCATTTTTCTATGTGATTATTGTATCCAAGTCATTAGTTCTCTACAAGTTTTTTTTGGTTGTTTTTTTTTTTTTAAATCCCGTCAAGAATCTCATCCAATGGCTATCTGCCCAGCCACATAAACGCCGTGGTCAGGAGGTCCACATAAAGAGTGGCAAAGTCAGGGCGACATGGGACTTAAGACCACAAGCTGACCAAGCCTGCTGGGCCTGTGAACACATCATGGATAAATGCATGAGAACCTCATTCAGCCA
>CM053607.1:106100798-106125900 GCA_028646535.1 Procyon lotor | reverse complement strand
GGCACAGGTCTGAGCATTTACTGGATGGATCATCTTTTTCTGGGCAGGACTAGGTGCCAGGCACCATACTCCGCATGGATCAGCATCACTTAATCCTCAAGGAACCCTAGGAAGCTGGTACTGTTTTTAACCCTACTTTACAGATAAACAAACTAAGCCACAAAGGATATACCTAAGTCCTTTGGCCAAGGTCACGCAGGGCTGACGCCGAAATCTAGTCTCCCACCCACCGTGACCCCACTGCCTCCTACTATCTTTATGAGGCTCAGTCACAATCTCAACCGGGAGGGCACTGTAAGCCAGGACTGGGTCAGGTTCTCTCCGCCTCCCCAGCACCATACAGAGGGACCGGCACACAGCAAGGACTCAGCAAATGCTTATTAAGAGGATAAGGGAGCAGGTAATGGAGTGAGACGGAAAGTCAATGTTGCCCATCCCCATGCTGAATCCTCGGCCATGTCACAAAGTAGAAAACAGTAATGTGCAAATGAAATTCATGTAAAAAGTCTCCCAATCTTAATAAATGTTTATCATCCATGCTTTTAAGGCACTTTCACAATTGTTTTTTTTTTTTTTTTTTAAATGTCTCACTTAAAATGAAGACCCTGCTACAGTACGACCAACAGCCACAGCAACATGGACAGCAAATCACATCTACTTAGATGGAAATCCCTCCCTTTAAGAAAAACTGGGATGTAAGGGCGTCTGGGTGGCTCAGCCGGTTAGGTGTCCAACTCTTGATTTCAGCTCAGGTCATGATCTCAGGGTTATGAGATCTAGCCCTGCGTCGGGCTCTGCACTCAACGTGGAGTCTACTTGGGACTCTCTCCCTCTCCCTCTGTCCTTCCCCTCATTTGTATGCTCGGTCTCTTGCTACCTCACTCTCTCAAATAAATAAATAAAATCTAAAAAGAAAGAAAGAAAAAGAAAAACCGGAATAAAAATCCCACATATCTGTGTAGAAATATATACAGGGAGAGGCACTCAATTATAAAAAGGATTCACCATACGTTTCCTTCAAATAGCCTGTTGCCTTGGAAATTTCGGTTTTAAATGTCTAATTTCGACGCCTTCCAAAAACCCAATCTTTTTAACTTCTATCCATCATAAGGAAAAATGACCCACCAGGTACAGTTACCAAGAAGCAAAATGGCCTCAGGTTTCAAGAGTCTGGGCCAAGAGAAGAGCAGAAACTTACAGGTACGTCTGGTGGTAACCAAACTCCAGAAGATGCAACATCACTAACCCCACTAAAATGAGGATCTTTACAAGGCAGCCTTCTACGACACACTTAGGTCTCATTTCAGGGAGTCAAAACAAAAAATTCAAAGCCTTTCCGCTTTCAGTCAATGACAGAGACAAGAATAGATCCCAATTTGAGGAACTTAACTTGATTATCACTGCCATGAGGGTCAGACTATCAGAACCATTCATTATATTTTCTTAGACTACAATTAAATTCATTTTATTGACATGAATATTCATCTTTCTGCATAATTGTTGGTATAAAAGTAAGCACGAATGTCAATCTTCTCTGCCAAGGAAATTAGCATCTGAAATATTTCTATGGAGAAACAAAGCTACCTAAAATGATGAATGAGTGCCTCCCTTTCTGGGAATGCACACAAGCAGTTATTTCTCCTGAGGCGTTGCAAGGAAAGCAGCATCCATCCCGGCACGAGGCTTCGGGCACCGGGTCTGCACGTGTCTGCTGGGAAAGTTGCAGACTCTCTCCTCTGCGAGGCTCTTCTTTTTCCCGGGCATCTTAAAGGATACACACCAATTGTCTGGCTTCCATTACTATTCCAATCACACAGGACAGCATGAAGCCTCCAGTTTTCTTGTTTTATGTACTGCAACAGAAACTACTGGGTTTTATCATGCCATAGGCATAGGCTATTGGGAAGGACGTACGAGAGGTGGGCAGATATCGAGTAATCTGAGAACACGCAAGGGGCCTGGGTAAATCCAGGGCATACTGAGCAGATTTGTTGAACTGCCTCAGGTGGGTTCCCACCTCTGCTTTCAGGAGTACTTGTGGAAAACCTGTTGGCTAAGGCCACCACCAGGATCCCAGGACATCACGAAATAATGCCAGGGGGCTCTGCCACCAAACAGACCAGTTTTGGTACCACAGTTTCATTCCCTCCCTTGAATGATCACAGCCTCTTAAAAGAAGAACTAGAACTCTACATAATTGTAGGAAGGGCTTCCTTCCCGCCCCTGTTAAGGGCCTAGCCAACATTTGTACTGTCACCAAAAAAAAAAGGGTGAAATTTTAGGAAGAGATACTTGGAAACTGTTACAAAGCACCAGGTCTGGCCCAGGCACTCCTGCTGGCTTGGAGCTAGTGTGCATTCTCAAAAGGGGGAAGGGATCTCTTCAAGACATCAAAGTGATTTCTGAGACACACGGTCTATTTGTGGTATCGATTTCGTGGAGGGGGGCAATATGGAGCAGAGTCTACGCACTTTGTGTAGGAGAGTGATAATGGGGAAAAATGGTTAGAAACACTGGTATCGACTAAGGAACAAACAAAAAATTCTTAGCTTCACAGAGCTAATATTCTACTTGCAGCAGAAAGATGGCAAATAATATGTATAATGGATAGTTAATTAGGCCTAAGTGTTATGGGGAGAAATGAAGCAGGGAGAGGAAGTCAAGTCTGGCCAGGAAGGGACAGAGAATGGAAACCAGGGGAAACGACCATCTCCACTGATTGATTTCTCAATTTGCCTCCCAGTCGTGACCGCTAATGAGATTTATGACTTCAACATGAGAAAAAAATGACATTCTGATGACCAAATAAGAGGGCAGCCTCCATAACCAAGGGCAGCCCACGAAGTAGTACATGATGTGCTATACTGTGGAACAGAAAAATTAAAAGCATGATGGTCAAACAACAGATTTCCATGTTGTAGGGATGAGGGGAGGGCCTATTCTTGGAGAATGAAAAGCAACATGAAATTCTTAATGACATCATTTTTAAACACCATCTTTGATGGCATATTTGCAGAGGTTCATACACGCCCTTTAATTTCCTTTTCCCTCACAACTGAATACACAGTTGGCTGTCTTAATTCCAACATCTGTCCATTTGAGACTAATGATTTGCCATTTGGGGCATGCTTAATGATTCCTGATGTTCTCTCCACATTCCCGAGACCTAAACTTCAACATCATTATTCTCATTTTGTCACGTGTGTTTATGAAATAACGAGCAGGGGGAAAATGCACCACCACCTCAAAGAACGGCTCTAACACTCAAGTTGCACAAGCTAAGGTGATGATCTAGAAACATGAATTCTAAGCTGGCTGGCCCTCCCTGCCAGAGTTCGGAATGTCTGTCTGCCAGGGGACATCTGAACAGTGATCTAAAACCCATGAAGGTCAGTATATCCATGGGCACCAATTCCTAAGGTACTGACTCAGTTTGTTTATGCAAAAGTTGAATCCCAAGAAATCGGAACTACCTTCCTGTACTCACCTACTAGATAGTAAGTTGCAAAGTCACGTTGGGAAGTTTACTCCAGAGGTGTTTTCCCCCTAACTAATAATGCCACCAAGTTTCCAACTTCCTGCAACACTCCAGCATCTTTCCAGATGCTAAACAAAGTTATTCTCCAAGGGAGCAACTGATGATCTGAAAGGAAGAACAGTACAGCTCAGCAATGTTTGCAGGCTAAGTTCAGCCTCCCTGTAGCTTTGCCACATCTTTTCTATGGGGAAATTAACAAGAAAAGCTCTCGGCTTAATATATTATTAGAACTTGGCTACAAGCTAATTGGGGAAGAGAAATCACAGGGAAATGCAGCCCACTGCTGGATGTCTCCAATACCAATCTGGAAAATGGTGAGACACTTTGTGGACAGAGGACCGCTTACGATACGGGCAGGATATATGAGTGTACGTGACTTACTGTGTACTTAGCTACATTCTTTCCTTGGAGTAAGGGACGCGCTTTCAACATGCAGACTACAAAATTTTGGCTGTAAGGAGGAAACAGCCAGATAGAAATCCTTAAGGAATTTTAGCTGGGAAAAGAAGCTGGTACAAAAACCACGGGGCCAGCTCCTATCTGAGTCCCAAGGTACCCATCTACCCACAGATTTGAGAGCCAGCAAAAACTTGAAAAGGCATCACCGATCATCCTGGAAGCAGCAAGCTGAGGTTGGGAAATTGTCTCTGCTAAGCCTAACGGAACAGTTATCTCACACATATGCCTTCATGGAGTCTCCTAAATCTCAGCCCAGGTTGTCTTTTTTCCGATACCCTTATACATAATACAAAATCGTTACTGCTGCCTATTTAAAACAAGAGGAAAGTCCACAGAGAGATGCGCAGGCAGCATGAGACCCCTGTCCTCTCCCACAGCGCTGCACCAGCCCAGGCAGACAATTAACCAGCTCACCCCTGCAGGTTTTAATGGCCCCAATCATAGGAGACCAGGAGCACAGACCCAGCCCAATTTAATAGGCACTCGCTCACACAGGGTGCATTTCAAGTGTCAAACAGTTCACTTCATTTCCTTGGTTCCTGTTTGCGCTTTAAAGGTATTCTTGGAAAGACTAAGTACCATTCTCACCCAAGAGCATGAAAGCCCTTCATGCTCAAACCCTCCGCGGGACTCTATACTCAAACAGTCAACCAAACCAGCTCAAGAGCCACACACAGGAAAGGCAGGGGTTGCTAAATGGGGCCACGTGCCCCGCCCCGAAGTGCTGGCATGCCAAGAGCAGGAAGAGGTGCAGACAGAAGCTGTCACGAACACAGGCTTCGGACACAGCAGAGACCTGGGCTCCGGGGTTCCGTCTCAGCTACTTTCTAGCTGGCTGACCTTGACCAAGTTACTTGTTAAGAGACTCACTATAGTAAGGGAATAGGAAAAGTACCTGATGGAGGTAACTGTGGCAATGAGGTCACGGGCACCAGGCTGGGCAGAGTGACGGCACACTGTACCTCCTCGATAGCATCAGCTCTCACCATCAACATCACTAGGAGTTACTAGCAGACACTGAGGACCCTTCAGGATTCACTCAGCCTCTACCCAGGGCCCCCCTGTGCTTACTTCCCTGCACAGAACCTTCTCTGAACGGTTGCGACATGTGCACCCAGGTGCACACAGAAATTAGTTCTCCCATGAGCTTGTATGCTAAGGCATGGGGCATACAAGCACCCAGCATATGCATGAGCTGAAGCCGAGCTTTCTAGCTTGAGCGTGCACCAGAGCCACCTGGAAGGCTGGTTACAACACAGGTCTCCGAGCCTCATCCTCAGACATGCGCATTCAGTATGTCGGAGTTGAGACTTGAGAATTTGCAGCTCTGGAGCACCAGCCAGCCCATGGACCACACTTCGAGAAGCACTATGCTAAAGCAACAAGAAACGAGACAAGCTCAAGAATGGAAAGAGGGGTAGAGGGAAACATAAATGAGCTTTGGAAAGCTCAGAACCAAAGGATGTCGAGCCCTTGACGAACCCAGGGACTGGCTCCCAAGGGAGCAGCAAAAAAGGCTGCCGGCAGGCTTCCTCCCACCGTGCAGGCAGCCCCCCAGAGCTGACCCAAGGCCACAGCCCAACGGGGACATCCAGACTGCAGCCGGGGCCCTCGGAGGGGCAAGTGCCTAAAAACTAGACTACCAGTGGGCCATCCACCATCCTGCTCACCGATCCCCTCCTCCCTGTGCTAACACAACAGTGGAGCCTCAGGCGTGCTCCCAGGGAGACTGATGGGCACGTTTCATGCTAATTCTTTCTGGAGTTGGGAAGCTTTTATTTCCTCATGTCAAGAGGAAAATGATGGCAGACATTTCCAGTAGAAATGCCACTGCATTCCTTATAATGTCACTCAGCTGCTGCCAGAATCCAACTACTGACCAAATTAATCTGTTTAGCACACCAAATGTGGCATGATCTTCTTACCCTGGGGGCTGGAGAGCCATGCTGCCGAGGAATCCACATGTGTTCTATCTAGGTGATGCCAGACCGTGAGGCAGCACGTATACGGGGTGGGGGGGGAGTGGATTTTTAATGCAATGGAAGGAAGCAGCACCTCAGGTGTGCTTTCCCCTCTGCAGGGCTCCCCAGCTCCTCTGGGGGATGTCCCAGCCCTCACGCTGGGCGTATGAACCCTATATGGTCAGGCTCCTTACATCCATGGCTTCATGGTCCTCAGCCTTCATTCCCTGAGCACTAGGCACCTGCACCCAAGGGTTTAAGGCTCTGCCATCTCCGGGCCTTTGCATGGGCTGTGCCCTCTGCCTAGAAGACTGTCCTCTTCCACATCCTCTGTATGTTCAACTCCTATTCATCTTTCCACTCTCCGGTTTGGCATCAAGAGTATGTACCCGAATAGTACCTGCTGTGGATTGACATGTGTCCCCATCCTAGAGCGCGCGCGCGCGCGCACACACACACACACACACACACACACACACACACACACCAACCTGACCTCCTAGGCTGAAGCCTTAACTCCCAATATGGGAAGTGGGGCCCTTGGGCAATATTTAGGGTCAGATGAGGCCATGAGAATGGAGCCCCCTGGAAGGGATCAGTGCCCTTTTAAGAAGGAGAAGAGCCCCCAGAGCTCTCTCTCTGCCACGTGAGGACACAGCAAGAAGCCGGCCACCTGCCAGCCAGGAAGAGAGCTCTCACCAGCAATCTAGTCTGTGGACTCCCTGAGCTCAGACACCCAGCCCCCGTAACCGTGCAAAACAAGGACCTGCCGTTTAAGTCACTCAGTCTCCAGGGTCATGCTAGAGCAGCCTGAGTCGACCAGGGCAGGGCCCCTGTGGTTCCCCTTCAGAGCATTCGGGGCTCTGAGGGTTGTACGTACCCGGCTGTAAGGCCTGGGAGGCCAAGAGACATCTACTGACCAGGATATCTCCTCAACACAGTCAAGCTTTATCAGAGGACTCAGGGTTCAGCAGCTATTTATAAATGGGGCATAAATGAATGAACGAACAGCTAATGGAGAGCGACTCTCTGCCTCTTTCAGGGCTCCCCTTTATCCCTCTGCAAATTGAGGCATTCTGACTGAGGACTTCTAGCAAAATCTGCAATCAAGGGACATAGCAGGGGCACCAGAACAGCTGCAAAAAATGAGGCTCAGAGCATGTGAGGAATCCAAAGACCCTGTTCCGGGCCACTTCTAGGCTCTGGGAGCTACTGAGCTTTGGAGGCAGTGCAGAAGGACTCTTAAAGCAGCAGCATCCAAGTGGGGAGCCCGCCATCCTGGGCCTCCAAGGAAGAGCTTTAGGACCCTTTGTAGAAGGCGAGGGCTAGGCCAACCTTAGAAATTCTGCCCTCATCAATTTTATGTACTAGGTTCTAGGTGAAATTTCATTTGCCAGAGAAACAGATTGTGCTGATTGCCAAAAAGAGAAAATGAAATCTGAAAGTCGTGGTTGCTTTCTAGAGCTTCAGCCCTGTGCAGTCTCACTGGCCAGGGAGAAGAACTTCCTAGGGACAGCAAGTGGAATTATTTGCTTTATTACGCTTTATGTCAGATCATTTCATAAGGTTTTGATTGAAAGCCTAGTGACCCTCTGGCTTTGGTATGATGGGAATAACAGTTGAGGCTTTGGAGGCTTGTCGTCTATTGCCAGGTGCTGGGACGTGCACAGGAGGCCGAGGGCCTGCCAATGTGGCTTAAGGAACAAACCACCCTGCACGGTAGTGTCTGCAGGGTGAGGGAACGCAGGCCAGGACCCAAACCCAGTGACTCTCTCAGGAAAGAAAAGGTCCACGTCACAGGGCAGACTTGTGGACTTTGCCAACAGACATGAGAGCAAGTTACCGGATGGCTCACTGGGGGAAATCTACAGCCAATACATCCACGGACTCTAGACTACAGAGCAGCGCAGCGGATCTGTGACGAAGGATCACGCATCTCAGACCCTGCCATCCTCTGGGTCTTTGCTGTCCTCCCCCCTGGGAGCTTTCATGATGAACAGCGGCCGCTGGGCGGCGGATACACCTCTGAGCAGAAACCACACAGCTCTGCCATCTGGCCATCTCCCCACCCACGTGGAACACAAAGCAAGAATAAATCCCATTCCCTTAATAGGGCTGATGAAACCCAACTGCAAGGCTGAACAAAGCCTTCCAGGTTTCATCGTCTCTCTCTCTCTCTCTCCCTCCCTCCCTCCCTCCCTCCCTCCTCAGTTACCAGCAGAGGGGAATGGTACCACTGCCCATGAGGACCTGGGAAGCTGTGAACGAAACAAGCATGGGACTCACCAGTGGCACATGGATGGTTTGAGGGCCCAGAGGGCTCTGGTCAGTATCCGTGACCAAAGCGGCTGCAGCAGCGCCCTCCCTGGAGACACAGCTCCCAAAACATCCCCAATGCCTCTGAGAAGACACCCCACAGAACCTCCCGGCAAGACCCGCCCCGCCCCCCATCCATGAGAGAAACACCAGTCACCTTCCCAATAGGACTTGCATGTTGCTCATGCAACGTGGTACAAAACGTGGTACAAAAGTGCAAAGATTTTAAAAACTCACCTCTAGCACATTTTAAGTATGTTTTGCCAGGGGGCAGAAAGCAAATACAAATATTGTATTTTCAGTTTAATTACTACACAGCATTTCTTGCCCAGATAATGGATTTACCTGGGAGCAATGTCAGAATTTAGGAACGATCTAAATATACCTCTGTCATCGCTCAGAGGTCTTGACGTTCGAATTCCCTGAGACCCAGCCTGGGTGATGACATCCATCTCTCCCACGACAAGATGAGCTCACGCACTGCGAACAGAGGCCGCTCTACACCCGACTTCGCTCGTTCTGACTGCGGGGGGAGGGGGGCACGGGGGAGGGGGGTTCCCTTGAAGAGGATGGAGCTGCTCCCGGAGGAGCACCTGATCCTCCCTAGACACAAAGGGAATCTTGAACTGATCTGGTGTAGGACACAGCGAGTAACTGAAGGAACAAAAAAGAAGGATGCACTTATTTTGGCCTCGCCTTTCATGGTTAAGAACAGAAGGGTGCGGGAGAGAATAAAGGAAGAAAATCATGGCTATCGATCTTCGGGAGAGTGTGAATCAGGACGCCCGAGTGCAAGTGAAGGAAACCCGACTCGAGCCAGCCAAGCCCAGGAACTCATCGTACTAGCTCGTATAAACAGAAAGCTCCAAGGGTGCCCAGTGCTGGGGAGGACTGGCACTAGGGACAGGTCACGAAAGCGCGCCTTTGGTGGCTCCCGCGCCCCTGATTCCACCAGAGTGAAGAAACAAAGGGCACAGGAAGAGGACCTTCTCATCTGAATCACAAGGTTACAAAGGAAGAGGAGCACAACTCCTAGAAAGGAGGATGGCTATTGTTCGGGCGGACAAAATAAGAGACCCCGCAGAGAGAGCTCGGATAGAGACACAGCAAGCCCAGAGCAGACCCGTCACTGCTGTAGGGGGGCACACAAGGAAGACGGCCTCTGGGCTCTGAAGGAAAGGCAATCTGGCACTCCGTAGGGCTCCTCTCCTACAGAAGCACAGGCAAGGACAGGACGGGATGCTCTGGACCCCGAGCTCTCCCCATCTTTCTTTATGTGCAAATATCTATCGACATGCTTCCAGTTACCATCTAACGGCAGCTCCAAACAGCTGAGGGCACACAGGAAGCGAGTTTGCTTCTGTCTCCTGAGCAGCTAGCTTCTGAAATGTACGAGAGCCTTGTCTCAAACCAAAGGACCCAGGAAGAAAGGCCCAGGCAGAGAAAAGACCTTGACGCCCAAAGACGTCGGGGTTCTCCTTGGAAAGAAAAGGTGGTCCCAACCACCAGCTGCAAAATGAACCACAGTAGGAAACTGTGAGAGAAAAAGCAAAAAACAAAACGAAACAAAAAACAACCACTTACAATCTTAACCATCTACAGAAAAGCAAACACATAGGTAATGGTTATTTTATTCTCTGGGCTTATTTGGAAATCCCAAGTATGATGAACCTTCAGTACTTTTCCAGAAGAAAAATAAAAGATGCTTCACTTTTTAAATTATTTTTATAGTATGGTTATCTGATTAGACCAGAATAAAATGCATACATATATTAACGTCTCGTAAGCTCTCCACTTTGGGGCAGGACTTCCAGATGGTCTACTGCACTGTCCTTTTCTGTCTATTTCTCGCAACACTTCGCACTAAGGCCTGTTTAATCATTTTTGATACTTTAAAAATACATTAAACTTGATTCCACCCCATTACGTAGCTTTTCACATGGAAGTTTCTATGGACATTGCCGTAGACTTAAACACACTAGTAAGAAAGAGTCCACAGTGATCCCATCCCTTACCCAATCTCACCTACTGATAACCTTTTGCAAAACTGCACTACAATATCACAACCAGATCTTCACACAGACACGAGCCTCTCACGCCATCTGCATTTCACTAACTGCACTTGTTCTGCGTGTGTGTGTTTAGTTCTATATATTTTCATCATGTGTACGTTCGTGATCCCCCAAATACACAGCGAAAATACAGAACAGTTTCATCACCACAAGGACCCCTGGATCACCAATAATCGCACCTGCTCCCTCCTCACCCCCCAAGTCCCCTGCCATCACTACCCACCGGCAACAACTCCTCTTCCACTCATTTCTAACACCTTGATATTTTTTAAATGTTCTATAAACAGAACTACAGACAGCATGTGATCTTTTAGGACTGGCTTTTTCACTCAGCAAAGCCCCGGAGACTGGATCCTGATCCATCCGTCCATCAGTGGGGCATTCCTATTTTATTCCATGGTATGGATACGCCACGCTTTAACCAAATCCACCCCTTGAGGGAATTCTGGCCCAATTCCGATTTTTAGCTCTGACAAATAGAGCTGTCTCGACGTTTGCATGCACACCTTAAACTTGCACAGTGTTATGTGTCAATTCTACCTCAATAAACCTGAGAGAAAAAGAAAAAAAGAACACAAGAAAAGTTTGGCAGAACTCATGGTGGCCATTTGGAAACTGGGATTTTTTTCTCTGTGACCTGTACAGAATATTTGATTATGCTTATCAGGTCAGTGGTTACAAAAATTCATTTAACTTGATTATCTCCTATGCATTTCCATCTTAGTCATTCATATAAAACGATCTCCTGTGTCAAGAGGAAGTTTGCGTACAGGTGTTTCGTATGAACGTCAGTTTCCATTTCTCTGAGATAAATGCCCAAAAATGCATCTGCTGGGCTGCACGGTCCCTGCATCCCAGAGCACCTGGACCATTTCACATCTCCACGAGCGACTCTGGGGACTTGCTTTCTCCACATCCTCCCCAGCTCCGTTTCGGTTCAGCCATTCGGACAGCGGTATAATAATATCCCACTCTTACTTTAATTTGCATTTTCTCGATGGCTAAAGATGTCTAACCTCATTTTATGTGGGTTTTTGCCATCTGTGGGTCTTGCTTGCTGAAACGACTATCCATGCCTTTTGCGCCTTGTATGATGGCCTTTTCTTCTTGCTCTTGAGCTTTGAGAGATCTTCTTACATTCCAGATTGTGGTCCCGTGTCAGAAACGCAGCCTGTAAATATTTCCAGTCTAGAGCCCCTTTTTGCATCATCTTAGCATGGTTCCTCACAGACCACAGGTTTTTAACATTTTGATGAAGTCCCATTTACCCATTTCCTTCCCTGGATCATGTTTTTGTTGTCAAGTCCAAGAATTCTTTGTCTAACCCTGCATCCTGAAGATTCTGTTTTTTTCCTACAAGTTTTATAGTTTTAGTCTGAAGTCATGTTCCTTTTTGAGGGAACTTTTATATAAGGCACGAGGTTTGAGGCAATGTCTTTTTTTTTTTTTTTTTTTTTGCCTATGGACGTCCAACTGCTCCAGCATCGGTTCTTGAAAAGGCTAGCCTTCTTCCGTGGAGATGCTTTTTCACCTTTGTCAAAAATCAGTTGAGCTTATTTCTCTGGTTCTATTTCTAGGCTCTCTATTCTGTGCCATTGATCCATGTGTCTGCCCCTCTACTAATATCACACTGTCTTGATTACCGGGGCCATCCAGTAAGCCTTAATACAAGGCAGACTAATTCCTGCTGTTTTGTCTTTGTCAAGATTCTTTTAGCTATTTGAGGGCCTGTGGCTTTTGACATAAATTTCAGAATAACCTTATTTATGCCTATAAAAAAAAAAAAAAAAACCTTGCTGGAATTTTGATAGGAATTGCTTCCAAAGTGTCTATCAATTTGGGATATCTTTTACTATACTGAGTCTTCCACTCAATGAGTAAGATCTTATTCTATTACCTTATTCTTATTATCTCGATAGATCTATTCATTTAGATCTTTTTTGATTTTTTTCATCAGTTTTATAATATTCAAAAAAGCAGATCCCGTAAAGGATTTAAGTTACACCTAAGTATTTCATTTTCTTTGCGGTGACCATAAATGAGGCCTTTAATTTGATATTTCCCATATTCATTGTTAATATACAGAAGTAAGGTTGATTTCTCTGTGTCCATCTTGTATATTGTGACCTTACTGAACTTACTTACTGGTTTGAGGAGACGTTTTTCCTTCTTTTGTTAATTCCTAGGGGGTTCTACATAGACAACTATGTCATCTACGAATGGGTACAGTGGAGTGTGGTATTCCCTACCGATGACCTTTATTTCTTTTTCTCATTTTACCGCAGTGACTAGAACTTCTATCGACCACAAGTGGCGAGTGTATATTTCTTTGTCGCATTCCTCGAGACAAGGGCCTTCCCCAGTTCAGGCCAACTGGTGCTGGTTGAGAAGGAAGTTGGACCCATGGCATTAAAGAGATGTTCCTGAGTGTTGGCTGGGCCTTCCCCAGCTGCCAAGGGTCTCTGGGTGGGGGGAGGGGAGTCTCAGGCTCCCAGAGACAAAGAAGCCTACCCGACTAGACCCCTTACGGTGGATGGGCCTCTTTTAGGGGTGTCCCCCTACCCTAGCCATGCTGGTATGTCAGACATCTCAGGCTAGCAGAGAATAGAAACACCTGTCTCAGCTACAATTCTCAGTGAAGCTAAGGTGCTGGGTTCAGTGATGTTATTGAGAATTCCTAGTGTATCAAGGGAGGGATGAGCCCAGGCTGCCTTCTGATGCTAAGATGTAAGTCAGGAAACACCATGCCTAGGCCATCCTCGGTCAGGTTTGTGGTGAGGAACTCAGATGCCCTGCCGCTACGCGGTTCTTCCAGTGCTGGGATCCCAAATGGAATCATCTTATGCTTCCCACCCTCCAGAGTTATCCTGTGGTTACCTCTTGGGCTATTTCCAGGGTTTACTACCTCACATAGCTAGGAGGAGCAGTGAAAAGCAACTCTATACCATCTCGTCCAGACCCAGAGTTGCACCAACCCCCTTTCCATCTGTTTAAGGTCAGAGTGCCTGAAATCTTTCTTGAATAGAAATCCAAGTAATTTCAGAACTACTGCTCCCTCTGGGAGGTAGGGCTTAATTCCTGGCTTTCCCCCTTGAAGGTGGGCTAGATGCAGTGACCTGCTTTCAAAAAAGCGAGTAGGAAAAAGATAAAGTAACACCTTTACAGAGGAGTGAAGTGGAAAAGACTACTTCTACCAAACGATGCAAGTCCGGAATTTAATTAACAGTGATTTAGCAATGCTAGGCTCTGTTTTGACAAATGGACGATAATAACGTAAGATCCTATGCATGGGTCCAGCCGGGTGACAGTCACACGAGCCCTCTGTATGTGCACCTATGCAGCTTTTCCATGAAGCGGAGAGAGTTCCAAAATGAATGCTCATTTTTTAAAAGTTAATTGAAAAACTAATCCTACTACCAAATACGAAAGAAGCCTATCTCCAACAAAAATTTCTGCTCACACAGATAGCTTTTATTTTAGGGTGGACAAGGCATAGGCAGTAAAAGAGCTTTAGGGCAAATACTGCTCACCTGGGAATCTTCCACAAAGAACCTAGCATCCCACCCTCGAATGTAAACAGTGAGCTACCTGTGGCTGCCTTCGAGGGGGCAGTCATCTGGAAACCAGAAATACGAGGCTGAGTCACTGGCTAAGTGGGAGGTGAAGCCCTAGGAAGATCCTGGGCCACTAGTCCTCTCTGGGTGGCTCGCCCCGTGTCAAGGGACAGAGGCTCTGGAATGCTACACTGCCTTCCAGACAAGGCAGCCGTGGCCAAGCAACGCGCCCCTGCCAGATGACATGCGTCAGCCTTCAGTGGGACTGTGTCACCTGTGCGAACACTGCAGAGACCTGGGCGTTTGGGTCTAGACTATCTCACGGCCATCAGTTACTGCCACGTGAGCAGCTGTCACTACCTACTCAGGAGCCAAAGGCGGACCTTCAATGAGGTCATGGTGCCTGGAACCCTAAGGCCTCACTGAAGCGGCTGACGTCCCCCGAGCCCTGAGAACGGCACCAGTGACGTCGGCTGATCAGAGGGACATCCCAGGTGACGTCGGCTGGTCAGAGGGACATCCCAGGTGAGTGAATCATGGCTACGCAGTAGAGGCGCACAGACAGAAGACGCCTCAGTTTGGAGGCACGTGGACACACCAGAAATAGCTAGGTGTGTCTACGTGTGCAAGGCTGCTGGATACACACATCTGTGACAAGACACTAGTGTGTGTAAAAATTGAGGACAGGGGTATGGGTGCCACAGAATGGCAGGCAGGTGATAATGTCTGTGCATTTCTACCTAAGAGCAGTGCGGATATGTCACCAAGAGCATGAGTGTGTAAGGGGGGGACGTGCAAGCACCCTATCACGGGTGGTCAGAGCGTGATTGTCAGGAAGGCTGATGGCTGTGGGGGTTCTGTACCTGAACACACAGGCCTAGGCGGAAGGCTTCCCCTTTGACCACGGCCCTGGGAAAAGAAGTCTGCGGATACCTCCCAAGGCCAGCACCATCCTAGACCCCCAGAGAGGGAGTCCTTACCTGGCCGTGAAGCGGCGGGGCTTCTGTGGGGCTGAGGAGACACGCTTATCCACAGCTCATGCTCCCCCTTTCTACACTGTGTCCTGGGTCCGTAAAACCAACGTTTCCTGCCCAAATGGGCCTAAGCCAACTTCCAGGACTGTCTGTCTGAACCTCTTCTCCACCTCTGTCCTTTCAAGGTGGCCTGAGCTTCCAGTGAGGGCTCCCCTGTGCCCAAGGAGAGGCTCTAGGACAGCGGTCGGCAGGCAGGAGGTGGTTTTAGGCTCAGGATTCAGGCAAGGGGGCTGTGTCTGCAGGCGGGCATGCAAGGCCCCTCACGGAGCAGGATGAAGTGAGGGGGAAGAAGAGGGGCACTCCAGCCACATCCCAGGTCATAACGCAGCTTTACTTGCCAAGGCAAGGGGACAGAACACATGTGACCGTCCACAGCATGTTCGTGTGGTTCTATTGCAGCTCAATTATTTAGGGTATGTGAGCTTCCACGACCCCAGGCTCCAGCCCCGCGCTGCTGCTCCTCCTTCTCTCCTTATATATGGAGAGAAGCACTGGAGGTAAGAACATTCCTGACCTGGATTGGCAACAGTCAGGCTTTATTCAGAGTTAGCTCATTAGGGGCACCTATATTGCAGGCCCTGGAAAGGGATACACTGAGCCTATCAACACACACACACACACACACACACACACACACACACACACACACCAGCAAAGCAGCTACAAACCACAGAAATATGTAAGTCTGGAAACCCCTAGACCTGGGCAAGGCAGCCGAATAGAATTCAGAGCTAGTCTCAGCACCGGTAAACCCTCAGCATCCTCACAGCCGCCCCCACTGATGCCGCTCAGATCTAATTACTCTGGGGGTGACAACCAATGCAAGGACAAGAGGCACATTATCGAAAACCACTTTAGCACTGCTCCAGCTCACAGCCACGCCACCCTCGATAATGACTTTACCCAATTAGCTTGCGAGCGGTCTGCCTTTTGTAAATCAGGGATGCCAGGGAAATGGATTCTGCGCCCGGAAGGGAAGGGCCAGCAACTGGCAATTGCATGGAAGTCATTAATTGGCTTGAGTCTTTTTAGGTTAAGTGAATTATCATGATTTCCTCGGTTTGGTGGCATTATGTAGCTATGAGGTCAAGTGGGCAGCCCCCCATGACTGTCACCTCCCTCCCGGTAATCGTTCATTCCAGGAAATGGCACCAAGGCCTTGGGCGCCTGTCTGGGAGGCAGAGCTGAGGCCGCTGGGTCCCTGCTCGTCCAGCACCCGCTTCCAGTGAGTCTCGGGAAGGTGCATCACGCACAGACGGCCGAGGGAGAAAACAGGCAAATCTGTGAAGCAATCACACTTGGAAGCCAAGTCTAATTAGTTTGCTTTAGACCTCTGCCTGGGCTGAGAGGGGCATCTCACCAGCGTATGTAATCGTCCCAAGTTCACAGGGAGCAAAGCTCAGCAAATAGGCGCTTTTGTGGACAGACTGTAAGGTGTGAAACAAACGATTAGCCCTTATTTCTGGAGATCAAATGGAGAAAGTAAAGACTATTGACCCTTACTCATATTTGACAAGCTAACCAGTCCTAAGATGTAGACTGCAGAGGGAAGAAGAGTCTGTCTTTCCTAGGGCAGTGGTTCTTGAACTTTAGTGTATCAACATCAGGATCACCTGAAGGCCTTATTAAACAAAACAGAGCTGGGCCTCACCCTGGAGTTTCTGCTTCCAGAGAATCTTGAAGAACCTTGAGAATCTCCATTTCTAACAGGGGAGGCACAGGGTGCGGGTCTGGGAACTACACTGGGAGGCCACTGCTTAAGGAAACCCTGGCCTTACTTCTAATCACCCATCAAGCTAAAATTTGTTTAAAAAAAATAATATAGCGTGTGGCTAAGATTACGGATGGCAGGATCAAAGAGATCTAGGTTTCAAGCACAATTCGACCCCGGCCTAGCTGCATGACCCTGGGCGGGTCAAGTGCACCTCTTCAAAGTCAGTCCTCCCTTCTTTAACTTCAAAGCAACTCCTCCCAGGGCCATACGGAGGAACAAAATGAACTACAAATGTAAGTCCAACGTATTACATATTCAGCGAGTTAATTAATCTAATTAACAAGTGATTATTCTTGTCAGTTCTTATTAATACTAACAAAGTATTTGTAAATTATTTTCCAAACTGTCTCTCCAAAGACCTTAAGAGTTTAAATTTGCACCCACAGACATGAATACACTCCTAAGCGGTTCTTGAAACTACATGCTCCTTTCAGCTAGACATGCTTCCTAAAATTGTGTTGACAACATCAAATTATTTTTAAAAACCCCCCTTCACATAAAGAATCTTCTCATTAAAGTGCAAAGCCTCATAACAATTATGCCTCAGAGGAAACTCAAGACCACTTTCATTCGTGAATATCATGCAAAAATAATACAAAAAAATCGAGAAGCACAATAAATGGTTATTACACCATTATTGAGACTGCTCAATATAGGGGCGCCTGGGTGGCTTAGTGGGTTAAAGCCTCTGCCTTCGGCTCAGGTCATGATCTCAGGGTCCTGGGATCGAGCCCCACATCAAGCTCTCTGCTCAGTAGGGACCCTGCTTCCCCCTCTCTCTCTGCCTGCCTCTCTGCCTACTTGTAATCTTTGTCAAATAATATTAGAAAAAAAAGATTGCTCACTATTAGTAAATCCATCATACCAGTTTATCATAAAGAACTCAAGAGAAAAATCATGTAACTACCCCCATAGACATTGAAAAAATAATGGATAAAATTTAACAGACATTCAGGATGTCTGGGGGGCTCAGTCAGTTAAGCGGCTGCCTTCAGCTCAGGTTATGATCCCAGAGTCCTGGGATCGAGTCCCGTATCCGGCTTCTTGCTCAGCAGGGAGCCTGCTTCTCCCTCTGCCTGCCTCTTCCCCTGCTTGTGCTCTCTGTCTCTGACAAATACCTAAAATCCTCTAAAAAATTTCAACAACTATACTTTTTTTTTTTTTTTATTTGACAGAGAGAAACACAGCAAGAGAGGGGACACAAGCAGCGGGAATGGTAGTGGGAGAAGCAGGCTTCCTGCTGAGCAGAGAGCCCGATGCAGGGCTCGATCCCAGGACCCTGAGATCATGACCTGAGCCAAAGGCAGACGCTTAACGACTGAGCCACCCAGGCGCCCCTCAACAACTATTCTTAATAGCAACAACAAAAATCACTCAAGCAGAAATAAACATGTATTTCTCTGACCTGATAAAATGTATTTATCTCAATCCCAATGTGGCATCGTACTTAATGATGCAACACTAGAATACAACCCAACGAGAATCAGGATGAAAACAAGGGTGCTTACTATCATCCTGTTTATTTTACATCACATGAGTGGAAACCAGGGAAAGCCTAAAGAAGGGTAAAAATTGGAAAGGAGTCACAAAAAACTAGGACTATTTAAAGACAAGTTAATCATATTCTAGGAAAGCAACAACAACAAAAGTCAACTATAAAACAAAGGACAATTCTGAAAGCTAACAAGATACAAAATTAACTTGTAGGTATCTACAGCTTCCTTACATACAAACCTCCACCAATCAGAAGATGTACTTCAAAAAAACTGCATTATAGAAGATATAAAATAGCATAATAAAATAAAATACCACAAAAATTAAATAGAATACCAAGGAATTAACTGAATAAATACGCAAACCTTTAAAACTTTAAAACCCTTTTAAAGGACATAAAAGAAGATTTGCCCAATTAGAAAGACATACAATGTTCCTAGACAGTAAAACAAACTCACAGAGACATCCATTTTTTTCTTAAGCTACTTTATAAATGTAATGCCCTCCTAATGAAAACATCATTTTGAGTTTAGGAATTACGCAAGTTGATCCTTCAGTATGTTTAGAAAAATATGTAATACTATGAAGAAGAGAGAAAAAAAAACTCTGAAAAAGAGAAATAACAAAAAGTTGGCCCTATCAGAGAGTCTAACGCTGTATAAAGGTTTAATAGTATAAGGTAAAGGTAAAATAGTGTTGCTGACATTGGATTTGTCTGTAAACACAGACAAGTGGATCAAAACACAAAGTCCAAAAATCAGTCGAAATTCAGTACACAGCAGAGGGGAGCATCTCTACCAGTGGGGAGAAAACTGTATTTGACTAAAGATGTCAACACAACTGAATAGCATCTAAAGAAAGACACCACTTCTCTATCTCACGACATACAGCAAAATAAATTCCCCAGGTCCAAATATGATGGGAGGGGGAAAAAAAGAGAAAATTATTTATTAACCTTGAAGCAGAAAAGGCTTTTTGAGTCATGCCTAAATATCCACAGATTTTTAATCCAAGAAGCCACGAAAGTCAACACCAATAAATACAAACATACAAATAAAACTTTTCCTTGGCAATGTGTCATGTGCAAAGTCAAAAGGTAGACATCACCACTGGAAATGTTCTGTTTGCTTTCAAATTACAGACAAAAGCATAATCTCTCTAATGTATAAAGAGCTTCTAGAAATTAATAAGTAAAAGACTTGGGACTTACCAGAAAACGGGCAAAGGATTAGAAGAGACGCATCTTTGGCAAGGCTGTTTGGAAACAGTTATTCTTAGATGCCTACCATTATTGAGAGGCAAGGGATAATTTGACAGTAGTCTTGGGAATTGTAAATGCATGTATCTTCTGATCCAATATTTACGCTTCCGGAAGTTTACCATCTGAAGAACATACCCATGATGTGTGAAATGCCACATACAGAGGGGTATTTGTTGCTGCACTGCTTACAATAGTAAAATACTAGAAGCTCCAATGTCCATCAATGGAGATGGATTAAATAAGTTATTTGTACCCTGCAGTACGACACAGCTCTACAAGAAGAAAAAAGAGGGAACAATGATCTCCACACCGATATGGAAAGAGCTCCAAAATATACTGACAGTTGCAAAAAGCAGAGAACAGAACATTGATTATAATAAGCTATCTGTTATGTTTGAACAAAAGAAGAAAAAGAATGCACATACACACGCTAAGTAATAAATGCTTACAAATATTTCTGGAAGGATACACAGGAGACTAATAACAGTGGTTACTGGGTGAGAAAATTGGGCACACGGAGACTTTTTACTGTATTCCTTGCTATTTATTTTCATTTCTGAACCATGTGAATGTATCCTCCTACTTAAAAACTACATTTAAGAAACAAAGAAAATAAGAAGAAACAGGATCTCCTAGGAGATGATTTTTTAAGAAATTGTTCTCCAGACGTGCCTGGCAGGTTCCTCACCCCACTTAGAGCTGAACCCCTTGAAGCTCCCGGGTCTTCTCTTTTCCCCGACAGCTGCCGTCTGGGGCGAAAGCATGTGGAGGTTGCAGTCTCCCTCGCCATCAGGAGCTATCTTAGAGGTCTCAAAATTACAGTGAGACCCACCAGAAAGTCAAAGGAAGGGTAGGGTTGTGTATTTTAAATTCAGCACTAGAGCCTCTGTTTTCTTCTGTTTTCAGTCTCATTTTCCTGGGACCAGAGACATCATTAAGGAGGTGATTTTGCACAATCGGTATCAGAAAAGGTTAGTATCTAACCACAGACTGCCAGACGTGTACGTGGGGACCAACCAGAAACAAATTGGTCAGAAGGGTCTCAGATACTGGAAAACGTCCCAGCTCCCCGGCTTATTGGAAGACCCCCCCAAAGAACCTGCCTAAGAAATGGTTCTGTCCAAATCCAGTATGCTGTTTTTTACAGGAATTCTGATGGGGCTGCTGATTCAATTTTCTGCTTGCATAAGTATCTGCTAAATCCCTTATTATGAATGAGCAGGGCTGGCCTCAGGGACAAGACCTCTGGTCCTCATCACTGCAGCCACCAGAACTAATGACAGTAATGACTCGGAACCGATACACCAGCCGGCTGGCCTCACCTACTACCCCGTGCGGTGGGCTCGCCTTAGCAGCACTGGCCAGGGGAGGCAGCCTCCACAGCCACAAACACGGATTAAAGGATTATCTCACGACATAAAGGCAATGAGGATGAAGCCATTTCTAGTAAGGTGGCAACAGCACTCTTTCCCAAGAGTGGCAACAATCTCCGTAAATATTCCGGGGAAGGCTGTTGCAACTTATGTTATTATCGATGAAAGACAGAACTCTAATAAAAATTCAGTGAGCATAAAAAGTGTCAGAGATGGTTTCATTTCATGTGTAATAAAGTCAGGCCCATAAAAATAACATGTTGGCTTTAAAGACCCAATATTGCCTTCCATACAGGTATGCAAAGGCACAAAGTGAGGCACTTAAGAGAGGCTGCTGGTGGCACAGGGATCTGGAGAAAATGAACCCCCAAAGTTCAAGGGGCACAAAATTCAGATTTAGGATGGGGCGAGGCGAGACCGCACTGTGGAATCCGTGTCCTTCAGGTAATTAGGAGCCTATAGCTTCCACTAAGGGATTTACAAAATGAAGGATGTTAGCAAGAAAGACAGATTGAAGAATTTGAAAGAAGAAAAATAAATTAGGTATTGAAAAGGTATCAGCTCTAGGCATCTCCCCAATACCACGGCAGCAATATGGAAAATCGCTTTCTAACACTTAAAAAAAAAAAATGGGGTGGGCGATCTCAAGCTTAAAGTCACAAGAACAGGGGCGCCTGGGTGGCTCAGTTGTTTAAGCAGCTGCCTTCGGCTCAGGTCATGATCCCAGGGTCCCAGGACGGAGTCCTGCATCTCAGTCCCTGCTCCCCGGGGAGTCTGCTTCTCCCTCTGCCTCCTGTTCCACATGCTTGTGCTCGCACTCTCTTTCTCTCAAATAAATTTTAAATGAAATAAAATAAAAATAAGATAAAATAAAGTAGAATCGCAAAAACATCAAGTCTCTGGGTGTCCATGTAGGAGTGTCCTGCCAGAAGACAGAATCCCACGTGACAGTGGTCGGCAGAGTTTTGTTCCAACCTCAACCCAGAGGGCACACACGTGAATAAAAAAATCAGGGCTGCTGGACCTACATTTACGAGGGCAAATGAGTCCACAGGGCGAGAATCCGGGCAGGCGGGCCTGGCCTCACCAGATGCTCCAGCCACCTGTCACCTTGGCCCGCCACCCTCCCACATGGGAACTGAAGTCGATCCCCAAAGGGGCAGGGAAGTCAGATTCTTTCAAACCAAGACCTTTGACAAATTATGTTTTCAAGACTGATTTTACAACTGAGCAACATCCGGGACAAAGTTTATCTGCATCTGGGAAGAGAAAACAGCTCCCCAGAAAGGGTCCAAGTGAGTAATACGCAATCATCCTCTAAGAACTTCAATGAAAATGACCATCGTTCTCTCTCCCCCGCCCCAGCAAAAGCTGAGGAGGCATTAGTGAACATGACCAACTGTCCCACTCAAACCCGAAAACAAACACTCTTGGCACTAAGCAGCCAGGTGAGAGCTAGCATAATTAATCGTAAACACATCATGTTTCATTAGGACTCTCCTTGATGCTGGCATAAAAAAAAAATCAATGTTCTTTTCAACTTAATAGCCAATCTGAAAAGCAATTTTAGAAAAATAATTGGTTTCAGACATGGAAAAAACACATGGACGTAAGTATACTTGCCATTACTTTCTGGAGCTTTACAAGGCCATTCCCAGGACTCATAGAACGTTTATAAGAAATAATTATACCCCAAATGATTATTATACCAATTGTTGGTTCTAATCAATAGTTAAGGACATAAGCAGAGGAGGGAATTAATTACACATTCCATACCGTGCCTTAAAATAAAAGCAAAATTGAGGGCAATATAAGCATCAAAATTGGAGAGAGTGAGAAAGTCCCAGTTCTGTGTGCAGGTGCCCAGGCACCAAGGGCTGACACTTTTTGCAAAGGCACCCAGGCGGCTAGGAATCAAAATCATGGGGACACGAATCACCTCAAGGGGGGAAGAAGGGGGACTGGTCACATGGCCCAATCACCAATTCTCTGAAGCATGAATTCTCACGCAGCTGCCTTGGTTAAAAAAAAATTTTTTTTTTTTTTTAAGATTTTATTTATTTATTTGACAGAGATAGAGAGATCACAAGCAGGCAGAGAGGCAGGCGGTGGGAGAGGGGGGAGGAGGCTCCCCGCTGAGCAGAGAGCCCGATGCGGGGCTCGATCCCAGGACCCTGAGATCATGACCTGAGCTGAAGGCAGAGGCTTCAACCCACTGAGCCACCCAGGCGCCACAGGATTTTAAAGTTTTATATTTTTATTTTGACAAAAAAATCTAAAAAAATTAATGTAAGCATTGTTTTAGGTCACTGGATGATCACCTTATGATTAAGTCTTGCCATATCATTTCAAAAGTGCCTACTTTCTGTGTTTGCCATTGGATTACTCCCAAATGATCACCTAAATTTAATGTGCAGTCTGTTTAATTTTTGAAGCAATGTTTCCCATCCAGTCTGAATGAATTCTCAGGGTCCTCTGTATTCTAGTTTAAGAATTATCGATGTAGTCTATCTCAAGACAGTTTTGGTTTTTTTTTTTTAAAGATTTTTATTTATTTATTTGACAGAGAGGAGAGAGATCACAAGTAGGCAGAGAGGCAGGCAGAGAGAGAGGGGGAAGCAGACTCCCTGCGGAGGAAAGAGCCCAATGCGGGGCTCGATCCCAGGACCCTGAGATCATGACCTGAGCTGAAGGTGGAGGCCTAACCCACTGAGCCACCCAAGCCCCCCTAAAAAACGTCTTTGAAGGAATTTAAATGACCTGAGGTATTCTTCAAGAATGGAATCTACGATAAGAAAAATTAAAGGTTCTAAATAAGAGTAACAAGGAAGGGCAGTCGGAAGGATGAAGAGGCACGGGCCAGATCAGTGAAGAAACTGTGGAGGGAAGGGGGGACCACAGCAGGCGGTGGCTGAGCACGGCCCAGGCTAAGAACAAGGCCGGTGGCTGGGTGGCACAGTGGAAAGGGTGGGGCAGGGAGCAGTGAGGGGGAGACCGATGGCGGGGGGTTTGGGGGCCGGGACTGGCCCAAGACCTGGCATGTAGCCACCTCAGTTCTCACACTGAGGCTGGGAACAGCCCCTGTGCAGCCTGGTGGTGATCTCGTCTGGGTTAGACTGGCCCTGGGTTTAGGTGCCACTGGCCACGTAGACATTTGGGTTCAGCCCCGGGTAGGAGCCACGTCGTCCTATGGCTGTAGAATGAGCGCAAGCATCTTATTTCCGTAGCCATCTTCCTTCTGCTTGTTTCTCAGTAATTATCCAGAGCATGGAAGACCTAACAGATACATCTCTCCTGGACCCCAGCTGTGCAATTCCTCATCACCATGTACGTTCTACAAGGAACTTTAAAAAAAGAAACGATGCTTCTTTCTCAGGAAAAAAAGCTTTGTGTTAACTCTTATCTATCTTCCGACATGTTACTTGGAGGCCAAGAATTGGCTACAAAGCTAAGTTTAAATATATTACAATTTATTCTTGGGGTTTCATTTCTAGGGAAGAAAATACAGAGAAGTATACGTTTTCCGAGACCTTGTCGCCCTTTAAGTCCCACAGCATCTTTATGTGTGTATCCTACTACTTAGCCCCTAATAACAACAAAATGAAATCTTAAATCGTTCTCTAGGTATTTTCCCTGTCTCGTCTACTTCATTCATTCATTCGGCCAACATCTGCCAAGCACCCTCTATGCCAGGGTCACAGGTCTGAGTGACATACCATCCCGTCCTTGGAACTCACAGTCTGGAAGAAAAGCCTGTTTCCGTCCTACTTTTGACAAAAAGTAGAAGCAACATGTACTTCCATGGGCTCGTGGATGACTACGGGTACCCATCTCTGCCGTGAAATATACAATACTTGCAAAAGCTTAAGACAACTAATATGAGAAAACAGGATGCTTGGTGGTCAAGAGTGGGAGTTTTGGAGTCAAAGAGGGGTTCAAAGTGTGGCTGCAGACCTAACTTGCTCTGTGACTCTGGGCCTCGGTGAACCTGTTTCCAGCTTCTGATGTGACCGTACACACCCGAGGAGAGAGTTCCTATAAAGGACTCAGTGTAGAGGCTGGAAAAGAGTCAATACTCAGAACCACTAGGTGTCAAATAATGTCTGTCAGCTATTAACAATCCTGCCTTGGGCTTTGAGAAAAATTCACAGAGGGTAGATTTCACTCACCAATGTTGCCTCCCCATCAGAGAATCCTGGCCAGGTAGGCCCACAGCACATTTCTTGGGTTCTTCTAGAAATGGGGACTATTTTTTTTTTCTTTTCT
>CM053607.1:106074312-106100698 GCA_028646535.1 Procyon lotor | reverse complement strand
TCAAAGTCAAATAGCTTGTTGAGATCCAGAGCCCAAAACCCCTCTGTCACCATTCTCTACCCACTAATTCTCTACCAACTCCTGCAGATGAAACACGACCTATTTCCTCACCAAACAAAACACAAAGGATGAGCATGAGCATTTCAGGAGTCAATCCACCCCCCCCCCCCCCCCCCCAGCAATGCTGCTCTTTGTAGACACTGTTGGCTCAGGCGTACAACCTGCTTGAAATTTCACTTAAGAAAAACATTAAAGCATCAAAAAAGTACTTCTCCTTTGATGCAGTAGTTGCTTCCAGGAACTTATCCTACAGAAATATATAAAAGCATGACACATTTACTTGCAGCAATAGTCAATGAACCCTACTTGGTAATAATTAGAAAAAACTGGAAATAACTCAAACCCGGTGAACCTGTTTCCAGCTTCTAACGTGACCGTACACACCCGAGGAGAGAGTGGAAACATGGTTAAATACATAGTAGTGCTTTAGGAGCTCAGAATCCACTAAGAATAATGGATGAAATGACAAAGAAGAGCTAAGAGCTGACTTGAACACGGAGGGATGCAGACTGAAGTCAATGGGCACACACACTGCTATAGTCCTAGGGACAACTTCGAGAAGTGTGGCCCAAGAAGCTGCTCATAGTGGTTACCTACGGGAAGAATAATTATGGAATAAAAGGGAACAAGGGAGGTAAAGCCCTTTACTTTTTATTTTATATACTTTTGAAGTGAAATTTTTACACCATGTGCCTGTTTGTTTCACTTAAAAAGAAACTTTCTATTTTCAAGCCATCAACTCAAAAACCAAAATGCCTCCCCAAATTTTAATTAACGTTGAGCTACAAAGACACAAGTTCAGAGGAAATTAAAATTAGACCTTCCTTGAAAAACTTGACAAACTTCATGATTAAGTCAAATAGTACTTTTAGTATAGCTTTTTAAAGTTTTTCACTTTTTGACAAAAAGCAAGTTGACAGCTACCTCTCCTTATCCCCGGTATAATGCAGATTAAAATCTGGTTGTAGAGACACATCCCGATTTGGACCTGGATCTGAAATGGATTTGAACTCTAGGAGACTCTGAACCAGGAAGAGAAACCTATGGCCCAGGAGCCACATCCAGAGCCAAGTCTGGCCAGCCACCTGTTTTCGTGAGGCCCACGAGTTAAGAATAACTTGCACATATTTGAATGGTGGAAAAAGTAGTATTTTAGGACATATGACATTTTTATGACATTCAATGGTCAGTGTCCACAAATAAAGTTTTATTGGAACACAGCCAGGTCCACTCATCTGCATATCATCTACAGATGCTTACTTGTTAGAGGCAAAACTGAGCTGTAGCAAAAGAGATGAAACGGCGCCCAAAGCCTAGAGTATTTATTATCTGCCCCTTTATGGAAAAGGGTTGCTGGCCTCTGCCCAATAGAACTGATTTAAATGAGCCTCAGTTTCCTTAACTATCAAATAATACCAGTAATAGCCCCAATTTCACAGGGCAGTTGTGAAGACTGAATGTAATAATGTGGGGAAAATATTCAGCACTTTTTCAAATACTGCTTTTCACATTTCATTTTTTAAAAATATTTTAAAAAATAAAAAATAAATAAAAATATTTATTTGACAGAGAGAGAGAGAGAGATCACAAGGAGGCAGAGAGACAGGCAGAGAGAGGGGGGGAAGCAGGCTCCCTGCCGAGCAGAGAGCCCGATGTGGGGCTTGATCCCAGGACCCCAAGATCATGACCTGAGCCGAAGGCAGAGGCTTTAACCCACTGAGCCACCCAGGTGCCCTGTTTTTCACATTTTAATATTGAAATCAGAATTTTCTTTTTTATAACCAAGGGCATATTAATTGTTTATTCATTCATTCATTCATTCATTCATTCATTCATTCATTCATTCATTCATGTGGTACCTACACAAATGTATCTTTCCACTGATGGTGTCAGAGATTAGCTGAAAGAAGGCAGAGCCTGTCACACGGTGGTTATCAAATACTTTGAGCTATAAATGTGAGGACCATTACCTTCAGGGCTAAATGTTCATGTTCTCTGGTCCTGCACAGGCTGTGGCCACCTGCCCCTTGTAATCACGACCCTCTTTCCCAGGGCCCGTCTTCCCGGGTCTTTCACACAGGGGGGTTCAGAGACCCCAGATCAGTGTTTCAGCACAGAAGGCCCCTCCCCTAGCCGTACCCTCCCAGTTTTCCCTGAAGCTGCCTGTGCGCATGCGCGGAGCCTTGGGCAGCTGAATCTCAGAGAGCTCCTCAGGAAGACACATGGAATGTCCTCAACATACAGGAATAGGCTGTATTACCCTACAAAGAAGCACAGAAGCAGCTTCAAAGGCCCATCGTGAGCAACAGCCGACAGGGAGTCTACCAGTCCAGGAAAATGGGAGCAAACGCACACCCCAAGGGTGATTATGTGGGTAATGCTGTGCAAATCACACTCACCTGCCTGCTCTGCTGATTCTCCCTATGACTCTGCAGGTTACAGTGCAACTGAGGCCCACAGAGTCATGTGACAGAGCTAAGGTCCTGGATCACGGACGGGGGACCCCGGAAAGTGGAATCTGTGTTCTATCCTTTTCTGCAGCGGCTCTCAAATGAGCATACATCAGAATCCCCTCGGCCGGGTCCCAAACCCAAAGCCTCCCACATTCCACATTCCCTCACTCTGAGGCATGGCTGGGTAATGTGCGTTTCTAAAAAGTTCCCAAGTGAGGCCGAGGCCGGCCTGCTGGTCCGAGGGCCGCACTTTGAGAACCACCGTGGTACTGAGTCACTGGAACAGCAAGACCCTCACCCTCTCGTCAGCTTTCCCACCTCCTGCTCCTTGAACCAAATCCTACCCAACCTCACCTGTATGAGGAGAATACATTCTTGTCTGTTTGCCTCTCTGCCTTGAAGAAAATCACTCTCATCTTCCCACTGCCGTCTTAGGGCTGACTACAAGACCACCGGTCCTGACTGGCCAGTCACTAGTTCTTAGCAAAAGATTTCCCTTCTCTGGGCTCAGTTTCCTCCCTGTGAAAGGCAATGGGACGATTTTCAAGAGCCCTTCGGGTGGAGCAACAAAGCCAAGGCCTTGATTCGGGCAGAGCAGCCTCCCTCCCCTCCACGCTCACTGTGAATCCATGCAGCTCTCCCGAGGGGTCCCCTCAGTACTGAGCTACCTCAGTGACAGACAGAGACAGAATCACACGGGCACCAGAAGGATGTCCCCACTCAGCTTCCAATGCCTGCATGACACCTGCTTTCAGGTAGTCAATCAAGTTGTAAATCACCCGAGGAGATGATGGGGAAAATCCAGACATCATCCGTCCTACAAGAACACGTATTTTTCCCTCAGTTTGCACTAAGACACTAGGATGCTCCTTCCCACCCCCCCATACCTTCTCAGGACCTTTCTTTGACTAAAGGCCTCTGTCTCTGTCTCTAAAAAGCTTTGGGTAAGGATAAGGCTTTCAACTCTAAGGAGACTCTAAACCAGGAACAGAAACCTATGGCCCAGGGGGCCAAATCCAGGGCCAAACCTGGCCTGCCACCAGTTTTGTGTTAAATCATTTAAAATGATCTAACATTTGCTGTTTCCACTGGGCGCTGAAAGGATGTGACGTCAGAGCAGGCTCTGTGCCCCAGGCTTAGGCTAAAGCCAGGCATCCCAGAGCCACGGGGCCGATGGTCCCGTGGGGCTGACTGGGGCGCCTGACTCATCGGGACCAGCTGGCACTCAAGAGCAGAGTGGCTCGGCCTTGGTACCACTGACATGTTAGGCTGAGGCGCCGTGGCAGCATCCAGCCCAGTCAGTAGGATGTTAGCATCCCCCTGCCCCCAGCTGAGAAAACCAAAACTGTGTCAAGAAATTGCCAAATGTCTCCAGCATGGAGTGGCAGGGGCACTCCCCAGTAGGAACTCCTGCCGTAAACACATAATGGGTATCAGAAAGAGAACCCAGGCTTCAGAGCCAGAAGCCAGGCTGGAGTTCCAAGCCTGAGTGAGCCACTGCACCACCTCAGAGATCGTGGGCAAATCCTTTTCTTTCCCATGCTTTTTATTTACAGAGAGAGACTCATTGTAAATTCTTAAAATACAAGTATGTAGGGGCGCCTGGGTGGCTCAGTCGGTTGGACATCTGCCTTTGGCTTGGGTGCTGATCTCAGGGTCCTGGGATTATGCCCATCATCAGGCTCCCTGCTCAGTGGGAAGCCTGCTTCTCCCTCTCCCACTCCCCTTGCTTGTGCTCCCTCTCTTGCTGTGTCTCTATCTGTCAAATAAATAAAATAGGAAGGATGGAGGGATGGAAGGATGGAAGGATGGAGGGATGGATGGATGGATGGAAGGAAGGAAGGAAGGAAGGGAGGAAGGGGGGAGGGAGAAGGGGGGAGAAGGGGAGGGAAAGGGAAAGGGAAAAAGAGGAGAAAGAGAAAAAGAAAAAGAAAAGAAAGGAAAGTAAAATATTACCAAGTAAGAACTAAAATTCCGCTTGCTCCTCCCAGCCCATTCCGCAGAGATAAAAAGTTACAGTTTGGTGGTCAGGAACCTGACATGCAAACACAAGCCCCCTTAGCTACAGACATACATCAACACTCTGTCTCAGTGAGTCAAGTCCTATTAGATGCACTGCTGTGCTTTTTATAGGACTATCACCAATATCAGGGATACTTTTCCAGGTGACAGTGTATACAATTCCTGCACCTTGTTTAAAAGAAGCTGCTGAGTATTTCACTCTCAGGATGAGAACCTAATTCGCCAATTTTAAAAGTAGGAGCAACCGTGTTTTTGCGACCCAGGTATCAGTATTAACAAGACTGTGCATGTGTACTCATTATTTTCTTTAAGAAGATTAGGCAGTATTCAACTATAGTAAGTGTTCAATTAATGGGAATTATTATTCTTCTGGACAACTACTAAAATAGGCAGTTACTTTGTGTCTAGTCCTGCCCTGGGCCCCCCAGAAATAGGCAAGTACCTAAGACATGGTCAGCGAATCAAATAGTAAATGATTACAGAAAATTATTAAATCACAACTGTGTAATGATGTGAGGTACAGGCTATTAGGAGTGACCCGCCCAATGGCACGTAGGGTCAATGAGAGTAGATCTCCTTGAGGAAGCAGCATACAAACTGGGACCTCAAGAAAGAGCTGGACACACCACGTGGCGTGGGTGTGGGCAGGAATATGCTAAGCATGGAGAACGGAAATATGCGCAGGCCCCAGTGCAAGCTATTTGCTAATTTTGCAGTATTACAGTAAATTCTTAAAGGAACGGTCACACAACTAAATGATGAAATAACTGTAATCCACCCGTGATTACAAATCTAACTCCCTCCGTGCTATGTGAAAATTCTACCACCCAGATCAACTTCCATTGTGCACATTGAAAGAGTCAAAGAGACCAGAAATTATGGTTCTAAGAAAAACGAAAACATACAGAGCAAAGAAGAAAAATGGGAATAACAGTCATGAAGACAGTAGCCACTGAAAATACTCCACAGACGATCTCCTGCTGCACAGTTAGCCCAACAGCTGGTAGGATCACCTCCAATGAGGACCCCCCCACACCTTCTTGATCTGCGGCTTCAGCCTAAATATCCCTGGAGACAGAGACACCCCCTCCCCTTTCTCCTCCAGGGCAGACCCTGCTCGGTGTTGACCAGATGTAAACGCAAGGCACAAACTTCCCAGATACATAATAATCCCTCTTTATCTGAGGGTTTCAGGATCTCGTCTTTGCTGTCTGAGATAGCGTGGGTTCTAAACACCAAGGGAGGCATTATTTGATATGCTAACAAAACCACATTGAATCCTGTGTGTACCTCAGATCTCTCCAACAACACCAGCTGTCAGATGACAGGAATTTGTGAAAGCAAAGTGTGCCCTTTGGAGGCTGTGGCAGGGGATCCGTCCACGTGGCTCTGGCATCCAAAGATAGACAACACCACCAAGACACATGGAGGGACCAGACCTTCCTTGAGGGTAGAGACCAGCCTCCTCTATTCCTCCTGGCCCTCAGGGGCTTCTCTATAAAGATGATGGCCTCCCAGTTCCTTTGTGCACTACCCTTACCCTCAAGCATCTGAATGGAGAGCAAAACCCTTTCTGTCTCCACGGAGGACAGTGTTACACTGAGAAACATCCATGCATTTGGAAATTTATGCCTGCGTCTGCAGCTCTAGCAAGATAAAACATGGCCCCAAGGCTGGAGATTCCCCTGCCGGTTCTTGCCGAAAACACAAGAATCCATTCAGAGAAGTAGGATTGTTTCAAAAGGATGGAGCCGAAGATCTAAACTGGACTGGAGAGGTCACTTTCCTTTGTAAGGAACACCGAATAATCCTGCCATTTTTCTTACTCGAGTCCCTTGTATTTGCAAAGAATGAGGCTTCAATTGTATACAACCAAACCCCTTTACTTCTTAGATAAAGCTGCACAGAATGCACTTGGTTAAAATAATCTACCTTGAGGTCCCAGTTAAGCAAACTGTTTGAATCAATCCTATAGGGAGTAATTTCTATTATAAAATAAATTGTCAACTCTCAACAGGCCTGCCTTATCATAGAAGTACCTAAATTAAAAGTTAAAAAGAATGTCCACGATAAATACCCTGTCCTCCAACAGCAAACCAGCAGCGTGGCTGCCCAGTCTTAGGTGCGAACATCCCAGCAACGATGACTCATCCCTCGCGGCAGATACCCCTTCCCCTTATAGCTTGAGCTATGAAAAGGCTGTACTTAGAGTGAGCCGAAATCTATCACTGTGCAGCTCCCATTCACTTTTCCCGGGACAATCCTTAGGTGCCAAACAATCCTCAGCTTCCTCTCTACACGAACCCAAGCAACATCTGAGTGTAGCTCTTCTATCCAAAGGAGTTCAAAATTCCACCCAATACTTTGGCTTGTATGGAGGCTTGCCCCTGCCCGAGGGCTTATGCCCCCCTCACCTTTACTTTTAAAACTGCATAAGCAGCACGTGAAGCCATTTCCAAATGAACAATCTGTGCCTCTGTTAGAGTGTTCACCCCTACACTGACAGCGTAACTTTCTCATCACACACTGGGAATTTCTCCTCCTGCCTAGCCACCAATGGAAAAGACAACTCAGGGTTCAAGTTGTTACATGTGTCAACTGCATCCTTCCCTTCTCTCCTCCCAAAAGTAGCCATCATGCTCAAAGCTCTGTGGGTGGCTCAGAATGTGCTATAAAATGTAACATGAATGTGACAATGTCTTCAAGTAAAACGTGAAGTTCATTAGGCGTATCAACATCTGGACACATCTGACAAGCCAGGATGAACGTGAACACCAGGTGTTTCCACTCATGTGGAGCTCCCATGTGATACCTTTGGAACCCCCGGGCTTCCAATGGGGGTACAGGGAAGAAAGCAGACGTTCATCATCACCCACTTGCCTGTGGTTTGCACTGATCTCTGGTCTCAGCAGAGAGAAAGGGGACTCTACATTCAGGCATCAAAATTCCGGCGTGGATTCTGAATTTCTGACCAAAGAGACTGGCTCAACCCGCCACCTGGCTGATAAGAAGAGATCCATTTGCTTCTGCTAATTGGCAGCAGAGATCATCTGAACTTCTTGTCCCTGCCAGGAAAAGCCCAGGACTCTCACTTCCAATGCTAATCAGTTACCAGAAACAAACCATCAGAGGATTCCCTGATGGAGACAGAGCATCCATTCTTCCAGATGTTGTCAATTTTATCCGTGTATCAAGCCATGCCTTACGAAGACTGTGTACTCTGTATTAGCCTGGCTTATCATTGAATTAACTTATAGAATTGCACTTTGGCTATCAGCCATCGTGTATCGGGAGAGGAGGAGGAGGCGGTCCTAACCAGTGGCTGTGGTGTTTACCGTCAGTCACGGTCAAGAGCACGGCCCCCTGGAGAGCTGCCTGTTAGAGAACTCAGGTGGAGGGAGACAACTCTAGCCTCATTACCAGGAACCCCCCATCTCTCTCCTGAAGAGCAATCTTAACTTTCACTGTAAGGGCACATATGGCGGTGTGTTTCCTTCCTTCCTTTGGTTCGTAGGAAGCTCTAGGGCCAGCTCTAGAAGTGCACGGAAATTGACAATGCACATGTGTTGAGCAATTACCCTTGCTGCAGATTTAATTTACTTATGTTTTCTTATATCCAAAAATTGTCCATCTATTCATTTCTTACCCGGTACTTCTATATTCCCGAATGTTCTGTTTTCAAGAATGAGAGAGAGAGAATAGTTTTTAAGAAGTCAGGTGGGGGGGCGCGCCTGGGTGACTCAGTGGGTTAAAGCCTCTGCCTTTGGCTCAGGTCATGATCTCAGGGTCCTGGGATCGAGCCCCACATCGGGCTCTCTGCTCAGCGGGGAGCCTGCTTCCCCCCCTCTCTCTGCCTGCCTCTCTGCCTACTTGTGATCTCTGTCAAATAAATAAAATCTTTTAAAAAAAAAAAGTCAGGCGGGCATGCATTTGGTTAGAGATTTGAGGACCACTGAGAGATATTTCAAGTCAATTTCTTTAAGGGAAGTAGGCATTCGTCGACCTTAAGTGAAGGTAGTGAGAAAACAAGTGCCTTTCTCTCCCAGTCTTGATGTTAGCAGGCGAAGGGGCTGGAGTAAATGTGAGCTAGAGGTCGTGGGCAGCACTGACTTGGGGCCAAACCAGGCCTGGAATGTCACACTGGCTCCCACGGGACCATTTTTTACCTTAGTGTGGTCTTCTCCCCTTGACAATGAGCACTTCTGACGATGTCTACCATCTGTATCCCTTTCTGTCATTCTTCCTGGCCAAAAAAAGAGCAGGAACCACATAGGGCCAGCTGCCCAATGTGATACCCATTCCCTGCCGACGACTCCTCTGAGCCAGGCTGCCGGTGGCCCCAGCATGGCCCAAACCCTCCCCCCCCCACCCCCCCGAGCAAGGAGACTCAGCTCCTGATTCACACGCCTTCACTGGGACTCTTTGGGGCGTGGCTTGTGCTTCCGAATCCCTGGCCACCTGTGTCATGTGAACTGCGTGTGAGTGTGCAGGCAGGGGTGTGTGTCCCTCTTCTCAAGATTAAAACAATCCATCTCAAGGTGGTGTGGGAGGCCACAGAGAAGCAGCAGTAATAACCCAGCGCTCTGCCCGGGGCTCGGGTTTCCATCAGGCTCCCCTGCTCATTACATTCCGCCTCGGGCCTCACAACGTCCGAGTGCAGCCTGGGCGCAGATGACTTCCACTCAGTGTGTCCCCAGCTCTGCTAGACACGGCCTCTAGGGTGGGGGGAAGGGCCCCCAAGGACTCACCAGCCTCCAGAGCATACACACCACAGGCCAAAGACAAGGTCTGACAATGAGGCCTCCAGCTTCCCTCTCTGAGAGAAAACACAGAGAAGGAGTCCAAAGACACACTATCCTCTCATAGGCTTTTTTTTGTTTTTAACAATTTGCAGACACTGAAGAAATTGGGTTCCCCACACATGTCAAAACTTCATCTCCTGCTTCCCTTGAGAAATGAGAAATTCTGTCACCGCTGGATCCCAGGCCCTCGCGACCAGCCTTGGCTGGGGCTGTGTCATGGTCACTCTCTGGAGATGGAGTTGGTCCTGGCTCGTCCTGATCCCCATCCCCCACTGTCCTGCACAGGCGACCTCACTGTTCGCCATCTCTGCTCTGGGGGTATTTTCAGGCGCTCACCAGAGAGAGCTTGAGAGACAAATGGGGAACGAGTGAAACAGCCTGAGAAAGCAACGGCTTATGCTTTCCCCATCTCTCTTAATAAATGTGTTTTTCAAAAGAAGCAATCCTATCAAATTCCACTTTGGTAGCAACTGAAGGTTCAGCTCTCAGGAACCATTTCTTCCCATCGAATGCTGCTCATCTCCCCCCAGCTTATCTGCAGAAATCTCCTCATCCTTGAGGGGCCCCCGTGTCACCTCATGGGGTCCCTTTTCTGAGCCTCACCCAGCAGCTGCTGACTGGCCCAGAGCATCCATGGTACCTCAAATACACCCTTGGGCATATGTTATTGTCCACAGGTCCCACTCTTGACTACACAGATGCCAAATGCCCTGAGGAAGGCCTCCAGGCCAGGTTCCTGTGAAGAACCACTAAGCACCTACCAGGTTGGTCATCGGTTATACACTTGAGTCGACAATTCCCTGACCAGTTAGCCAGTGTGCTGGATCAGGTAAGTGGACGTGGTGAAAACTTCAAAGAACCTTCCAAATCTGGGTATCCAGGACAAAACACTGTCCCTTAATCTTTTATCAAAGTTTTGTTACCTTAGTCGTGATCCTTTTTTTAAGACTGGGCCAGGCCCCTACATCAAGAGTCTGACGGATCGTAGGTACGAGAAATGTCAGTTTCTATTTTATAGAGGAGCAAACAGGCTCAGAGAAGCTAAGCACTTGCTTCGGCACACACAGCTTCCTGATGGCCAAAGCTGGGAATCAAACTCCATCACTGAGACTGAGAACCGAGGACCTCTCCGATATACCACACTGCCTCTCATCCTGTGGGGGAAGTTAGGGCTGAAAGGACATGAGACAGGCCTCCAGCAGCAAACTGCCACGTAACACAACTCAAGACCTCAAAAGAAGCAAAGTCTCCACCCCGGGCATGGGACCTGTGGGGACACAGGTGATATTGGCGGCGTCCCTCTCAGCAGCTGCCTCCCGGTTGTGAAAATGCACTAATCCACTCTGCAGTCTCCAATGAGGAAAATTTAAATAGCATTATTGATCGATTTTAAAATTCAGCTGACATTTTTTTCCCTGTTGAGGATTTCCCCAAACCAGGGCTGTTTCATTAGGACTCCAAAATACCACATAATTAATTCAGGGGCCGTTGTTCTAGCAGGAGGAATATAGCAGGAAGGATTTTTTTTCCCCCGTTTTTATAAAACTAACACTACATTTTATGAGTTTGGGAAAAGGTAATAAACATGTCTTTAAAATGGATTTGTCCATGCTGAAGGAACCTCTTAAACACAGTAACAAAAAGCCACAGAGCCCCATAATTGCAAGGGGAATTTTACTACCTTTCATGATTCTGTATCATTCCACCCAAAGGGTGGAACCCAACCCAGAATGGCTTGGTTCTGGAGGCCCAGGGTGGCGGGAGCTCCCAGGGAAGGCAGGGGGAGGCCAGCACACAACCCCGACAGAGCCATCGGAACCCCCATGAGGAAGTAGGGCCCGCACAGTCAGAACTGACGGTACTCAGCTGGCAACAAAGTGAGGTTAAGTGGGCACAAGCCATACACTGACCTCGTGGCCCTCTGCAGCATGATGTCATTGGGTCTCCACGAACGCCCCCGAGACAGGTGTCGCTAGCCCCAGACGAGAGACAAAGGCTAAGTGAGTTACTCCGGTGTGTGCAGCAAGTTAACGGGGGACTAAGACGGCAGCTCGAGCCCTTGAGACCCTGTTCCTCCTCCCACCCCTGGCAGTGTCCCCGAGAGTCCGTGAGAAGATCAGGTACCTCCCACTTGGGCCTGTCTTGCTTTTTATTCTGAGCCTCCCTCCCCATCCCTGATGGTTTAAAGGCCTGTTTAATTCCACTGGTTTTATTGCAGCTATATTCATACCTCATTGGCTAAACTGTAACCTCTGAACCTCGAGCATCAGGCTCAGCTTTTTCATTTTTCCTTCTTTTAAGAGGAAAACATACAGACTCGTCACTGCCGGAAACCACTATAGCTTAACTCTCACAGACGGAAAGGTCCTCGGGAAGCGCCTTTTTATTTCACAAATAGGCTTGGTCAAGTCCGGAAAAGCCATTTGATTCACCTGAATTTAACACATGGAAATAATGGCAGAGTCATGACTCATCTCAGCCCCTTCCTGGGATACCAGGCCAAGTGCCTTCAGGGCAGGATCAGTTGGTGTGGGTTAGAAATGCTAAGAAAAAGCAGCCCGGATAGCATAACAAATAGTCCACATAAATGTCTGCCCAAGGGAGAATAGCGGATAAATGGTGGCATATTTGTATAATGCAACAGAACACTAGAAAGCCATTAACTAGATCTACAACCACCACACCAAAGACCCCCAGAAACAATTTTCGATGAAATGAACAGGTTAGAGAAAGAAATATTTATCTCTAGGGCCCCACATGTAACGTAACATCTTGCTTGGAGACATGCCCTTATGACCTCAAAGTATAAGACCATGGATAGAGAAGTACACTAATCATGTGGCACTTTAGGGAAAAGGAGCAAGAAAGGGCACCCATTGGATTTCAACCTTTTATGTGATGTTTTATTTCTTTAAAATAAGCAAACAGGCCAAGGCAGCCAGAGATGAAAGTTGTGACTTTTAACTTGATCTAACTTCAAAGCAGATAGGCTTGTGAAAAAAGCAGGAGCAGACCAAGATGTGAATCACCAGTGTTCTGTTTCTTCCCGGGCAGAATTGACTTCGAAAAGTTAAAAATCAATACTTGGAAAATTAAAAAAAAAGAAAAAATTAACTATTTTATCGCCGCAATCAGGAAAGAGAAGGGACAGCAAAAGGAGAGAAGCCAATGGGGCTGGGGCAGAACGGGAAGTTCTAGGGTGGGGGAACAGGCTCACGGGAGGTGGGAGGGCCTGTCACTTGGAGGAAAGTGTCATGGCAATGTCATACAAAAGGCAAAGGTAAGGAGGAGAAACCAAGCAGACCAGACATGAGAGGACCAGGGGGAAATTATTAAGATGCTTCCCACAAATGGAACTGGAGGGTATTATGCTAAGCGAAATAAGTCAGTCAGAGAAAGACAAGTATCACATGATCTCTCTGATATGAAGAATTTGAGAGGCAAGGCAGGAGTTTGGGGGGGTGGGGGAGAGAAATGCAACAGGAAGGGATGGGGAGGGAGCCAAACCATAAGAGACTCAAGAAACGAACTAAGGGTGGCTGGGAGGTGGTGGGGTAGGGATGGGGTGGCTGGGTTGTGGACATTGGGGAGGGTATGTGCTGTTAAGTGCAGTGAAATGTGTAAGCCTGACGATTCACAGACATGTACCCTGGGGCAAATAATACATTATATGTTAATAAAAATTAAAAAATAAATAAATACATATGTTCAACCAAAAAAAAAAGGAAAGAAAGAAAGATGCTTCCCACAAACCAGGCCAGATGCCTCTGAAAATCAGTGGCTCCAGCGATCAGATAAGGTGAACAGATCCTTAAACACTGAGAAATGTTCAAGGCCATATGAATGCAAATCAGGGGCTCTTTTGGGGGTGAGGTTCAATTCCACATCAAGAGGAAAGCTGTGGGGACTAAAGATTTCTTTTAAGTCTGGCATGTAAAATTTCAGATTAATCTAGAGGGAAAAAAAAAAATCCTCCTCTGAAGAATCATTTTATAAATAAGCTATCTTGCCCCCCTGGAGCCCCTTTTAGAACTGGGACAAAATGTGGATGCCGCCCTAATCCACGGGGCTCCGGTTCCAGAAACACAGCCGCAACACGGAAAGGACTCTCTCCTTTTGAGTCTTAGAATTTCCGCTTCAAAACAGTTCAAGGCTTTGGTCAGAATTGAAGCTTGTTGGGATCTTGGTATAATAGATCGGAAGTCAAAGGGCAAGGGTTTTCTTCTTTTCCTCCATTCAAGTGAACAGCATGAGCGAAAAGGGCCCCTGACTTTCCGAGCTTTATTTTTATCTGGAGATCAATTCCTACAAGTTCATATTCTGCTCTGAAGATCACCAGCATCATTGGAGATTTAGTCACAGCCTGGCTGCTCGGGAAGAATGATTAGTATTCACCACAGAAGGAAACACATTATCCTTAAAACCAACCGCTCTACCCTCCATCTGAAACGTTCATTTATTCCACATTAAAGGAACTCGCTTGTTTCAAAAAGTTCCATGATAAATCTCGCCTCAGCCACCTGTCCTCAGAAGGCTCGTCTCATCAAGTGGAACTTCATACCCACATAAATTGGTGGGTTCTTTCCCAAGTGGACCATGGCTACAGGAGAGAACCTCAATGAATGAATGTCCCATCGCTTGAGGACTCCATCAAGCCATCAGAATTCTACTCTAAGGTATTCATTACAGACATAAAGGACCTTCCCAACCTCCCAATGCAACAACAACAACAACAAAAAACAAAACAAAACAAAAAAAAAAACACCTTTTATTCAGCAAAAACTTTGTGATGAGAGCTTCGTATTTCTTTTTCAAAAAAGACTGGTCAAGAAACTTCGAAAAGACTTTTCCAGAACTCATTTTGCTTCTTGTTCATCGTCTATGACATAAAGCGACACTGTTTACATACTTTTAACACCGTGGTTCCATAAATCGTCTCCTCCTTTCCACTCCAAGCCCTTTGGATTACCTTCGTCGGCCACCCCACTCTAAGGAAAGAGAGAACCTTTGGGACAGCACCTTTATTACCACGCTGAAGGGGCTGCTACTAGGGAAGGTGGAGCATGAGGAGCCTCATCCACACACCACAGGCAACGGCTGAGTGAGGCCAAGTTTTAACGGACAAATGTCTCCTCAGCTTACACTGACCTATGTCGCTCATATTAACACTTGACATCCTAGGGATTTCCCGGTTTCTGAGACCAACACTCCTGGCCCGACCCACCTCCACCAGCCCCGGCTCTTGCCGCCAGGCCCCAGCACTCCCCTTCCCTGTACATTCACGCTTTCTGTGCTTACGACCCAGGATGGATGGCTTCTGACTGGTGATTGGGAGGGTCCCACAGAGAGCCCTTTCTCACTGGGGTCCCTGTGATCCAGCACAGCACGGTGAAACATGGAGCATTGGATAACCATTTACGGAGAGATGTGACGAAGGAAGGAAGGTAGTAAGAGCCTGAACCTCTTCAGCCCCGAAAATGAGGATGTGGGGTGCACCATTGCGATGACCCACCTGTCCGGTGTAAATCAGCTCCAACTCACCCCGAGAGCTGCAGAGCATCGCAACTCTGAAGGGCCCCAGAAGAGAAGAAAGGAAGAGAGAAATAAAACCTGAGTGGAAAAGGAAGGAAGCAACAGGGGGAGACAGGCAAACAGGAGGAGGAGGAGGGAAATAAACACAATTACTTGCTGAAGGAGCACTTATGGAGCACTTCGTGGATTGCCAGACATCAACTCATTTGGTCCTCCCAATGCCGTTGCTGGTGCCGTTGCCAGATTCGAAGGCTTCGAAGCAGAGAAGGGAAGGAACTTGCCAGAACTGCTCATCTAGGAGCTGGCAAAGTCAAGTTCCAAACGTGGAGAGTCTGACCGCAAACCCCAAGTCCCCTCGGACACCGCACTTACCAGAGCGCATCCCACAGAACACACTACTTTCTCTGGGTACCTGACAGGCGTGGAGTGAAGAAATAAAAACAAAAGCATGTGGTCAAAGGCAGACTGAGAAAAATGCGAAGTTAACGGAGCTTCTTTACCAAAAGACTGTTCTGTGCTTTTCAATTGCTAATGAGCCCTGTGACTCTTTTAGGTGGATCCCAAACTTAAAGTGCCAATGACTGTTTTCTTAGAGAAGCACTTTGCTGGACGAGATACCAGTTTGGAAACAGAAAGCTCACACCTGCTCCACACCCACTATGGGCGCCCAGGTTTGCTTGGGGCCAGGTGACAGAATATGCTTGAAGGGCAGAGCAACGGAGGCCACCGAAAACTCTGGGCACGTGCCCGAGCCCTAGAGCCTCCGCCTCCTGCCGAGGTCCACCCCAGGGCGCTCATTCCTGCCCAAGACGAGAAGCACGTGCGACAGCCCGTGCCCTCTCCGACTGGGCAGCCCACCCAGCTCTCCCCGCAGGGCGTCTGGCTTTGTGGACTTCACAAAGGCAGTGTCTCACCCGAGTGAGTCATCGTTCCCTTCAGTTCTGAAATCCTCTCTGTCCCTTCTGTGAGGAGGTCTGGCATTAAATCATTATCACACACAGAAAGCGATGTACTACTTAACCAAATCTCACGAAGAGTTCTCCGAAAGCCCTCAAGTTGACGACTATTGTACTCCCCTGACAGAAACGTTAACGATTCCCTGTAAGATAACAAGTTAAAGGCGTTTTCCGTCTCTTGGAAGGAGACCACCAAGTGAGGTACTTCGCTTCTAACTGCCTCCCAGTCGATTACATGATAAGTGCCCTCTATGAAGCCCTGTTTTTCCAAGTTCGGTAAATATCCTGAAGCCGAGAGTACAATTAGGGCTAAGTAACTGATTCATAAATACTGCAAGGGTCCTAACGACTCGCACCAACACCTAAGAGAAGCCCGAGCGCTGGGGGGCATTTCAGAGATCAGGCTCCAGGGCTAAATGCTGAGTCTGACCGCATGAGAAAACCAAAGCCCAAAGCTCCAAGGCAGTGGAAGGCACCGCGGACAAGTCACATGGGAGGCCGTGGGACGGGACGTCATCTAGCAGCTGCGCCTTGGGCTCCTCATCACAGCTGCTGAGTCACCAAACTCAGTCCTCTCACATCCTGCCTCCGCCACGTCATTCCTCTGCTGAGAACCTTTCTCCAGGTCCCCACTGCCAAGGAAACGAAGTACAAACTTCACCAATTGGTAGGAAGTATCCTTCAAAACCTCCCTCAGACCCATAGTTCTGGCTCTTCTCTACCACAGTCCCTCGTGGCCCACCTTCCCTCCCCTCGTCTCCCCCTGCATTTTCAGCCAAGCTTCACCCCCACGGCCATCAGGAAGCCGTGTCCGCCGCCATGCCCCTGTGTAATTATCACGTGAAACCCTGCCATGTTTTCCACAAGTGCACTTTCTACCAACTCCGAGTTCTCCCCAACCCCAAAACCACTGGAACCCACATTTGATTCCTTTTCCGCTTAGGAGGGGAAACGACTTCTCGCTGCAGCTGACAACTTTCCCTGGAGTTCAGCAACTCTCCTATCATCTGGAAGATGAAATGCTCTACATCTTCCGTGCCTATGGTTTATATTTCACCGAGTGGTGTCAGCACTGATATAGTAACCTCCCATTTTTATTGAGCAGCACACAATGTAATTGATGACATCTGCTGGGGCTGATATTTTAAGTGAAGGCTATTCTAGGCTCTGCCTGCTCTCCCCATGGCTCTGTATATAAATAGCCAACAGCAGCTACACCTGAGCTACAAAGTGGGGCTTCTCCGCTAAGGTCCTCAATTATACCCCATAAAGTCATGAGGTTTTATCGAAGGAAGATTTGTCTGAGCAGATCCAGTTTCCATGCCTGCAGAGCTAGAAAAAGAGGGAGCAGGGGTGGGAATCTGCCCGAGATGCCTGCCATCATTCCTAGGAGAGAAAAACCCTTCTTAGGACTTTTTGGTGCAGCAGACTTAAGTATCATGCTCTTTTTTGATGCTCAAAGTTCCTGTGTTAACCCCCAAACCAAGGCAAGCGATCATCCACGTCCCCAAGTGGCAAATGAAGCCCACCGTCAAGTATTGATCTTTTCCAATGTATACCAGTGGAAATGAAAATGTCTTCTCCTGGTGAAGTTCAAGGATCTGTTTGCAAGTCTTAGGGCAGAGTCAATCTGGCTGTTATTTAGAGAACACTTGATTCACAAAGGACAAGAAAGACAACCCATTTCTGGTTCCAGTTCAGGGCTGGAAACAATCAGTCCACTGCCACTATCAGTTGAGAGACCTCCGTAGGCAAAATCCTAGCAGGAATGTTTACAGAAGGGCTCATCTGTGAGGCAGAGGGAGAGAGAGTACGTTGCTCTGTATCTGAGAGTTCTTCTAAAATGAAAGTATATCCTTTCAAAAGTAATGTTTAGAAATTTCGACCATTTTCAATGGGAAATTTCTAAATTAAATTAGAAATATCTTCGTATGCTTTAATGTGGCTTATTGTGACAACTCAGTCATTGGTAAAGTTGCAAAGGAGAGAGGCTCATGCAGGCTGCTACGATATGGGTAGCCCAGACTTATCTCCAAAGGAAAGCCTTTCCTAGGACATGCTTCCTAAGACGCGTGCAACACATGGTAAGCTCCCCATCTATAGATTCAACACTCACCCTGCACATACCAGCCTTACAGCCCTGAACACATCGCACCGAAACAGCTGACCGGGTCTCCTCCCGGTGCTCTGCTCTGAGCTCCCCCAGGGCGGGCACCGCAGCTTTTTGGTTTCGTTCCCAGAACCTGGCTTGGTGCTTGTGTACACAGTGAGTATTCAACGTCTGAGAATGAATGGATGCATGTATGAATGAATGAATACAATGGTGTCCGACTTTGAGGCATGAGCTAAAATGCACATGGGGAAATTCTAACACCAATTTTGTTTAAAAAACAAAACAAAAACCCAGAGCCCAGGGACAGAGGGACCCATTAAAATGACAAAGGAGGGAGGCGAAGGGGGTGCCTTCTACCATGTTACATGTCAATTCCCTCCTTGATTTCTTCGTCAGGGCAACCAGTCAGGATCACACCAAACACTCAAGGCACAGAACTGAAGCTCATCCTCAGAAGTGTGAACCTTTGACAGGTTAGTTACCTTTTTCCTCCACGTTTCAGTATTAATCGCATATACATACTTCAGGTACACCCCAGCATCATTTTCAACAGCCACACATGGAACAATAAGGACAGGGACATGATTCACCGCAGGTCCTTGGTGCGTCTTAAATAACTCACAGGAGCACATTGGGAGTGACTTACAACCGCCATCAGTAGATGGGCTTCGCGCTTGCTGGTATGAGTGCAAAGAGCCCTCTGAGGACCAAGCTTAAGCCCCAAGTGGTCAGTGAGCAGACTCAAACAAGCTTCTATTTGGAAACCATGAAAAAGTTACCTAGCAAATGAAATATTAGTCCCCTTGAGTCTCGTTTTTATAGCTCATGCCAATTACACGCCATTTCCAGGCCATCACTTCCAGGAAAGAAATCACTGGATTCAACCCCAACTCACCAGGTTCCTGTGATAAGCATTTTACTCTTTTGAAGTGGTGGTGTTTAAAAAACAAACAAAACAAGAACATCCAAGCATTTTAGTCAATTCGATACATGTTTAAAAATCTGTCTTAGGTGAGCTCAGACCAATGACCAAACTGACAAAATAGTTTCTTTCACCATAGTCGTTTCAGGCCCCCAAGTCAGTCAAATAAGACAGCTCTCTGGCTTTCTTAGGAACAGTAACTCAGCGTGTAAGGAAGGAAAAATGAGATTGCATTTCCCATGGAAAATACAACAAGAAATAATGCATCCTTTACCTTGGTCAAAGGGCTTGTTGGGATTCCAGTTTCTGAAATAATCATCCTATATAAGGAAAAAAAAAAATAGAAAACGAAGGTCAGATTTCAGAAAGCATCTCATATAACTGTATAAAAACCTGCCTTTCTCCTCACCTCCCAAAACACAAAGGAAAACACACATGACTGAGAAATCGTTCCCCCAACAGACATGCACGTAAAATCAAAAATATCAATTTACTTTTCAAATTCTTGTCTTTTCAAACTGTATGGATTAAACACGGGGAATAGTAAAAACATTTCAACCTAATATGGAAACAACGCTGCTCTTCTTGGCTTGACAGATAAACCGTGACACCTTCTAAGGGCAAGGTGGATCGGCTATCAATTATACCGCAGGTGATGCCTTGCTGCCCTCACTTATGATTAAGCCTCTGTGTTTGTAACAGCTGATAATTTCAACTGTCAACATGCCTTTCGTGTGGAGACAAGGAACTCATGGCGTGCAGTTCCAGTTTTCCAACACTCACTAAAGTTAGAAACAGTCTAGGTGTGTAATAATAAAGTAACAAAGGCTGGCCAAGTTGGTCAATTCAAAACCGTGGCTTTCTTGCCTGCTGCTTGTATCAATGTATGCTCTAAGGCTATAGACACTTCGTTACTTTGAAATTCCCAGGGTCTAGGCCACTCCCTTACTCATAGTGACATTAACTTCTCCACTATTCAATAACCTTGCCTTATTAACTGCTGCCTGCTCTCTTTATCTTCCGCCCCCTCCCCACGCCCAGCTGAGCACTCAGCCACGTGCATGAGCACACCCACTGGCCCCCCACAATGGGGTTGCCAGGTGAAGAGGCTTCACCCGTGTCTATCATCCCCGTATCATGTTAGAGCTTGTGCACCTTTTCAGTTAACTCTCTCCTCCATATAGCCTATATTATTTGCTCTATGTGTCTTGGCAGGTACGCCACATGCTGCAGACAGCTTCAGAGAGCTGCCTACAATGAGGCCTCAATTTCTCTTCCTGAGAAGTTAATTTACATCAAAGTGTACAATTAGTTTAAATTATTGTCCATGCTGCCTCGTGCTGCACTTTATCTCCGACATGATCTCCTGTGAATTTCATCAGCCTCTGTTTGGTTCAATTACCTGGCCTTATTAGATCCTTGTTGAGTTCACCTAAGCCCTTAAATAGATTTTAGGAAACTGGATTTGGAGTAAAATCACAACATATTGCTTCTTGGGCAGTGATTCCATTTTCCAGAGCATGAATAAACATGAACCGTTTCCTCTGGATCCTGGGGACTCCGCATTAAATTATTTTTAACTCCATGGAATTGGCCCAGTTTGCTCTGGTTTTAATGTTACCGCATAAATGACCTCCTCACCCATCTGGTCAGGAAGTATCCAAGGGCCACACCATGAAATGTCATAGAGAAAGTTCCAAGCGAGCCGTCTGCCATCTCTCTGTCCACCTATGATTTTCAATACAATCCTAATCTTTTCACGTGGTCTGAGACTCCACAGCTAGTATTAAATGAGTTAAGGACTGGATACTAGGTGGGAAAAATTTAGCACCCATTTCTTAGTGGGATGGCCAATGAGCTCTCAGCCCTAGACACAAGCATGTTACCCACACATTCTGTTCACGAGGACATGAGAAGAATTAATCCAGGAAGAACCCATCCTCATCGATGGAGAAAAAAAAAAAGCATCATCAATCCTTCCAACTGTGGTCCATCAATGCCCTCTGCATACAGACGCCAGCTTCCTGTCCAGTGGCAATGTGGAATCTTGTGACATTTGCTACTTGAACACGCTATTCTGATACATGGATGTCCTTGGAAGCTTAGGATGTGTGTCTGACAGGGAAGGACTGCCAAAGACAAGTCCCTTTACTTTAATTTCCCACGCCACATTCCCTTTGATGTCAAGGAAAGGTTTGAGCAAGTCTCAAGAAGTGAATATTCCCTAATGATTTCCACCGACTTTGTAACCTGGCTGGCATGCGAAGCACGTTTCTGGGCCCCCTGTCACTTTTCTAGGTTAACTACGATGGCCATTTTTACAAATTTCTTGGGGAAAAAAAAAAATCCCAATTTCAAATACAAAGCCTTTCAGTCATAAAAGCAGGTATCTGCATTAGAATATTTTAAGCTGATTGCAAAGGTAATAATACTGCCTAATTGCTGCCAAGATGTGAAAGTGCACCTTGAGTGAACGCTCATTATGCAAAGTGAGTCCTTCAAGCAGCCCCAGGCCCAGTAAGGCCAAGTCTGGGAGGAGGACAATTCCTTGCATCTGACTGTTTTTTGCTCAGCTTTAGCTAAGTGCATGATGGCCTAATAAGCAAAAACCAATGAGCCAGGAGCCGGTAAAACCTTGAGGGCCATTCTTTGGCTAGAGCTAAGAAAAATCCCTATGGGAGGCCGAGATCATGAACATGTGGGAAGCAGGAACCAGGGCCCACCTGGGCGGTGGGCAGGGAAGGTCAGGGAGCCCCGGGGAGTGGGCACAGCCAAGTGGAGGCTGAGACGTCCGGGCACAAAGAGCACCCCGTCACACCGTACCCGTCAGGTCTGACTGGACTGCACAGAAGTCAAGTCCAAGACGGCAGAGGCTGTCTCCATCCATCCCCTCCACGTGTGCGGGAATGCCCAGGGAGGCAGCATCTCCACTCAAGTGGAAAATGCCACAGACAAAAGACTGCCTCCTCTAGAGCCACACCTCCCACACCTTCTAGAGCACCATGTGCTCCTATCAGAAGTCCCCATATCAGGATGCTCAAGGCACATAAAAACAACCGTCTGGGAGCACTGAACCAACACTCCATCAATACCAGGGCTGGTCACTTCTCCAGGGCCCAAGACTGGAGGTGGGGGCAAGGAGGAGAGCTCCCTCCCCAACTTGTCTCTTATTTTCTATCTAAACTGATAGAGCTACGCCCTCTGTCTGTTGTCCTAAAACAGAACCAGGACTCTCCATGCTGTGGACTGCAGTGCCAGTTTTCTCGTTTTCTTAAGCTATAGCTCCCATGCTGGCAAGTACTGTGCCTGCCCCCACCCCAATTCTGCACTGCACCCAAGTGTGTTCCTGCTGCACGGACCTCAGAACCCCTTCCAGATACTCGCACAGTGCAGGATCTGAAGGGCCCCGGCATCTCATCTCCCTTCTGGCCCAAGAACATGGTGACCTGCTGGCATCGAGCCTGTGGGGGAAGGTTCACCAGAGGGCTCCCATCCAACGTGCAGGGAGAGGTGCATGCAATGGAGACGGCCTCTTCACTGGTCATTTTATCATCTAGTGATGAGGCTTTTACAAATGACTTGCAAGGACCCCAGCAAGAGTTAACTTTTAAGACCTCAATAGAAAGACGACTATCTAAATACAGGCATTTATTAAATTCAGTAACTTGGTGTATTATGCAGGCTAAGGAATGAAAGATGGCAGTGTTACTACACACGTATATTTCATGGAATCCAGTGCATAAAATAATGTCACGCCTCTAATGGACAGGCCTGAGAACAGTCTTCCTCCAAGGTCTAACCAGAGGAGAAAAGGCTGATTCCATTTTACTACACCACTTCACACATGAATATTACCCAACTATTCAGGGACTGTGAAAATCTGGCAGAACCTAGAAACTGAAGCCGTCTGAAATCATGAAGTATCTCAAGGCAGGATAAAACCATGGTAAGAAAGCATGAAAAGTCAGCATAAAAAAAATCACAGTCAGAAAGTGACACATCGTGGCCCGTGTAGAATGAGAAAAAAGGGGGTGTGGTAGATAGAGAATCAGAGCCTGGGAGAGATTCCAGCCCCAATTATTTTAATCCTCTGCAGCTGATCAATACAGAAAATGACACATTTCTCCATTGATTGCACTAGGTAAATATCCTACCAACCCCAAAAAAGGAAGAATCTTTTTAAAGTACTGTCAGCCAGTGACCAGTGCTGAGACATTTAGCTCTGGGGTTTTGACCATTTTAGAGACAGTTTTTTGATAAACATTCACGGTAAAGGAAGTCCATTCAAAATATATATACAGAACACTACTGTGTATTATTACACGGTAAGTATACAATTATTCTGTTCTCTAATTCATCCTCCAGTCAAGTCTTTAAGCTTCCCTAACATGAAATAATGCAAATATCTATCTGCTGTAATTTGAGTGATTAAGTCTCTTCATCACAGATGATCATAACCAATTGGAAAAATCCCTGGTTCCATCACATTTTGAATGGGCACATGAATTCTTCTTGCACTGCCCCAGAGCCCCAAAATGGTGGATGCAATTTAGCTCAAATATTCCCTAGGGATCTGCTTTTCCAAAGGTGCTTCCCAAGGAATGTCCAAACAGACTCTGAGGAGGCGATGGGGAAGCAGAACAAAATGGACACCAGTTTTGAAACCCAACTGCCTCCCTTTCACCTCCGAACATGATGATAGAATTCATTAGCTACCTCACGGCTCCAAGTATTACAGATCAAAGACCCTTAGCTCTCACAGAAAAGATCACTTCTGCTTCATACATATTTCAGTGAAGCTGAATTTGAAGCTGCAGTTTCAGCTGGAGATTACCTGAGATAATACAGATTCCCAGCCTGGAAAATAAATAGGAGCCTCATTTGTCTCAAGCAGGAGTGAGCCACAGGGACACCAACAAGGAAGGAAGGTGCGGCGAAGGCAGACAGCCTCTGTGGGGTCATCTGTGGGCCCTCGGCAGGTAAATGCCAACGGGAAAAGCACTGCCCTTCGTGGTCCGGCAGAATCAGGCCGGGTTTGCAGATCGTGGGTCGGGGACATCCCCCTTTACAGAACCCAACACCTTTACAAAGAGATCCATTAAGGAACCGTAAGCTTAACTGCTCTAAGAAGGATTCATTGCCAAGTAGTTCGGTTAATTTTCACACCACTTGATTGGGGAGAAGAAGAAGGGCTGGTTGGCAGGTGGAAAGAGTGTCTCTAAAATATAACAGAAGTCACAGGAAAAGTGAGATTTCCAGATGACGTTATTTAAGTGCATCGGCTGTATAATTCAGCATTTGACTGGAATTTTAATTGGTGCGCATTGGAAACGTCTACTAGTCCAGCCACAGGGAGGTATCAGACATTCCGTTTATGTCCTGGGAAAGGAGCTGGCTTCCCATTCAAGCACCGTATCATGGAGCTGGTGGGGTTCTATCTCTGGGCAAGCAACATGCTCCCCCTCCTCTCCAGCAGGCCCACCCTGCCCATCCGGCCCATCTCAGGCCAAGAGCCCCACCCAGTGGGAATCCAATCCTTCTGAAAGAAGTGGCTCACACAAGTGGCCCGGTTTGGGCAGTGATTCGAGGGTCCACCAGGCTTCCCTCCACAGACCCCACTCTTGAGAACTGCGTGCACCCATGACTGGGAGCTGTGGGCATGAATGCAATTCCATGCGAATACATCACCCCCACATACTTGAGCCTTGGCTACCTCTGAGCAGGGAAGGAAGATCTAACTCACCTGCATATTCCCCAAGGCATCACTCAGAAGCACCCAGTAATTCCTACCCAAATTGTATAAAATAGAAGTAAGGTGTTTCAGCTTTAACAACTTTGTATTCCTGCAAAATTCCCCCGTGACTGTTACTGGTGAGTGTGGAAATACAGGTGGGTCTATGTTTATAGAGACACTCTAAATCACTTTCTTCCTGAATAGAGCGATTCTTTGATAAATTGGTCTGACATTTGGTGTAAAGTCCTACAGGCCCTAGACAAAATGATTTAGAAAATAACTGTGTCAGTTGCTCTGCTCTTTCAATAAATAACACACCAGTAAAACACAGATAATAACTGACAATCAAACTTGTACTATAACTAATGAGAAAAGATAAAGCAGCAAATGGACTGTTTATATGCATTTGATGAATTGCATCCCCCGGATAAACCAATGAGAAATAAATGTGTGCCGTGCTGGTTCGCTGAACTAAAACAAATATTTACCACTGAGATTTAGGATTAAGAATGAAATTTACATTTTATTTGGCAACTATGGGGAGGCTATGTCTACATACAGTTGAAAAGTCAAAAACCTACCTCAACTTCCTGAGTACGAAAGCATTATGAATGAGAAAAAAAAAAATAAAAGAATCACATCAAACAATTGGAAAGAATGTAAACATTTTCGATAATTTCATCAAATTTTCATACCATCATAACATTAGAAAGGTCATACCCAGGTATTTTCCATCAGGTCACAGACCATCATACCCTTGGAAAAGTTCCATCGTTCATTAAGTTCATGGGAAAAGACATGAGGTTATCGGGGAGCATAACACAAGCGGAGAGCTATCTGAGTGTGCGCTAGTGATCCGCATCATTACAGCAGAAAAGCTAGCAAAATCATGATTAGATCAACACCCCGTCATGATGATTATCTTTGAGAATTTTACGTGAATAATTTCCTCCAACATCGGTCCAAAGGATCAATTTCAGTAAAACTCCGGAGAAGACCTCAGAGATCACGAGTAACAGACCTTCTAACGTTTCTGCAGAGCAACTATTTTGCCTTGTAGCTCCAAAATAGCTTGAAGGGGTCTACAACCTGAGAAAGGCATGAATGTGGGTCTTAGAAATAAGTATGATGAGTAAGATCTTCATGGTGCCCCCAGCCGATTAAAGGATTACCATCACCGCAGAGAGTTCCTGCTTCTTCAAGACTTTGCGTGTCTCCCAATCCATCAGTCCAAGCTGAGGTCAGGGGAAGTGACCCGCTCACTTGTTCTTTTTTTGGAGAGAAAAAATGAGCCTAAGATTCCTTCCCCAAAGTATGTCCTACACAGGGTTATTGTTCGGGGAATAGGAATGGGTATGTGAGGCCCCATGTGTACTCTGACCAAGACAAGGGGTGTCTCCCCTGACTCAAAGCCAACCATTTCCCGGACCTTACTGGCATATTATTGAAATGCCTCTGCTATCCAGGAGCCTCCTTCAGAATAGCCAGGAAGGGAGAAACAGCCAGAACTATGGAGGCAAAGGCCAGGGAGACAGAATACGCAGGACAGGCTCTGAAGCAGAGTCAGGTTTAAATTCTGCCTCCAGCACTCATTGGCTAAGTGGCCTTGTACGAGCCACTCAGCCTCCCTCATCTTTCTCTTATCGTGCTACAGGATAAGACACCTCATCCACCTTAAAGGATGGGACACAGTGACGCGTCTTAACATGGTCAAGTACCTGGGATATCTATCATCAGACACAGACAATTACTCAATAAATAAAGGATGTACGCTTTGGTGTCCACCGCCAGA
>CM053607.1:106048314-106064771 GCA_028646535.1 Procyon lotor | reverse complement strand
CAGCTTCAGTGATTTATTTCTTAGAGGGAGAACTGGGGAAGGAGAAGCTACCCAATTTTTACATCAGGACTGAACTATTCCTAGCAGGAGGCCTGGAATGTGGTTGTGCTGGCTTGGTCCAAATCGCCAAGAGCAAGGCTGCCTATTGGCCACCAGGACGGCGGGCCAGACAACGGAACTCTGGAACCCAGCAGAGCCCCCTCTGAACCCGCCTCCAGCACATACTGACTGTGAGCCTTTGGAAAGGTGCCGAACCTCGCTATTCCAGTCTAGAGAGTGGGGTTCTTAATGAGGCCAACTTCTTAGACTTTACCAAGTCTGAATGACAGAGTCCATGTACAGTGCTTGGCCCAAGGATGAACAAATGGTCACAAACCACAGTAAGTAGAATTATCGTTTAATAGATGATCCCCATTTACATGCATTTTAACCCTGGATTCCTTTCCTTTTCAAAGACTTCCCCTCGTTACCACTTTAGGGAAAAACAAGTTAAAAGGGATGCTTGACTGGCCTGTCGCTTTTTCTTTTAACACATCGCACTCTCTGACTTGGTGGTCTGAAAACAGGCATAAAGAGTCAGTGACTTAGTCTTTAAAAAGGAAGGAGAACACCAAAACCCTACCTAACGTGTAAGCCAGAGGCCAAGGTAAGGAAATGTGGTTCTGTTTTAAAATAGAGAAAAAGCAATTCTTGCAAAGACCACAAGTGTCCCAGCTGGAGATGTGTCAGGCTGGAGCTAGAACAAAGCTGCAGAGAGTGGTCCACTGTTCCCAGCAAGAGGAGGAAAGTGCATTTTCCTGGAGATGCGGCTTTAAAATATACAAGGGAGTGGCACCTGGGTGGCTCCACTGGTGAAGCGTCAGCCTTCGGCTCAGGTCACCGTCCTGGGATCGAGCCCCACATCGGGCTCCCTCCTCAGTGGGGAGTCTGCTTGACCCTCTCCTTCTGCCCACCCCCCGGCTTGTGCTCTCTCTCAAATAAGTAAAATCTTCAATTAGTGTATTAGTTAGGATCACATATAAGGGAAACTACACGCAAAGAAGAAAACTCATAAAGCATCTTTTTCATCAAGAAACACCACGAGAGCGAAGGAAACAAGCCTGAGTGAGAGAAGATATTTGCGTCATTTAAAACCAACAAATGGCTTGCATCCAGGATAGAAATCCCCAAGAAACAAAAAGATGACCCCATTAACAAAATACCCTCACGGGATTTGCACAGGCACTCAGAGTAAGAGCTACCCCTAGGCCAAAATCCTCAGAAGGGCTAAAACAGCTGACCACGACCACATGCAGCACAGAGGCCAGGAAATGGAACTCTCATGCTCACCTGCAGGAGCGCAGCCCTGACATGCTATCAGAGCACCGCTGGGTGGGCCGAACTGAAGACGGTCACAGGTCCCCCTCTGACCCGGAGGCTCCGCCCCCGGGAAGATACCCAACAGAAATGAGCACAGGTATCCAAGAAGGCTGACACCAGAAAGTTCATCAGCAGCAACACTCCCAGTAACCTCGTTGGAACGACTCCAATGTCCACCAACAGCCAATGGATACAGTGTGGTGTGTTCACACACGGGAAGGCCAGGCAGCAGCGCCAACAAGAAAACCTCCCACCACATGTTACAGCACCGACTAGGGAAAGACCAGACGCGGAAGAACGTGAACTACACGACGTCACCCACATCAAGTTCAGAAAGGGCAAAACTGACGGATGATGGCAAGGCAGAGCAGCGGTACCCTCTGGAAAGCAGTGAGGGGGAAAAAGTCAGGATGGGCTAAGGTCAGGGAGGATGAGTCAGACATACAGGTACCAGGAACGTCCGGTCTCCTCCCCTAGGTGCGGGTTCCACTGGTCCCTCGGTAAAAAGTCTATTCTCTTTGGCACCTAGTACACAAATGTGTTAGACTCTAATGTAAAAGGTATCCTGAGTGACTAAAGGAAAGAAAGAGTCTTTTCCACTGTATGTACATGATTTAGGCAGTTCCCTGCTTGGTTGGAAATCAAGATGTATTAGGTGCCAGAAAAAAAAATCTGGGAAACATTCACGTGGCAGAATGTGTTTTAATGACACAAGGTGAACCACTGGACAGGGACACCCCCCCGAGTGAGACGGGGGGCCACCATCCTCGTCTGGGAAGCCAGAAAATCACAAGGGAGACCTAGGACCAGTAAAACTAATAATCAATGTATTAGTTGTTCCCTAAGCACCGGCATGGTTTTCAACACTTAAAATGGATTAATTCGTGTCATTGTCAATTCCTCCCTTTCAAAAAAGCACAGAGGAGTTAAGCGGCTGACACAAGGTCACACAATTAGCAAGGGACAGAGCATAGATTCATTTGGCCCAGGTGGTCTTGCTCTAGAATTCACAGGCTTAGGGCTATGCTGTGCCACTACCTGAAGCCACCTGCTCATCTAAGAAAAACAGTAAACCCAACCACCCACCTCAGCAGAGACACTCATGCTAGTAAGGCAAAGAGGGAAGACAAGCCAAGAGAACAGCCATTGTTTACAGAGTACCTACTAGGTGCCAGCCAATGGGTTAAGGACTCTTCCCAAGCCAAATTTGATTTTCATAAGAGGATTATCAAGCAGCTAATATAAGCATCCCCATTGGAGAGAAGTAGTAAGTGATGCTGGGAAAATGTAAGTTCCTACAGCCGGTGAAGGGTACAGGCAGGATGTGAACCCCCAACTCCCACAATTTGAAAGGTCAGTAAAGTCTACAAGCCAGAATAGGCTCTGACGTCACTGTGTTTCCATGGCAACTCCAGGGAAGCTGCCACCACTGAAGTGGGGTTTCGGAGGAGGAGTTCACACCTCCAGGGTTGCTTTCTAGAACGGAGCCCTCTTGCGCTGGGAGAGGGGTAGGCTGACATGTAAGGATCCCTACACGACCAACAGCTGGCGTGAGACCCAAGGATGCCCTACCTGGAGTGGTACAGAGGACATCTGTACCAAAGGGTCCCCCTCTTCCTACAGGAGAATGCTCTCCCTATGATTCTGGCCTGGCTGACCATACCCACCAGCCACACAGAGGGCTCCATGACTCAGGGTTGGCCAAGTTCGTCCTCTTGGCCATAGCACAGGGATTCACCCAAGAATCAGCACGGGACCCTGCAGATCAGTAAGAGCCCTCCCTGAGCTTGCATACAAATGCCAGAAAGAGAGGGTTCTCTCCACATGACTCTATTAAGAAGAGCTGGCTTGGAACTTCTCCAGAACATCTTTCCAGTCACATGGGGAAAGTGTGTCTAAGAATAAATCCAGTGTGTCAAACTGGAGAAACAAAGACAAAATCGGGTCAAGCCCTGGATACAGCCAGGCCTGAAATCCCACACTGGACTTTCAAATTCTGTGGAACATAACCTTAAGCTAGGCTGAACTAGGTCTCAGGGCTATGCCATCGTAAGAGATCTAACACAGCAAAGGCCTCTGAATAAGAAACAATTTAGGGACCTTTCTCAAAACAAGTCATGGTAGCTTGAAAGGGGAAAACAGAGCAGTCCGAATGACCTCTAAGGAAGGTTCTACAAGGGCACTATCTTAAACTGAACCCCTAAAACCCTTGCTCAGCTTCATGGGAAAGGATTCATGAGAAAACTCTGGTGTCTCCACTCACTGGTGTAGTGGGGATGGGAGGGAGTGGATGAAAGAAAGCAAAGAAAACCAGGAAGAAAAAAAAAAAGGTGGAGGGGAACCAGATCAAAATGCTGAGGCAGCTACCATGGTGCAGAAGTGACCCAAAACCGATGAGTCACTTGTCATCTTTCCAAGCAGACAGCTGTCAGATCGAAGCCCCTTCATGGCAGAACCCAACACAGCCAAGCTTGGCTCCTACAAATGACTCTGTACGGTATAGTGAATCAACCCATCTTTAACAAGATTCTCCTGCAATCTTAATTCCATACAAGAGCCAGCCAGAGAGAAAACAAAACAAAACAAAACAAAACAAAATGGGATTTTACTACCTGTAGATAGACACCTTAACTTTTAAATTCCTACTTTCAGATAGGAAGGGGGTAGGCAGTAAGGGGAAATTAAATCCATAAATCCACTGATTTATCTCTGCACACACACAGAACTGGCACCACGACAGTAAACTCTTTTCACGGGCTGTATTTCCCCCAGAGTCATTGCTGCAAACACAGTGGAAAATCCTGATTTGGAAGGAGCAATAATTCCATTTTCATCTTGTTTATCTTCTTGGTCTAGTAATCCCCTGTGGCCGCTGCCCATCTGGCATGGTCCTGTAAGACAACATGGCCACTGTTGCTTAATTCAATTCTGTGGTTGGTTGGTGGAATGTGGTTTTCAATGTATACTATACGGCCCATTGGATATTGCCTTATTTTTCTTAAATAAATCTAATAAACCAACACCAAGCACCATTTATTTCAAGAATATGTTGAAAGTACAAATAACACGTAGGCAGCTTTTATGAGAGCACATGAAATGCTATCTGCAGGGGAGTTAGGAGAGCCCAACAAATTAGTCAAATCTCAAGTGGACCAGGAGGAAGTCAACAGACTCACCAAAGCAAAATACAATTAGTAACAATATTCTGCAACTCTGTCGCCTGCATCATCGAACCATCTGAGGCTGTGCAACATGCCTTAATTAATTCTGACAGTGCCCTCTGGAGCCCCAGACTGCACTTGAAGCCTGCACCACAGTCATGGAGGAAACGGTTAAGAGCTTGCCCTCGAAATTTGCAATCAGGGAATCTCTCATGGGTGTCTGAAATCCTACCCGAGCTGCTCCCCAAAGTGAACAGCATCGTGGAGGTCCAGAAACAAAAAGAGTTATGAAATGCCCCAATGGCGTTATCACTCACTGCACACGCGGACAAGGGCCCGGGACAAGTACGTGACGGTGGGCTGCAACATCCAAGAGAAGTTCTGGAGAAGATGGAAACATTCTGTGCTCTGCGCTGCCCAATCTGGCAGCCCCACGTGGGTGATGAGCGCTTGAAACAGAACTAGTAAGGACTGAGCCACTGAATGCTTCGTTTTACTTCCTTTCACTTTAACTTAAATGGGCACGGGTGCCTATTGGCTTATTTACCGAACTACATAGCTCTAGATGCAAGAGTAGCATTTAGGAATAGGAAGTTAACTGGATGAGAACAGACATAGTCTTTTCCATCTTTTACAAATTTTCAGCAATTTCTTTGTCTTATCCATATACATTAGCAAAATGGCATGATCAGAGGACGTACTACTGTCAAAAACCCCACCAGGTACGTTTTAGAGATAAGGAAACTGAGGCCCAAAGAGGCGATAGATGCGGTCAAAGTCACAGGGCCGGATATGACGGAGTCAAGGTGTGAACCCAAATCATGCGATTCCAACACCATGTTGCTTCCACTATGACACGCCGCCGCCCCCACACACATGAGCTCAACTCAAACCGCCAAGAAGAGGCCGTGGAATTGTCACCTTTCTTATCCTCAGCTCCCGACATTTTTCATCATTTTCCACGCATCAACTAGTATTCTTACGTAGGGCTTTCTAAGTAAACACAGTATCACAGAGGGAAAGGAGAAGTTCCCAGGGGTCGACCACATCCTGCAGAATTTGGCCCTCAGTGCCGACCCCCAAACCTTCCTCTCTGCCCTCTGCTCACTCTGTTCCACTCACAATGGTCTTCTACTGGAGCAACAGAGCATGCACGCTCCTGCCTCAGGACCTTTGCACCAGCTTACTTCTCACCTGAAATTCTCTTTCTTCAGATACCCACATGACATACTCTTTCTTGAGATCTCTGCTCTTTTGTCCTTTTATTTATTTATTTATTTTAAGATTTTATTTATTTGAGAGACAGAGGGAGAGAATACAAAGGGCAAGGGAGAAGCAGGCTTCTGCTGAGCAGGGAGCCAGACATGGGGCTCAATCCCAGGACCTCGGCATCATGACCTGAACTGGAGGCAGATGCTTAAATGACTGAGGCACCCAGGTGCCCCTCCACTGTCCTTTACACATGACCTCTGTCACTATTATTTAAGTCCCCTTGCTACCCCCAGAAGCCAGTACTCCTGGCACTGACACCCTGTACTCTTCTCTGCAGTGTTGCCCGCTTGTTTATTATTGGTCTTCCTCTGCTCCAATTGGGACCTAAGCTGCATGAGGACAGGAATTCTGTCTTGTTCTCTAATGTCTCCCAGCACCTGTCCCATAAAAGGCACTCAGTCACTACTCTGAAGAGGGACATAGATACACAATGAAAATTGACCTGCGTGGTTATTCGTTCTCCACACTTTTCTACGTTTCCCCAATATTCTACAATAAACATCCATGTCCCTGCAGTCATCAAATCAGTAAATGTTCTTCACATAATCCTACTCGGTCATCATTGTGCAGCCCTGAAGTCACCAACTCCATCAAGTCTTCTACCTGCCCCTACTCTTCAGCCTTCCTGCTCTGAGCTCCACTAGTAACAGCACAGAACTAATGTCTCCCTGAAACAGAGATGGTCAAGTCTGTATTCCATCTAACCTGCTAGATCCAAGAAGTTCAACCACAAGGACGTGCCGGTGAGTACTACTTAAGTCCTTTTACCTAAAAACTATAAGTCTATTTCTGACAAGTCCACCATTGCATGTTGGGCTAAGAATTCAAGGTCCCAGGGCTTGCTGAAGCAGCTATGCATTTTCCCCCAAATAAAGGCCAAGTATAAATACTATTTACAAAGCTGCCATCATGCAGGTGGGGGTATGCTAACTTCACTGAGCAGGCATGCTTAAATAATGCTTTTCTACTGAGGAAAAAAAAGTATTGTTGGATGGGGGTTCTGCTTTATACCATCAACTATCTGTGAACTTACATCACATATAAAACCATGAATGTACACGGTAATCACTTTGTTTTGCAAAGGTCTTTCATGTATCATCTTATCGAATCTTCTTAACAACTCAGCAAGCTTGTTTTTATGATGATTCCCGGTAAGAAGCTGGGGAACCTAAAGCACAGAGAAGCAGGAGGACTTTCTCAAATGTCCTAAGTCAGGTCGATAAACAGAGGTGAAGCTGGAATTCAAACTCAGGACCTGTGCTTAAAGGACATAATGTCTATTTATCAAAGTCGGGAGTCAAGCAGCAAGGATGTCCAGACAACAGAGAGGTTGTGATGGGCAGCCCCAAAATGGGGCATGGCTGGCTGAATATGAACTAAAGTAGCATCGAGACTGTGAAATTGTGCTCCTCGCTTTGGCCGCGAACATTATTGTTTGACAAGTGCTGCACAGTGAATTGGTAGATGGAAAGGATTTTCCACCGGCCTGCAACTAATGCAGCCCTCCTAAGTAAACAGCACTCATCTGTGACAAGCACAGATAAATCCCAGTTTAGGGCCTTCCTCTGCAAGGGCTCGTGGAGGTATCCCGATGCCCCACCAGTACAATTCATCACCACAGAGAGATGGCTGGAAGATGCGCTCAGCACCAGGCAAAACTGTGACACAGGCTCAGGCAGCAGAGACCAGGGACCTGGGATTTGAGAAAGCACAAGAGCGATCGATGAGCACGGACCTCCGGACAGGATTCCTGACATGCGGCCACCTGAGGCCTCCAGCACAAGGGTGAATGGCAATAGCTAACCCCAATGAATCTTAATACGTTTGCTTTAAGAGTTTTAGCTTGAGTTAACCTCAAGAAAAGGAAAAAAAAATAAGATACAAGAATGTGTGTGCATATGTGTGTGTGTATATATATATATATTATCTGTATGACATATCTATATGCTCATACATTTATTTATACATGATATGCATATAATCCACATGTGCATGCATACATATAAATCTGTGTTAGATTATATCTAAGAAGGTCAGCAGGTGCCTTCAACTGAGATACCAAAGAAGGATTTCTGTGCACACCTCATTTTAATAAAAATAGAAGAAGCTTACTAAATGGAAAAAGTACAGCTATAACCTGTAAGGGCAGACAACAGACAAACTTTCATCAGGGAAGACCCTAGTTTCGAAATCTCATCAGGGAAGGAAATGCAATGTACATTTCTGATTAAGAGACCATACTTTAATGTGGTCCCCGGAAGGGCTGCTGGGGCCAGACTGACCTGAACCGAACCTCATTTCTCTTACTCACTAGCTAGGAATCTTGGAAAAAGTCACTTAAGTGTTGACTCCGGAGGAGATAGAGATGTTTAAAAATCACAAGACTCTGGGCGCCTGGGTGGCTCAGTGGGTTAAAGCCTCTGCCTTTGGTCCAGGTCATGATCTCAGGGTCTGGAATCAAATTCCGCATCGGGCTCACTGCTCAGCAAGGAGCCTGCTTCCCCCTCTGTCTCTGCCTGCCTCTGTGCCTACTTACGATCTCTCTCTCTCTCTCCTCTGTCAGATAAATAAATAAATAAAATCTTAAAAAAAAAATTTACAAGACTCGGTGTATGTAAGATAGTCTTTCACAGAGCTGTGTGTATAATGATACCTGGTCAGTGTCACTGCCTTCTCCTCTCACTGTGGTGGGCTGATCATAGCCCATTCTCAGTGAAAGCTGCCCTTCTGCTTCAGACATGAGAATGGGGCTCCCCCAGAGCTCCTGGGGAGACTATAGACACAGCATGATTCAATATACATTTACTTGGACTTTTGTCACTAATTTAATCCTCGTGTGATCAAACACTTCAACCCTCTGAAATTTAACTCTTATATTATGATGGTCTTTCTTGGCAAACATTCCATGTGCACCTGAAAAATAAGAATATTCTTCTGCTGGGTATAGTGTTCTGTAAAAACCAGCTCGGTCAAGATGGCCATATTCTCATTTCTTATTTGACCGCTCTGTCAATTCCTGGGAGAGCGGTGATGAGATTCCCAACTACAATCAAGACTCTTGTCAACGTCTCCCTCCAGTTGTCTGCTTTTGCTCAACTATGTTGAAGCTAAGTTATTAGGCACACACACACACACATTCATGGTTGTTAGATCTTCTGAGTAAACTGACCCTCTTGATCTCACATAGTACTTTCTCTGGAGGTCCACTTTGTCTGATATTAATATTGTCACTCCAGTTTTCTTACGCTGATTTTTTTGCATGATACCTGCTTCTCTGCACTTTCACTTTCTATTATCTGTCCCTCTGTACTTCAGCAGAGTAGGGCTTCAGTAGTGCAGTAGGGCTCTTGCACACCGGATTTAGTTGCCTTCCTTTCTACCCAACAGTCTCTGCCTTTTCTAGGAATGTTTAACTGATTTACATTTAATGTCATCACTGATATAGGGGGTACTCAGGTCTGGCATGCTCCTATTTGTGTCCTCTTCTACCTGTTCTTCAGTATTCTCATTCTCCTTTCCTTCCTTCTTTGGAATTAAATCCTTTTTTTAGTGTACCATTTTAATTCTTTTGGCTATTTTGACTTTTATCTTTAGCTTTATTTTTATTAGTTGTTGATACATACCATGGTTACAATATGTATCCTCAATTTTAACGGTCTGTTTCATACTATATAATTAATAAAAGAAATATAATAATTCAGGGGACTTGGGTGGCTCCGTCAATTAAGCATCTGTGTTCACCTCAGGTCATGATCTCGGGGTCCTGGGAAGGAGCCCCTACATCAGGCTCCTCGCTCAGCAGGGAGTCTGCTTCTCTTTCTCTCTCTCTCTCTCTCTCTCTCTGAGCCTCGCCACTGCTCATTCTCTCTCACTGTGAAATACATTTTAAAAATTTAGAAATTTAAAAAATTTAGAAAAAGAAACAAGACAATTCCATTTACCCCCTCCCCTATTCTGTTCCTATGGGCCTTTGATGAAATTCATATACATGAAAATACAGATACACTATACTGAATATAGTATATATATAAATATTTTACATATCCTATAGTCTACACACATTATAAATCAAATACAGTAGTTTACCTTTTGTTTCGAATACCCGTATGTCTTTTAAATAAATCAAGAGAAGAAACACACATAAACAGTCCTATAAAATATTCCTTTCATTGCTATAGATCTGTGTTGTCATGTGCCCTCAGGATAAAGAACTTTCTGTAGCATATCCTGTTCATCAGTACTGCTGATGACAAATTTTCTGCTTTTATTCAACTAAAAACACTTATTTTACTTTTCACAGCATACTTTTGCTGGATATAGATTTAAGAGATGACAGATCTTTTTTTTTTTTTTTTTTAGTATTTTAGATGTTGTTCCATTGTCAACCGGTCTCCATTATTTCCAGTTTTTTAGTATCATTTTTAGGATCATTTTCTCACTCTGTGTAATGTCTCTTTTCCTTTCCCCCAGCTGCTTTCAAGATTTCTCTTTTGTTTTTAATACTTTGACTGTAATGTGCCTAAGGGCAGCTTTCTTTGCATTTATCCTGCTTTGGGTTTGAGAAGTTTGCTATACCCTCAAGTCAATTTTTTCACCCATTTTAGGAAATGTTAGACCATTATTTCCTCAAATATTTTTTCTGCCCGATTCTCCCTCTCGTCTCTCCTTCTGAGATTCCAATTACATATATATATTAGACTTTATATTATACTACTTCATATATATTACATATATATAATTATACATATTATATATTACTTTATGTTATCCCAGTGGTCCCTGATGCTCTTTTAACTCTTTTAACTGATGCTGCTTTTAACTGAGTAACTTTTTACTGATCTAACTTCAGATTCATTGGACATTTTCTCTGCCATGACAATTTAAATCAACTTTTAATGTCAGATAGATTTCAATGTTAGAGTTTGCACTTTTTGGGGTGCCTGGGTGGCTCAGTCATTAAGCGTCTGCCTTCGGCTCAGGTCATGATCCCAGGGTCCTGGGATCGAGCCCCTCATCTGGCTCCCTGCTCAGCATGAAGCCTGCTTCTCCCGCTACCATTCCCTCTGCTTGTGTTCCCTCTCTCACTGTGCTTCTCTGTCAAACAAAAAAATATATATATATATAAAAGAGCTTCACTTCTCTGCTTAGATTCTTTGATCTGTTTATTCATTAAAATCACCTTCTCCTTGTCCTTTAAGTCTTTGAATTACACACACACACACACACACACACACACACACGCTTTAAAATAACTGTCCTAATTCCAATATCTGAATCATCTCAGAGTCAGTTTTGTTTAATTGCTTTGTCTCTTAACCATGGCTCACACATTCCTTTATCTTATATTAATTTTATTTTTATGATATTATATAGTACATATTATAGATGATCTCAATTCTTCGAATTTTTTTGAAAATATTTTATGTTCCAGCAGGCAATTAATTTGGCTACACTCAAACTCCAAATTTGGCTACACTGAAACTCCCCTCCAAAGGCTAGCAGCTAAAACTTGTCAATTCCTTCAGCCTCTCGTCAGTTGCTTTTTGCTGGGAACCTTGGAGTCTTCCCCATCTCCCCCATCCATGTAAGCTCAGGAATCAGCCAGTGATTTGGACAAAATCAAAAATGATCTTCATAGTCCCCATTCTGTGTTTCCTTTCTCCTTTCTGAAATTTCCTCCCTCACTTTTCCAGTGTTCTGTCCCCCAACTTCCCAATGCACTATTAGCAGTCTTTTACTTGATTTCTAACCACTCCCAAGCTCCAATAACTAGAGGACCTTCAGTAAAAAGCCGTATAAACACAACTTTTATCAAGTGCCATTCTCTTCTTTCAAGAATCAATTTCCTTGTCATTTCCTCTGATATAACTAAACCAATGGAATTTTTTCTCAGAGAGAAGAGACTTCTTCAATAGTCTAAGACTATGAGGTCTTGATAAAGGAAAATGCTCATCCTCAGCAAAACAGGAAGAGAGAGACTTACCCTTGAGAAACTTCCAGTCCCTTAACTGACCCCTTATTCTCGTAACCATGCCACCTCTGGACTCTCGCCCTTGGAACCCCCACCTCTGGGATGTCCAGAGCCTTCCCAGGGGAATTCATCTCCCTCTTCAAAAAAGAATGATAGCTCCTCTCTGCTCATGTTCTCAGGCTCTGCCCCTGGATGCTTAATGAAAGAGAAGCTCTCTAAAGCTGCTCATGGCTGCTCACGACCCATTAGGGACTGTTGTCACTAAAAGGAATTTATCAACCAAGAGGCATCGGAGACAATCCTACTAGGTGCACCTGGGGCAGCCACATGGAGCACTATTTGGAATAGGAGTGTACAGAGTAATATTCTCTGCCAACACCAGTAGAAAACTGCTTCAGAAACAACGGTAACTCCACGCGAACGTCCCTTCTACCTCTACCATCATTCCCCTGGTTATTCTGGAACAACCATAAATACTCAAGCCGTAACTCCTCATGTCCTTTTTCTTGGATCTGAACTCTGGTTGAGGCCATTAGGAACTCTATCAGCAAACACACTCATTAACCAATTCATCATTATCGGTCTCCATTTCTTCTCATTCGGGGCAAGCACTACTCAGGCCACAAAAGGAAGAAGAATCACCCAGCTTAGTGGACTTCATTTGGCAAGGTAATTCTTTGCCTTCAATGATGTCCTGTAAGAAGAGACAATCTAGAGAATAAAAGGCATAAGTCTCTCCAGTTTATATTTTGACAAGTCCAGATTCATGAAGTTTGCCCAAACAGCACAGTTTCAGACCTACAGGTGAGTAATCTAAATGCTGAGAAGACACAAAGGGCTCCAAGTATGCTGACTAACACCCATGAGTCCACTGCATGAGGCCCACAATGCTGAGGGTCAGGACATTTCTAGAATGATATGCTTTCAACCATTATAAAATTGAATTGGCTCTTGAAGAGGAAACTTGTAAATGACCTAAACTTGCTAGTGCACAGTATTACAGGACCTATAAACAGACTAACAAAAATTCACACTGGCCCTGCTTCATGGAAATAGGACTTGCTAGAATCAGAATGTCATTGCAGAGAAGAAAAATCAAGTTTGATTTCAGCAATTCTGAACCAGTAAATTATTTGGGGGGGGTGGTTTGCACATCATAAAATACCCATTCATTTTACAAAGGGAGTTAACCTTAAGGCTCCTTTAAATCCATTTTAGATCCCACTGAAAGTCTAATTGAACTGTGTTCTCTCTCAAGAAAAAAAAAAAAGTACATATCCACACACATGCATTACAAATAAACTTCCTCTAAAGTGTCCAGGTACTCTCACATCCATTAAAAGTTCATGACTCAAGGTTAAAGAACTCCATAATGCATCTCTTATTTCCCACCCTATCACCCGATCCTGGCACTTACAAAGGGGGACTCAGAAGGCTATGAGTGTTCCGGCCACTTTCCCCACTCTGTTTTCAGAATCATTAACAGGTGCAGGGCCGATACAAGCTAGGTGCTTAATAAAGACAAGTGGTTGAAAATACTGTTATTGTAGCAGGAAACAGAAATTTCAAACAAGGAGAGCAAAGAACGAAACTTAAAACATTGAAAAGACTTTGTCTACTAAAAACAGCAAAGACAGCATTGCTGATTTAAAAAAAAAAAAAAATTACTGAAGTATTTTTATCCACGAGAAACTAGGTTGTGGTGATCTAAGGCTTGAATCCACACCCAACACTGAAGGTAGGAAGGGCACAGGTTGTCTCTCTACCTCCCCCAGGCCCTGGCACACAGCACATTTGCCTATAAACCCTGGTCAGCAACAGTACGGAAGGCCTGATGCAGGCTTCCCAGCACTCCAGAAGCTCTCAAAGGGAAGACACACGCTCTGCCAAGTCTAACAGGCTTCAGTACCTCCAGTGAGATGTAAGCTTAGTTGTGCAGGGCTGGGGCACAGGCCCTGCAGAAGGTGCTGGACAGGCAGAAGGAGAACTTCTGGAATGGCAGGAAATTAGGTACGTTATGTACGTGTGCCACTAGGAGCCAGCAGGCTGACCCACGGGTGGGTGAGTGGGCACGGAGTCTGGGTCCTCCGAGGACCAGGTCCCCACACTGCTGCGGGCCAGTGATTCATTCACGGCACCAATACCGCCAGGATCGCCTCCACCTGGAAATGGGAAGGGGTCAGGTTGACCAGGCTCTGCTGTGGCCGGGCGTGCGATTTCAGCAACGGACTTGGCCTCTCTGGGCCTCCGCTCCCCATCTGCCCGTGGGGGCCAGGATTTCCTCTACCTCACACGGTTGTCGGCGGCCTGTCAGCTTCCCAGGGCTGCTGTCACACACTACCACAAACCCGGCGGCTTCAAACCAGAGAAACTTACTGTCTCACAGAATCGGAGGCTAGATGCCCAATATTGCAGCACTGACTGGGGCATGGGCCCCCCAAAACCCATCGAGAAGCCTTCTTTGCCTCTTCTGGTAGTTGCCAGAAACACACGGCATTCTTTGACTCATAGCCGTAGCTTTTTCCATCTGTATTTCTGTCAGCATCCCCCCTCATGTGACCACATCTTTGTGTCTCTTATGAGGACCTAAGTCCATTCCAGCCACCTCATGTTACCCGGAGTCCGTGTGCCAAAAACACAGTTTCTGCATCAGGTCACACTCCCACTAAAGTAATGTATGCTAATGACAGAATATTTGGGGGTTCAGACTTCAACACCGCATCTGGAGGCCACAATTCAACACCTAACAGGGAGGTTTAGTGAGCTAGGGGCTGGCGGTCTTCACACGGTCCCTGGCCACAGGACATGCTCCATGAATCTGTGTGGCAGCTGTGTGGACTTTTATCAGCAGCATGGACAGGTTTCGGGACGACCACTCCCATCATCGACGGCACTCCAGAGTCCCTCGGACTCAAGGCAGGCATGCCATGAAGGTAGTAAGCCTCAGGGTCCCTCCTCACACATGTTCCTCCCACAGCCCCAGCATGGGCCTAGCAATACGCTGGCCAAGAAGATTCTAAAGTGAAGTAAGCCTTGCTAAGAGATGATCTAATAGAACATGGGGAGGATACAGCAAGTCACAGCGTATCTACACCTGCTGTCTCTATCCTGAACCCCATGGCCTTCTTTTTTTTTTTCCAACAGCCACTTGCTGAGTGCACCTCTATCCTCTCCTGGAACGTTCCTTCTACTTTGGACTGGAGGAGGGAGAAGAGAAACATCTATCAGCGCTAAGTAGCCAAACACGTATTAGCTGGTTTAACTCTGTCGGCACCGATCATCCTTCCTGCAAAGCAGGTTCTGTGACCTTGAGGTTTGGGCCTCTAAAATCCTACCCTTCCTGATTGCAGTCTGGAGTGTGCCTAGCAGATTTTGGTGGACTGGCTCCTGGCCTGCAAACCCTAAGACGCAAAATAAACACCTTGTTTGCTCTGCCTCTTCTTGGTCAACATGATTCACAGGATACATGTCGGCATACAAGGTGCAAAAGGAAGATCTTTTACCCACACTCACTTACGATCTCCGTCCCTTCCATGCTACGACCCCCTCTGTCCCACTCCACCTTGTTCTGGCTAGCCGTGGAGGCCAGGTGAGAGGAACCCGGTGACAGACGCATGGAGGGAGGAAGACGATGGCGTCTGTGGGCACGGCCTATGGGCAGGGGGAATCACTGCTGGTTCTCGTGGTCTGGAAATGGCTTCCATGAATATTCCCATTCACCTGCTATCGTGGTAACACACAGCAGGGCCGGAAGTCAGGTCAAGACAGGAAGACGTCTTGCAGACCCAGCACCAGAAGCATGTGAGTGAAGAACCAAGCTCTGAAACCTCCGCAGACAGACTCTGGGCTGTGGCACCATCCCCCAGCAACCAGACACGGAAAACACCGCTCTTTCTGTCCTGATCAAAAGTTCTCTCCCAACAGGAGGACACTGGATGATGCAGCATACACAGCCACAAATGCACAAGCTTCACCCCTTTCTTTCTTGGTGGGAGCCACATAATGCAGAATCAACTAGAATCCCTGTGCTCGAGGGGGTACATCATCTGTGTGAGGAGTGCTGTGCTATGTGCCTCCAATCATCAAAAATAAAAAACAGATTTCATCGGTCATGCTAGAGGAAAGACTGACTTATCTTTCTCATCTCTCTCTAGAAAAAATTACAAAATCTACGTCACATAAAGAGCGAAAAAGCACGCAACAAAAAAACATACAAGGGGAAACTTGTTACAGAGATGTGTCAGACAGTTAATTTACAATAGAAATCTGTTGATTTCTGGACCAGGGCATGCCTACAATGTGCGTCAGCTCTGCAAAATGCATAATTTTTTGATGGTTTATTTTTTCAGCCCGAACCACAGATAATTCTACTGCTAATTGGGCCCAGGTCATGTTGTTGGTGTTGGTCATAAAGAGAAGCCCCTACAGTTTGTAAGCTTCCAGCCCCACCAGACCTGGTCCACCCACGCCTGCACTCCTATCCAGCTCCGAGCTGACGTCCTCTGGAAAACCGCGTAGTCTTAGAATAGACTGTGCACATACACAGTACCCTCAGGCAAGACCCCTCCAGGGCTAAAGACAGATCCCCTATGTATCTAACTCCCTTGGCCATGGAAGTGGAGACAGACAGTCCCCAGTAAATTGCTTTTCCAAGTACTGTGCTAGGAACTAGGAGGCGTGCTCATGAGCCAACA
>CM053607.1:106022670-106047814 GCA_028646535.1 Procyon lotor | reverse complement strand
CTTATTCCATTTTGGGGGAAAACAGAGGAAAAATAAAGGAGAGAGATGTTCAGAAAGAAGGGAAGGGTCACATATTTGATCGGCATCGCTCCATGTCCTCTGCACAACTCAGGGACTCCTGATGCAGAAGGCCTTCCAAACCCGCTCCTGGCAAGGTGACAGTGGTGGCAGGGACGCCCCGGGAAGACGGCATGGGTGAGGACAAGGAAGGACGCCAGAGTCAAGAGATTCCTGGCTCGGGTCACAGGCACCAGTACCCGCTCTCAGGGGCCCTCTGGTCACTCCAGACTGGTCCTCAGGACTCTGTCCGGAGCCCCGGCTCCCCTACTCCAGCTCCCTCGTGGGAACGCAATCAAACACCTCCTCCAGAAGCCTCCCTGCTCTTCTCCGCCAGCTATCCCCTCTCCCAAGGTGCCCCCTCTTTTCTTTTTCTTCTCGGCACAAGCAGCCAGCACAACCTAAGGGTCTGCCAAGCACGCTGATCTCTGCCCTGGGTCAGGCATGCTATGGTGTGATTCCCACTGACTGTCGTCATTTGTTTCTGAAAAGCTCCAAACGAGTCCAAATCCTGATTTTTCCCATTTAAAATCCCCAAGTCCTCTGGCTGACTACCTTTCTTCATTGAGCTCTGAGTTAAGGCTACCGGCGCTTATCACATAGGATTATAATGATGGTGAAAAGGGAAAACTCTGGTGAAGTACGTAGCAGGTGCCAAGCAGTGGGGTCTCAGAGAGTGGGACCCCCACACTATCCACAGGTTTGGCCTCCACTCGAGACGCTCACACAGCAAAGGCATTCTGAGAAGAGCTGTTGTTTAAGGTCACTTTTTTACACACAGATGTCACTCGTTTAGTCATCAGAGAACACTCCCGTGAAAATGCCTGCTTCTTTGCACAATAACCCCAGACACGCAGAAATTTGGAAAATTCCTCAACTCTGGAGCCAGGGTCCTGTGTTTTGAAATCAAGTTGTACCCTCACGAGCTGTGTGCCTCAGGCAAGTTACTGAATCTCTCTGAGCCATTTCTGGAATGTCATCTCCACAATGGAGATGATACTACCTTCCTTAAAAGGATTGTTCTAAGAATTAAGAGAGAAAACACCTATGAAGTATTTAACTCACGGCTCCAGCGTGGAGGACTCTCTGAGGATTCACCTCTGTCGCTCCCATTGATGGGAATGCTACCAAGCCTTTCCCCAGTTCAGGAAAAAAGCAAGCAAACCTCGCTGCAATTCTGAGCAGCACAGCATAATGGCACCCAGGTGGGACCACACGAGTGTCACCGTCACTTAGGAATTTTATATCATCTCCTGGCTTATTAACCATAAGAAGCAATTCCCCAAGGGAGATTAGAATTGAAATAATTGTTCTGAGGAAAATAGGGTTGATCTACACACCACGATCATTAATCATCAAAACCGTAACACGCACATGATAAGCGGGCCTCCACAGAGCTCGCCTCCAATGACAGAAGGAGAATTTGCACAGAAGTCTACAGCTGTGTCGTCCAACAACTCATCAGCATTTCTCCCATTTTCTGGCCTGCTTCCCTCCACAGAGGTGGGAATCTGTGCCTGAGAGAATGGGCCTCCCTCATTAATCACTGTAGGGCCGCCGGACTTTAATGGGCTTATTAACGAATTAAAAATTTAGTGAACATTTACTGGCTAGTTTCTATTGAGTTATGTCCGTGAAATACCGTAAAAGCAACCCAGGAAATGAGAGGCTGGGAGGCTGTGCAGGAGGAGAGGCTGCCGCCCCCGAGGCAAGTAAGACACAAGCTTTAAAATCAATTTGGCATATATTAGAAGCAGGATTGCTCTATTCCCAAACACAGACACTCCTCAAAAGAGGACAGGCCTCAGGGAACCCTCCTTATAGTGAAGAGCCAACTTCCCACAGGCTGGTTGGTCTAGCAATCTATGGCGTTTTCATCTTAAAAAAGGCACACACTTCAAAGTGCGTACTAATCTCCCAGGCCACAAGACAGAGCCTCTGGTGTTGGTTTAATAAACACAACTAACCCAAGAGGGACAAATTCAGTCATTTCGTTTTTCCCATTAGCTTCGGAACATCATGGTTTTCTCCTGAGCAGAGGTACAAGATTGCAGAGAAAGATGGCAGAAAATTCTCTAAGCACGTACTACAGTTTAAGCACCGCCCTTGAGTCTTGATTCTTTTTTTTTGGGGGGGGGGTTGAGGGGAGAAGAGTTTCTCCAAATTGAGGTCTATTCCTGAGCCCTTGCTAATGGCTGGTTTCAGTCCTGACTGTATAGGAAAGCCACCTAGAGAGTATTAAAAACACTAATGCCTTCGATTCCTTACAAAGGATGTTTCCCTTTGAAAATTACAAGCTGGAGGAACAGATAAGGTCCCTCCCGCTCTGCACATCTTGGTCCTGTCATCTGCAAACACGAGTCATTCGTCAACATACTTACAAGTAAGTTCAAAGCGCCCACTCCTTTCTCGAGTCTCATCTTTACACACACACTTCAAATGCTCCTCCCTCATCATCTGAGCAGCATCACAGGTACCCAAAAAATAACGAAATACACAAAAGGGAGAAAAACAGTAATCCTCTGTACGGCGACCTCCACGAAGAGCCACTCTTACATTTCGATGTCCGCCTCGTCAGTCTTTTCCTTGATGTGTTTTAAATGACCACAAAAGGGGATAATTCTGCACCCACTCTTTTGTAACCTTTTTACACTTAATAAACCATGAACTACCCCCCCCCCGTGTCCTTAAATATTCTACAGCATCATTTCAGGGGCTGCCTATCATGGCAGCGTCTGCCTGTGCCCCAATTTACTTAGCTGGTCAGATGCGGCTGTCTGACACAAGTTACTCCTTCGACACCCCAACCACAAAGAGCAGGTACTCAGCTATTTGAGAACGTGGAGACCCTGTCATTGCTTGGCACATAGCTGGTATTAATATGCCAATTCGTTAGGGTACTTCTTTTTCAAAAGGGTCCTAGGCACTTCTCATTTAAAAAAAAAAAAAAAAAAGCCTGGAAAGGCCCTAGGATATGGCTCGATATTCAGACTCCGCTCCCTTAAATCCCAGCAGCAGCACTGCGCTCAGAGTTCCCAGCACCTGGCTCACGCCAGCTTCCGGCTCAAGATGGGAGGTGGGGGTCAAAGGGTGCCTTGCAGACTGAAAAGACCAGGCTCTGGCCCAGGCTCACGCCCCCAGAGTGTCCAGGGAGGAAGGAGCAAGATGTTGTGTTTTCTTTCTCGTAACCCAAATTCAGAAACTACGATACCACCGAGGGCCCTCCTAAGAGCCCCCAGCTGCCGGCAGTCTAGAACGGTTCTGGATTCTGTGCTCTTTCAGAAGCAACATGGCCCATGCTTCTGGCAGCCTGGGAATGCGGTACGGGGAAAAGCCAAGGAGCCCTCGGGGGCTCGAAGTCCTGAGGATCTGAGAAGAAATGATGGCTTTGCTCCAAAATTCGACCTCCATCTTTCTTTCATCATCTCCAACTAGTAACTGTTCCATGAGGGGAGGCTTTCTTTGAAGAAGCAATACGCCTGGAGGAGCAATGTCCACTCACAGGGGGGATCTGAAAGCCACAGCTACCCGCAGGCAATAGGCAAGCCAGGCCAGGCCTGCCTATCCACGGTCAGCGAGATGCAAAGCCCAGAGGACATGGGGTCCCATCTTCCCCTGGCAGCATCCCAGATGAACGGCAAGGCTGGACCCAGCAGGGGAACACAGTTCAACTCCAGGAGGTGGCAGGGGTGGAGCCTAACTATGCCGGACCTCCACATGCCTCCACTATCCATCCCCCACAGGAGCCGAAATGCCCTTACAAACTCAGCGGGAATATGGGAGTTATATTTAAGTGTAACGCATTATGCTTTTGCCTAAGTGGAAGGGTGACATGTAACCTAGCCCCCGCTAAACTAGTTACTGCAGTTAGTCCACTATAGGATGCTCCGTTGGTCTAGTTGGAGGCAGGGATGAGGTATGCCCCCCCCACACACCCCAGAGAGGAAGGCTTTGCCAGGAGGACGCAGTGGAAGAAAGCAGAGACAGAGCCCAGCCCAGCCCAGCATCCTGCCGCAGAAAGTGCCCCAAGTGGTGGGTCCCGGAGAATGATCGGAGAGCTGCTGGGAATGGGCGTCACCCAGCCAATGGAACACGCACCAAAACCTCAGAAGGAGCAGCACAGGCTCCAGCTTGTCTTCAGTTCCTTCAGAAAGAACCTGATGCCTTCCCCTTAGCTCCCAGAACACACTGCCATGCTGCACAAATACTGACGCCGTGGGGAAAACCGGTCAAGTCCACCACAATCCACCCGTGGCCGGGAGCCCACCCTGCCCTGTCCCAGAACTGCAGGGGCTGGGGGGCTGCGTCCCTGCGGGACAGGAGAAGGAACAGTTTTCCTGGCAATTTCCAGTCATTTTCTGCAGGACTCAGTACCTCCTGGGGGAAAGGAGGAGCCCCTCACAAATGTTCCCCAAGAAAGAAAGGAGCAAAACTGAAAGACGCTCCCCCACAGGGAGATGTGGAGCCACTTTTCGGCCTCCCCAGATGGATCCCGGCCCCCGAGCCACCGGCAAATGGCAGACCTCCAGCCTGTCTCTCAGGGAGGGGTCTGGCCCCTGGATCTCCTTCACTCAGTCTGGCCTCTGACTCTGAGCCTGACCCCTCAAGGCTTCCTGTCCTGGAGCTTGATTATTTTCATCCTATTTCGGCTTTTCTGCTACAAGCCCTGCCATGAGGAGGGGCCTCTCTGGTGCCTCAGGCCTCTGCAGACAAGGAATGACTGCCTCATTTCCCTCCGCTTGGCTGGAATCATTGCACAAGGTACCCAGGCCTGTAAGAGCAAGAGCAAGGGAACAGAACTCCCAGCCAGAATATTGGGAAAATCCTGAAACTCCCTGATATGTTTCAGAGAACTCCAAAACCCAGCCTCACCGACACGCCCACCTTGGCATGACATTAACTGCCCCGGCTTCTCGGGGCTTGATACCGAATGAACACAAGGTCCCAGAGAAAGAGGACAGGACTTGGAGAAACGTGTGTTCAAGTCTCTGCTCTGCTCTTCACAAACTTTCTGAGCCCCCCTTTCCCCATCTGAACAACAGAGATAATTGAAAAAAAAAAAGCTTGGAGGAGTAAAAAAATAATAATAACCAGAAATGCCATCTATGAACTACTGAGCACAATGCCTTGGACACAACCTGTTCTCCTTCAAAGGGAGTATCAACATCTGTCAGCTGTTTGTTGTTTCTCTCCAGCTAGAATTTTTTTTTTTTTAAATATATAGCCTGACTCTATTTCAAAGGCAAATGCTGGGGGGCACCCGGGTGGCTCAGTTGGTTAAGGGTCTGGTCTGCCTTTGGCTCAGGTCATAATCTCCCGGTTCTGGGATCAAGCCCTACATTGGGCTCCCTGCTCAGCAGAGAGTATGTGCGTGCTCGCTCTCTCTCTCTCTCTCCACTACTCATTCTGTTTCTCTCAAATAAACAAAATCTTAAAAAAAAAAAAAAGACCTAAGTGACCCTGTCGTATTTAATGTTCTCAGAGTTCATGGAGCATGTTTTCCCTCTTGACTCCCCTAAGGCCATCTTCTCCTGAGCTCAGTACCCTATAGGTGCTCCATAAATAAAGTTCACAAGACACTTCAGTGTTTTCAATTGGCTTTGGTGAGGTCAGCAGCCTTTAGAGCTGTCTGTCCATCCACATGCACTGGCCGGGTCTCAACCCTTGGCACAATAAGGCATCTTTAGGAATTAGTATAGGACAACTGTGGGACATGCCAAATCAAGCTACCTTAGAAATTCTGTCTCATCTTGAAAAGCAGAGCCTTCATCTGTGTGCTTACCCCACCGGTCTCGTCAGGTCCCCCATGTCCTCTGTGGGAGTTTATCAATGACCACAGGCAGCTCTGAGAGGGCCAAACTGTCCCATCAGCTAGAGCCAGGATGATGCCAAGAGGAGCTGCAGCATCCCTGCTGTAAACCCATCTCTCTCCTCTAGGAAGCCTTCCAAGATTCGCCCTGGAGAGAATGTGACGCTCACCGCCAGGGCCACACCCCAATTCATATTCCATGGGGCCAAATTCTGTTCATCCGTCGTCCCCCTAAGGCTGTGGGCTGTGAGCGGTCTTCGGTACCACGCAAGGACAGTCCAGGGTAGGGACGTTCGGCAAACATCGACTGAATTATCTTAGCCCCGTGAAGTAGACACTGTTCTACGCCCCTCATTTTCTACCTGAGAAAACGGAAGTTGAGGCGGAGCACTCCCACCTGGGATCCCCTCTTGAACCTCTCACAGACACACCCATGAGATCAGTTTATCTCATTTTACGATTATTTGCTGCCCTTTCTTCTCGACAGTGACATCTCTCAGGCCAGACACAGAGCCTGCTCCCTCTCACTGGGTCCAGCACTAACCCGGCAGCTAAGGTACGCCCCCCATAGAAGATTCGGGACAAGAAAGGCGACAGCTCACCTGTCCCACAGCACCTCTCAGACGTCACCGTGCCTCCCAGTCCCCAGGGCATCTGCTAAAAAGCAGACATTGATTCAGGAGGGCTGGGGTGGACAGTGAGCTTCGGTATTTCTAGGAGGGTCCCAGGTGATGTCTAGGCTGCTGGAAAGAGGACCCCATTTTGAGCAGTGAGGCAAGGGGCTGGAGTGTCCGCCAGCTAGAGCCAATCCTCTTTCCAAAACAAGCAACTCCTAGCTTTGCTTCCTGGACACCCGGAGCTGTCCTTTCTCTTGGCTATGCCACGAGACCTCCCTTCCTGACGCTTGGTCTCCTGATTCCTGGGCAGCCCTGCAACCCTAATCCCCTGGATGCTGGCTCCCGGGCTGACATCCAGGCCCAGGCTCACAGTTCCTCCCTAACAGCCCAGCCACAGCACAGACTCGAGAGCAGACGCCTCTGCTTTTAAATCCCTGGAATCCAGAACGGCACCTGCCCAACAGCATTCTAACTGTGATTTCTGCCCCCCTCCCCCCTGCCCCCGACAGGTTTGCATCCCCAGCTCTTCTGCCCTGTGACTGTTTCACTCACACCCAGGACAGGGTGTCAAATTGCAGGACATCCAAATTCTGCAGGTCAATCAGCCTAACGCATAACATGCCGTTTTACTCGCCTAACAGTGAGAATGACATGGTTCCCGTGCTCACCATGAGCCTGCTGTGTGCACCTCGAGAGCACACCTACCTGCCTTTCGAAGAGATCCGTGGCAGAGCCAGAGCCCCCACAGTGCCGCGTCATCTAAAAGGGGTAACGCTTTGATCCTTCTAATTCGGGTTTATCCTTTTTTCCAAGTCGGGAAGGGCTATGAATGGTCTCTGGGCCAGAAAGGACAAACAGCCCGCCTTCTTCAGAGGGCTCTGGGGATAACCCAAGTGTTGCCTCACTGGACCGCCTGGCTGAGTCAGAGGGGCAGCTCTCGGTGGCATGGAGAGCCGATGTCCTACAGACAGAGTCCCTGGTCCCCAACAGACAGCCCTTGCTCTTCCTCCCCAGATGCCGCTAGAGCTACATAAACATAAAGGGCTTTGTAGGGAGGAAAAATGTTCAAGTGGGAAACAGAAAAGGCTTTTGTTCCTAGGCCTCACCACGCAACTGCTGGAATCCCTTACCTTCTCATCCCTCCCATCTCATGGCCACGGAATGAGGGTAGAGAGAATTCGCTGTGTTTTACCTTCAGGGGCTCCAAAACTTTGTCCCTTGCCCACATCGCTGCTGCTCTGGTGCAGCGCGGGGTACTAAGGAGAATGAGGGCTCCAGCCTATCAGGAAGGGGTGCATTTCAAACAAACGCATGAAAGGTGTTCTCTTGAAAGTCAGGTGCGGGTGTTCAAGACACTTTCCTAGGGCAGCTCAATCTACAGAGAGTCAAACTGTCTTTGTGGAAAGGGCATCTTGGAAGTATCCCATTTCCGCAAGTAGAAAGCTCAGCTCAGCTGGTATTTTTCCTCACTATGTCTAGCAAAGTAACCTACAAGTCATCAGGTTGGAGAAAAGTCTGACACCCACAGAAATATACCTTATTGCAAAGCCCACCTTCTTCCACTGGAGTGTGATACATTTATAACAGAAGAGGTCATTCACCAACCATCTACAAATGAAACCGAGTTGTAATAGACACGGTTTCTTTCCACTCCCACAGATGAAACTAGCTTCCAAGGTCTACATAGCTCTAATTCCCACCACAAGCCCCATGCATATTGTTTTGATGGCTCACCAGAACCTACGGTAACGAGTACTTTTATTTTGGTTTTTTTAAGGTTTTATTTATTTATTTGACAGAGAGATAGATCACAAGTAGGCAGAGAGGCAGGCAGAGAGAGAGGGAGAGGCAGGCTCCCTGCTGAGCAGAGAGCCCGATGCAGGGCTTGATCCCAGGACCCTGAGCCGAAGGCAGAGGCTTTAACCCACTGAGCCACCCAGGCGCCCCTAATTTGGTCATTTTTAAATGTCCCATTAAGTTTTCAAGCCGTAGAACACAAAGAGACACAGACGTCTTCACCAGACATTCCCAACTAGTGAAGGTGAACAGTCATTCAATGTAACTACATATGGTACAAGCAATCTTCCTGTCCCACTGCATTTTCAAAGACCACATAAATATGTAATGTCTTCCTCTTTTTCTGGCATAACATTCCACTGAGGCGATTCTGATGTGCTGTCCCCCTGCCTGCCTCCGCAGTAAAATGCTGCAGGGTGCCTGATGGATAGATCCCAGGTTTGAGGGAGGAGGATGTCTGCAGCCATCCATAAAGCGAGCTCATCTAAATTGCTAGCTGTCGCCTACCTACCAAAGAAAAGGCTATCTTTAAATAATAAAAAAGTATTGCTCTATCGTCTAGAATGTCGAGCAGAATGCCTATTTCCAGGCAGCAACAGTGAGGGACCCTTCCTACTCCTTGTGAACACACTGCTTTTAGTACCTTGAGAAGACATCGGGGTACTCAAGGCGGTTCTCTCTGTAAGGAAGTTTCTGGTGAGTGCTGAACCAGATCACCACTTAGCTGGCCACCTGCATCTTAAGTGGGCACAGAAAGAGATCTAGGGTGTGAGGAAGAAAAGAATTCCCTTTTACCACTTCGTAAAAAGGGAATTCTTGTTGAATTTGTCCTCTTACATGTAAGGGGCTTAGTGCAAGAGCTGAGACTCTCAAAACCACAGGACGCAGAGGAAAGCACAGAGTCAGCCCTCTTTTGGACATTTCACCTGGTAGTAGGAAAATGTTTCCTAACCCCGAGATATATTGCTGAGGGCAGAGAGGCTCAATATTGTGGATTTGCTGACCCATTCATCTGCTTCAGTGAAGGAAATAAAACTTCATTCATTTATAGACTTGTTCGGTCACAGAGAAGGCCGTGTGGACACCACTCTGCTCAGGGCTTACGATTCACATTTGAGCCCCTAACATTTGCCAGCTAATGCTGCTGTAAGCTAAAAAGCAGAAGTCACTTTCCCCACCTCAGCAGTTGAAGTTTGTCCAATCTCTGCCTCAGAGAAAAGAGGAGGTGCACGCAAATTCCAAGGCTGTACATCACCAAGATTATGGAGCCCGTGTGAGACGTCAAGAAAACTACCCAGCTGAATTTTAAGCTGCATCTCCCCAGAGAATCAAGGATTCATGGATTCCCAGGCAAAGGGCATCTGGAGAAAAAAAATCTCTCTGTAAGTAAAAACTCACAGTGAGTTCAACGACTGACCTTTCCTTTGGCCTTTAATTGATTTGCAAGCAATACTCTGTGGCTCCCATTGAATGAAACACTTATTAATTTAAAGCAATTCATTATCTCTTTCTTTCATCCAGTATGTTTTCCCAATATGTTGATTGCTCACTATAAGTAATAGATCGACATCCCTGGAAAAGACATTCTTAACATTTATAAAATGGTTTCTTTTTTTTTTTTTTTAAGATTTTATTTATTTGACAGAGAGAAACACAGCGAGAGAGGGAACACAAGCAGAGGGAATGGTAGCGGGAGAAGCAGGCTTCCCGCAGAGCGGGGAGCCCGATGCAGGGCTCGATCCCAGGACTCCGGGATCATGACCTGAGCCGAAGGCAGACGCCTAACGACTGAGCCACCCAGGCGCCCCTAAAATGGTTTCTTGAAAGGCATCAATTATCAAACTAGTTACATTACCACCACAGTAATACTGGGTTCCAGTTTTCAGAAGTGCTATACAACTACACTTTGTATTCCTGGGATGTCAGCAAGATGGCCAGCATGGGAAGCCCCAGGTTTCTTTTCCCCACAGAAACACCAAAAACAATCCTCATTCCAAAAATCCTTTGTAAGAACTCCAGATATCAACTAAGAAGTCATAGTACTCTGGGCAAGTCCAAGACCAGGAATGACTATATTGAAACAGGTAACAAAATCCATGTCCTATCAACCATGTCCAATATTCCCTCAACCTGGCACTGCTAACAATGGGACAGAAAGGCCCGACTTGTGGCCTCAACCTTGGGAGGGAAAGAACGAAATATACATCAATGCCCCGGCTTTTCAAGGGGCTGCCCAAGGCAGCAGTTTCTATCTCATGTGACTCGGAGCACTGATGAGGAAAGAGCATACCTCGGACGCCTGGGGCAAAACAGGGCTCAGCAGCGGTGGCAGCACCAGAGACCTTGTAATACTGCACAGGGAAACGGACACAGCTCACTGCAATTAGGAACAAGGGCCCAGCTTGTGGCTTCTCCCTTATTAGCAAAGAGAATGGTGGAACATGCATCACACAATCCAGCTTTTCAGAAGGCTGCCTGGGGGACTGCTTTCTGTCTCACAGGACTCAGAACACTGATGGAAATGGCATTTATTAAGTACCTGGAGGCCAGAGAAAATAAGAGAGCTCAGTGGCTCTCTGTAAACCTCGAGCACCCCAGACACCAGTGGCATTAAGAGACTGCAAGCTCGTGGAAAACAAGCAAACAAACAAAAAACACAATCTAACTGGGAAATTACATACAGATGTCCAGAGATTACACATCCCCAGAAAGATCTGAGAGGCCCCCAGAATCTTAGCCTGGCTGATCGGTGAAGTTTTCCCATTTGATCCAAACCTATAAGCACTCAGAGCAATGGCTGTTTTGTTTTGTTTTTCAAATGTGCATATTCCAACAAAGCTACAAACCACATGAAGATTACAAACCAATATGGCCCAATAAAAGGCATAAAATCAATCTCCACGTATATGAATCACCTGACAAAGAATTCAATATAACCATCAAGAAGCTACTCAACAAACTCGGGAAAATGATGCATAAGCAAAATGTGATTATCAACCAAGAGACAGAGTATTTTAAGAAGAACCCCTTCACTGCACTGAAATTTTTAATAGAAGGGCTCAATGGCAGACTTGATTAAACAGAGGAAAGAATCCAAGAACTCAAAGACAATTCATTTGAAATTATCCAGGCAGAAGAGCAAGAATAAAAAAGAATGACAGAGAAAAGAAAGCCTAAAGGTCTTAGAGAAGTTCATTAGTAAGACCACACTATACACATTATAGGATTCCTAGAAAAAGAAGGGAGAGCAAAGGGCACAAAGCTTTCTTAAGGAAATAATGGGTATAAATTTCCCACATCTGGGGCAGGAAATGGACATCCAGATTTCATAAGCCAAACAGATTCCAGCTAAGATGAATCCAAGAAAAATATACATCAAGACACATTATGATCAAATTCCCAAAACCCAAAGAAAGAATTTTGAAACCACAAGAGAAAAGTGATTCATCACATACAAGAGAAATCCCTATGAAACTATGAGTGGATTTACCAGTAGAAAGCTTGCAGTCTAGAAAGCAGAGGGATGATACATTCAAATACTTCAAGGGAAAAAAAAAAAAAAAAAAAACCAAGAATACTATCTCCAGCAAAACTGTCCTTCAAAAATGAAAGAAAATTAAGATTTTCCCAAACAGAAGGCATGTAATGCATGGAGCACTGGGTGTGGTGCATGAACAATTAATCTTGTAACATTGAAAAAATAAAGGTATTTGGGAAAAAAAGAAAATTAAATAAAAAAAAAAATTTCCCAAACAGAAACTAAAAGAGTTTAAAAACCACGAGAGTTGCCTTGCAAGAGAAATGCTTAAGGGAGTACTTCTCGTTGAAATGACAGGATGCTAGACAGCAACATGAAAGCATTTTAAGTATAAAGCCCAATGGCAAAAATGCATGCACAGATACTATAATGGTAGCGTGTAAATAACTTTTAGTTCTCATATAGGACTTAAGAGACAAAATTGTAAAAGTAACTTAAAAATAAGTGAAGTGATACACAGTAAAAAAAAAAAAAAGATTTTGTTTGTAGCATTAATCAACACAAAGTTTACAGGGAGAAGTCAAAGAGTCGAGTGTGATTGAAGCAAAGTTGTTATTAGCTTCGAATGCTATACTTAAGTCCCATAATAATCACAAAGGAAATATCTAAAGATTCACAAAATTAGAATTAAGAATCAAAGCAGGTCACAGGAAGGAAGGAAGGAAGGAAGGAAGGAAGGAAGGAAGGAAGGAAGGAAGGAAGGCAGGCAGGCAGGCAGGCAGGCAAGCACAAGAACAAAATAATCCCATTCATAATATCATGTGAAAGAATAAAATACTTAGGAGTAAACTACAGAGGTTAAAGACTTCTATACAAAAGACTACAAACTGTGTTCAAAGAAGTTAAAGGACACAAATAAGAAACATCTGCACTCCTGTGTTCACTGCAGCATTATTCCCCATAGGCCAGAGGTAGAACAACGTAAGTGTCCATCTATGGATGAGGAAGATGAGATGTGTGTATATAAACACACAATGGATTATGATTCAGCCTTTAAAAGGAAGGAAATCCTGTCATGTGCCACAACATGGATGAACTTTAAGGACATTGCACTGAATGAAATAAGTCAGTCACAGAAGGACAAATACAGCATGATTCCACTTATATGAGCTATCTAAAACAATCAAAGCTTAGAGGCATGAAGAACAGTGGTCACCGAGGGACGGCATGGGGAGGAGTAGGAGAGGCGGTGGGAAATGAGGAGTTGTGATTCAATGGGTATACAGCGTCCATCATGCAAGGTGAACAAGTTTTAGAGACCTTCTGTGACAACAAAGTGCATACAGTTATTGCACTGTATGCTTAAAAATTTAACAAGTTAGGTTTCCTATTATATATATTAGCCGACTGAAAACCCCAAAATTTTACTTGTCTAGGTTGGAAGTTTCAGAAGAATCTGGATGCCAACCATTTCAAAAGCAGTTTCCCCCCATCCCAAGATGAACTTCAAAGAGATAGGGAGCACAGCACCGCCATCACTAACCCTATAGACAAGTTTCATGGCTCAATCCTGAAAACCATCTGAGAGGTCAGCGCTCATCGAGGAAGATGAACGCTCTTCAACCCACCTGCAGCCCTTGAGTGAGTACAATTCCCTGTGTGTGCTCACAAGTGTGTCTGCAAAATACATATGGCAAACTATTAACGGAACCGATATTCTTGCGGGGGAGAGGGAGAATGTGGGGGCTGGCAGGTAGGAGGTGGTGAAGACACTTTAGCCTTGGGAGTCATATTAGATTCTCTTAAAAGAAAATGATTTAATTGTGAATTTTTACATTATGAAAATAAAATTTCTTGGATCAAAAAATTGTAAGTGACCCTTGAACATCACAGGTTTCAACTACATAGGTCTACTTATATGTGAATTTTTTATAAATACTATACACTATTATCAATTTATTTTCTGTCCCTTATAATTTTCTTAACATTTTATTTTCTCTAGCGTACTTTATTGTAAGAATACAATATATAATACACCTAACATACAAAATTATATTAATCCACTATTCATGGTATCAGTAAGGCTTCTCCTCAACAGCAGGTTATAAAGAGTGAAGTTTTGGGGGAGACAGAAGTTATATATGGGTTTTTTGACTGTGCAGGGTTTGGTGCCCCTGACCCCCATGTTGCTCAAGGGGCATATTGTCAATATGTGTCACTGATAGATAAAATGACACAAACCCTCCCTTGCATGGTATTCCTCAGGTCAGAGATATTTGACCCTTCTGTCCTTGGCCAGTCATTCAGTTTCTGGTCACTCAGTTCACTGTCCTTTGTTCTTTGAGACCAAGACAAATGACCTCAGACTCTTGTCATCAAGGGACCCAGATCTCCCGTACATTTCTTTTAGAGCACCTATACCTTTGTTTAAACTAATAGCAAGTATGTGGTTCCTGGGAGCTAACAGCCCAACTCTACGAAGTGTTTATCCCAACAGAGCTTAAAGGAAATAACTTGTAATTAGAGTATTCAACAATCATTAATTAAGTACCACACTGCCAGACAGTGCCACTCTCAGTGCCAGATATACAGCATGGAACAAAGACCATGCCTTCTCAGGAATCACATGTGTTGGGGAGACAGACATACAAAGTCACGCATGGTAAGTAAAAATGTCAGAGGGCGTCAAAAGCTATGGGAAAAAACAAAGTATGGTAAATAATACATAGATTGAAGAGTAGAGCTATTCTATTTACATAGAATAGTTAGGTCACGTTTGAGCCAAGGGATGAGATACAGAGTGAGCCATCCACGCGAACCAGTGTGTGTAAAGCATTCCAGGAAGAGTAAACAGCAAGTGCAAAGGCCCTACACCAATTTACATTCACCAGCAGCATCTGAGAATGCCTACCGCCCCACCATTGTTCACTAGCATCTCATTTATACACATCTACTTTATTTTCTCCAAGAGGTTTGGATAGAGACTTAAACAGATGATGGGAGAAGAGGAAATGTAAGAAGGCGGCATCCATTCTGTGTTTCCTGTAGCATGTACAATGCTCCTTTATAGATGTTTCCAGTCATCCTCACAACAACCTTCTGAGAGAGACATTAATTACCCTCTTCTGCTTGTAAAAAAAAACAAAACAACAACAAAAAAAAAACAACTGAAGCCTACAGACTTCCAGAAAGACTTTAAGATAGGCACTCAATCCTTAAGCTATCACTGGAATTGACTTCAAGTGGGCCTCACTCCAGAGCCTGGGTTCCTGTGTTAGGGGCTGCCTCCTGGTGCAGGGGCACAGAAGAGCTCTCTTTCTGCAGCCCCATTCAAGCCATGTGGATCTACTCGCTCCAAGCTCCTGCTTGAGTGGTTGGCCTGGGTAATCTCTTGCATATGCATTTCATTTTCCTTTCACTGTATTTTTTCAACAGTAGAAGCCAGTATTTCCCAATGCGCCAGGAATTTATCTACAGCTGAAGTAAGTTACTGTCAGGAAGATGTGGATATGAATAATTAAACCCCTATTAAACTTGCACACATCTTGTAATAAATCTCAAATTAGAATATGCCAAGATCTTGTTAAACCTGCCAACACAAATTCTTAAATAAGGTGGGAATATAATTTGGAGCTTATCCGGAGATTCAACCTTTCCCAAAAGATGCTCTTTGACTGTTTAGAATTTTAATCCAAAGATTACCTGAACTCGTCTCATCTATCATCCCATTGTGTTTATGCCCACTGTAAAAAAAATAATCAACCCGGTAGTTTCTCTCTGGATATTCTCAAATGGGGGGCGTTTTAACACATATTGCAGTAAACCTCATTATTTTGGATGAAATATGGTCCAAAAGAGCCTCACCCTGAGTACACTTCACCGAAACTCTGAAAAATGATCATTTGCATTCATCACTGACTTAAATGGAATTTTTCATCATACTGGATGTTGCATTCAACTGACGAATTACCAAACTCTACATCTGAAACTAATAATGGACTGTATGTTGGCTAACTGAATTTAAAGTTAAAAAAATACTTTTTAGTGGAAATTTCCAAAAAGCCCAAGTGTAATGCTTTCTGTTGTGGGGAAGGATGGAGAACTTTGGTTACCAGCACAAAATCCTGAGTCAGACTCATTTCCTGTCCCAGCTTCTTCCCAACTATACAATGGGAACCAAAGGAATGTTCACCATACGGTGGGGGGTGGGGGTAGTTTAACGATTCCGTGAGTTCATCACCTATGATGCTACTGGCCTGCCCCATCATAAGCGTGGAGTGTCATCCATAATCCTGTTTGGTGTATCCCAGTAATGCAAACCGGTATTAATTAAAACATCTACTAAAAGATTTTAAAAGCTCTAATTTTTCTCAAGTCAAAGTAAGACGGGTTTATTTTCCTAATCTAATTTTTTTTTTAAGATGTTACTTATTTGACAGAGAGACAGCGAGAGAGGAAACACAAGCAGGGGGAGAGAGAGAGGGAGAAGCAGGCTTCCTGCTGAGAAGGGAGCCCAACATGTGGCTCGATCCCAGGACCCTAGGATCATGACCTGAGCCGAAGGCAGACGCTTAACCGACTGAGCCACCCAGGCGCCCCTTTCCTAACCTCATTAACAACTCACAAGAATAAATCAGAAAAATCAGTCTTAAACACAACATCACGAAGTCTTAAATTGTCCTGTGACAATGACAAAAGCCCACACAGGGATCCCCATTTACCATCAGGAAAATGAGGACAGCAGTGGTTGAGAAACTCGTTCTCCCAGAAAAGACGAATTCAACAGCGAGGAACATGCTCAGCTTGCCACAGCTCTATGAATGGTGCCTGGGGGTTGGGGGACTTTTTGTCCCAAAGGGCCAGTCCGTTCTTTAAATATAAGCGTTATTCCTACATGTATGCTGTGAAACCTTCAGCAAAGCAAGTAACTAGTCTGTGCATTGTCTTTCTCAAGTGTAAGGTAAGGAACATGAAAAATACACCGACTCCCAGGGTTACCCCGAATACAATGCCTAGTGTCAGGTGAGTCTTCACACACACACACACACACACACACACACACACACACACACACAGAGCATTTGCCAACACGAGCTGCTGGGAATGTACATTCCAGCTGCCTTTTCCAGAGTAGGCTTAATGTTTCGGGAAAGAGTCCAGATTCACAAGCTGAACGAACAGAAGGAAAATGTCTTGGCAAGAAAAAAAGAACATGAACATATCACTCCTGCAGAGACCCCTCAGATTGTTAAGACCTTGGAATTAACCACCCGCTGCCCAGGCCTACCTGTAATGCCATTTAAAATGTAAACAACAGGAGCTCATCCCAGCGTGTTCTGCTGCCTGACATCCAACGGACAGCTGAGCTCCTCCTTGCTGGCCATCAGAGAACCACTTGCAGAACACAATGGGCCTGACCCTCGAGCACGTGCCAGGAGCACACTGGAAAGGCAACCCTGCGATTTTACATAATCGATAAATTGGACCCAGCTGGATGGCAAAACATGCTGAAGGTCCCTAGGCCAAGTCACCATCAGGGCCTGGCTGCTGAAGTCCCCCATCCTCCAGTGCACCCTGGAGACACAGACAAGGGTCTCAGGATGGGCCTGGGAAAGGGGGACACAGTGAGCCAAGACCATCCCAAGGATGACCTATCTCCTCCCTGGAGAACTAAGTCTCTTCTCATTTAAACGATAGAAGAAAAATTCCAGAAAAGAAAACAACCCCTGCAGTCTGCAGGGGAGGGAACAGATTGAATTGTGAGACCTGATCCTACCTCCGGGGTGGGCAGGCCCCCACGGAGCCCCCGTAGAGAAAGCCCCTAACTCGGTTCCGGGCACCCCACGTTCCCATCACGCAGGGTGATTCTAGGCATTCCCCCTCCCCCTCAGGGCAGACCACAGCTGGAACAGGAAGTACCTTCTGCCACAGTCCAAGGAGCCACACTAAGCACCTTCCACGTGTTTTTTTATTTACTCCCCATAACGATGGGAATGAGCTGCTGTTATCATTTGCACGTTCCAGCTGAGAATACTCAAGTTTATAGACGAGGAGACCTGCCAAGAACACACAGCTAGTACACGGCAAAGCCTAACATCCACCGGAGCTGTTCTCATCGCTACCTCCCAACTCAACCACCTCCATGTACCAGGGAATTATTTTTTTTTTCAAGTCTTTTGGGGAATGGAAATGATATATAGGAAGACTCCCCCATACCGCTTCAGGATATGGTGATGGTTAATCATACGGATCAAATGGACTAGACCATGAAGTCCCAGACCTATGGCCAAACATTATTTTGGGTGTGTCGGGGGCAGGGGGGGGCTGTTTCTGGATGAAACTAACAAGGAAAGGCACAGTCAGTAAAGCAGAATGCCCCCCCACCAAGGTGGGTGGGCTCCTCCCATCAACTGACAATCTAAGTAAAACAAAAAGCTAAATAGGAAGGAATTCCTCCTGCTTAAGTAATTGGGCTGGGCCATCGGCCTTTTTTTCTCTTTTGTACTTCAGTGGAAAAAATTGGCTCCTCTTGGATCTCAAGCCTGCTGGATTGTGGACCAGAGCTTCCAGTATTAGTTCTCAGGCCTTCAGACTCAGACTGGAATTACACCATGAGCTCTCCTGGGTGCCCAGCTTGCCAAGGGCAGATACTGGGACAACTCAGCCTCTTCAACTGCCTGAGCCAATGCCTTATTTTATGTACATTTATCTTTGTTCTACTGGCCTTTTCTCTCTGGAGAACCCAGCCCAACAAAGAGGCCAAGCATCCCACAAGTCCAACTAAAGTTAGATGGACTTTGTTAATAATGGAGCTTTTTTTATGGCTTGTTTAGACATTAAGCATACAACAGCCCAGTTTTGACAACTAAATGTCAGATACATGTCTGACCCCAAGAAATGCGCCTTTGAAAATAAAACGGGCGCAGCTTTGAAGTAGAGGGTCGAGGGGGAAAAGAAGGGAGGATACGGGACGGTGGTGGGCTCCTCGCTCGCTACGGTGCCCTTCCACACCACTGTTGTTCCGGGGCTCCTCTAACACAGCACATCCCTCTGTGCACAAACCCAATCCCGTATACAAGCTTGAGAATCCCTCCCGGAGGCTCACTCAGCTGATCACCCACGTGTCCTCAAGCCTTCCGGATTCTAGAGCTGTGTCTGGAAATGTCCGAGCCAATGGTAGAAGGGCAAGTCATTTTCAGGTCAGAACCTTCTCTGTAGTCCCTGCCTCCTCCTCCTCCTCCTCTTGACAAGGCAGAATCCCCTGGCCCTCACACCAGGCTCCATGGGGATCAGTCCATCACCAAGCTGGAGCCAGACCGGCCAATATTCCATGTTGCATGGAGAGCAGAGCAGAGACCTCACCTCTGCCCTGCCGGGCCTTCCCGCGGGGCCGCTGCTCCTGAAAATGAGCTCTTTCATTGTGACAAGCTGCCCAAAGCACGGGAGCTAAGAGATGACCTGTGGGCGGGATTCATAATATATACACCCCTGCCACTTCCCTGCCTTCTATCTCCACTCCGTACCTCTGACTGGCTGAATCCAAGATCCCCAGGCATCAGAGGCATGGAAACTCCAATTCCCAGTTACGGGTGACTTTTAAGGTGAGGGTTGCACATCCGCCAGGCTCCTCCGTTTCCCGGCTCCCTCCACCAGCTTCACCCAAAACACAAACGGACTCAGCCTCTGCAGTCAGATTAGGAGAAAGCTAGTTGAACTCATTCCTTAAACACATCAGCACTTATTTTAAAGCCACCTATCTCTCAGATCTCAAGATATGAACTTGCTCCAAATCTATCAGATGCACTGTGAAAATTCACATGGAAAGCTAGAAGCTGGGGGCGGGGGAGAAGCGTGTGAATGCAGGGCTGATAGTTGGTTAGGGTGCTTGTTGTGAGTTCTTGATAGTAAAACTCTTCATCCATTTAACATTTCAACAAATGCGTGCAGAGGAGCCACTGTGTGCCAGGCATGGGCCAGTGGGACGCAGAGCCCACTGGGGTGGCAAGAAAGGGATCAGGTCATCTTTGCAGAGCCGCCCTGCCCCCGACCCCATATTCACCCTGGGAATTACGGCTTTCATCCAAGGGACACCTGCATCAAGCATTACTCAGCCTTACCCACTGTCATCAGTTCATTTCTTGGGCACCTGCTACTTCTGGCACCGTGACAAGTACGGGGCCCACGACACCATTTAACCCGCCCGACCTCTCTGCAAGCTAGATATCAGCACTATGGGTTTTACAGCCGAGAGCCAGACAGAAAACACGACTGCCCGAAGTTCTCTCACCACACAATGGGGGTAGAGCCAGGATTCATCTGTGTGGTGGCAAAGCTCTGGTGTCCCCCAGGTGCATGCACTGTGATATCCCGGGGTTCCAAAGAGGCCTGCTCCTTGCTCGGCTATTTGCATCCGAGGCCCAGGGACTGTTTATTCCTCAGAATAAATGGACCAGCCATGTGAGCAGCACAGCTATAGCTGAGGTCCCCGGGTGGGCTGCCTCCCCTCTCTGCAGCCTGTCTTGTCATCTAGGCAACGTGCAAGGTCAGTAAAGTGATCCCCAGGGTGTCTTCCAACCTTAGAGTCTTCTGAATCCCTGCAATTGGAGGAGCTGCCCAAGTGTGGACAAGAGGTCCTACCTAGCTAAGGGCGCCCGGGTGGCTCAGTCGGCTAAGCGCCCACCGTCAACTCAGGTCATGATCCCAGAGGCCTGCGACTGAGTCTCACACTGAGCTCCCTGCTCAGTGGGGAGTCTGCTTCTCCTTCTGCCCTTTACCCTACTCGTGCTCTCCCTCTTTCTCTCTTAAATAAATAAAACCTTTAAAAAGACTAAAAAAAAAAAAAGGTTCTAGCTCATTCCCGGGACACAGCGAGGTATCAGAGCAAAGCCTTAACAAGCAGCTCCACAGAGAGGAGCGGGGTCCAACCCAGCCACCTTGGCCAGGGCGCCGTCAGATGTAACCCCCCACCAAACCTCTCTCTGCTCCTCCCACGCCTGTCCTGGTAGCAGCTCCTTTGCTGATCCGCCACAGTGTCTTATGTAGCCAAGGTTTATACAACTCAGAGCACATCACTGCCCCTGCAGGAAGGGTCACCTCCCCTACCGTTGCTGGTTATGTCAACCCCTCGGGCAGCCTATGCTCCCTCTCTGGGCTCGCCCAGGCCTGTGCCCACCTGCTCACTCCTCCAACCTCTCCTGGTGCTCGGTCTTCCCCTCCTCGGCCCCTGTTCTTCCCTGTACGCAACCCTCTCCCCTCTCCCCTCACAGGATCCCCTGCCCTTCAGGCCCAGCCCCCAGGTCTCCTCCTCTGAGAGGCCTTCCCACTGGGCAGTAGCAATTGCAGCCGGTCTAGTCCCTCAGGGCAGATATCACCACTGGTTACCTTTCTCCTTCGGTTCATGGCTCATCTCCCCACCTGAGGCTCAGCTTCCGCCACCATCTGCACCCAGCAGGGTGCCCAGCCCCAAATCAGTCTTCAGTGAAGACTCACTGAGCGACGCAAAGAATAGCATTGCCTCGCTCTTTAGGCCCACGTCGTGGGTCTGCCTCAGCCGGTGCAGGAGGGGCAGGTAAGGGGGTGATAGGACACTGAAGCCCTTGTAGAAAGCAAGGTCTCTGCTCTGTAGGAACTCGAGGAAACTTGCCAAAGTGTTTCCAAACTTTAAACTGCCATGCAAATATAAGGTGGTTTTATAGAGATATATACAGCTGGTGTGAAAATACATCTATGACACATTCAAATCATGGTCCAAGGCAGAATGTGCTAAGTGCAAAATTCGCATCATAAAGAACAAGCATTACAAAAAACGAGGGAGAATGGGGGAGGGGGGAGCAGGCGAGCTGTCCCAGGGAAGCCAGTGCCTACAAGCAGCACCGGACTTGGAGATGCCCACAGCCGGAGAAGTTCAGGTGTGGCCCCTCCCCACTGCTTCAGCGATCCCCTAGATGCCGGCTACAAGCACAGATCCCTGGGCCTCACCCCGACCCACTTGCTTAAGCTCTGGGAGACTAGACATTTCATCACATCCCCAGTAATCACCAAGTGAAACAGAAGCCCCACCTGGCCAAAGGGCCCGATGGCACCCCACGGTGGCCTGTGGGCTAGTCATGTCAGAGACCCTAAAATAAAGGGAGTAAAAAGTCAGAAACACATGTCAGGGCTGGCAAGAAAAAGGCTCCACGTGTCAGGTTCAAGAGCTGAGTCCAAAGCCTGTAGGTACAAGACTTTGGAAGAACGGAGTGACCTGGTAAATACATTATTCCAGAAAGCGAGGCAAAGAGCTCAGGAGGGAGGAAGAAAACAGCCAAATGAGAGCAGAGGGGGACTCATGAAGGCCCAGAAGGCTCCCGCAGACACTGGACCAGCACAGCCCCCCACTTCCTCCCGGTGGCCGCCACTAGGGCAGTGCACAGGCATCAAGAAGACACCGCCGCCTCCTTCACGGGCACCCGCTCTGGCTACCCTGGTAAACCCGGCCTGAGGACTCAGGCTCTGACAAAAGGAAACACACAGGATCTCAAGGCACGAGTGAGAAAACCGCATTTACGGGCCAAGAGAGTAAGCGATCCTTCAGGATTCAAGCGCTCCAACACTGGTACTGCCAGAGATGTGCAGTGTGCCAGGCGCCCAAGTTCCTGGAAACAAATAGTAACTGTAATCCGGTCAAAGCCGAGAACCTGCTTTTGGGGGGAAAGCTGGCACACGCACGCTGCATCTATAAATACACAGAGATTTCTGTGAATGCCGCATGTAAGTGTGATATTTTCTAAACAAGTCGTGTCTGCTGGTTGCGAGAGGAATCTCAATGGCCTCTACGATTCAGGAAACAAAGAAAGAAACCGGGAGTGGGAGGATATATAAACATCACACGCAAACCATCATCACTATTAAAAACGCAGGGGGTAGGTTCTCTTCTGATTGAGGAGATGAAAAGGCAGAGGCAGAGCCCCGGCCCCCAAGGGTGTCTGCCAAGGGAGCCAGCCATCCAGCCTCCCCGCTGTGCCCGTATCTGTGTGGCTCTCCCGTTCTGAGCTATGCCAAATTCACGGCCCTCACACGGGTACACAGATTCTGCAAGATAGACTTGTCTCCGAACAACGCAGGTGCACAGCTTGGACCCCAAATGATAAAGTATGTAAGCATCCCAACAACTTCCTTTTCTGCTGAGAGAAATAGAACAGGAGTGACTTTTAAAAAGCTCCCCTCTTTGAAATGTAACAAGAAGGCTCCAGCCGAAAGAAACTACATCATCTCTCCTGGTCTGGAGGCTGACAGGCTGGAAACATTCCAGAAAGATTTGGGGGACGTCCTTTAAGCTCCCTGTAAGTAAAGAGTTAGTTTGCGACAGGTCTCTCCAGTGAGCTGACTGCAAAGAGAGAGCCAACAATGTTCAACTTCCAGGCTGAGGGGAGAATTCGGTCACGGAACCAGGTCCCTGTGCTTCCTGCCCTGTCGCCTCACATTGTCTCCAAAGCAGACAATGCTTTCCCAGCCCTTCTGGTTTCAAAGATAACCTTCATGGTGAAAATCGATAGCTATAACTCAGTCCTTGGTTCACAATAAAGCAAGAGCCCTGGCCCTAAGATGAGGTCCCCTGTTGAGGTCAACGGGACGCCGACACAGAAACCTCATTTTCTCCTCACAATCATGTTAACATTTGTAATCGCTGCCCTCTCGGCACTTAGGCAAGAATCCAACCCAACGCTGAAGACAGATACGGGAGCAGTCCTGCCTTTCTCCGCAGAGTGGGGTGCCTGTGACACTCAGGACCACTGCTCCACGCTGAGAAGAGGCAGGCACTCCAGTGTCGTCCCTGACGGAGCCCCTTGAGCACTGGGGCCCCTACCATGATGCTGAGGCAGAGAAGTCCAATGCAGAAAGCACACGCCGTGGGATTGTCTTTCTGTGCCCTGTTCCTAAAAGCACATTTACAGGGACAGAGAGTCCAGGGGTGGAGAAAGTGAGGACTCAGAGACCTGGGAGGGGAAGACAGCAATGTTCTCAAACTGGACTGAGGCGGTGGTCGCACAATTCCAAAATTTTACTCCAATGTACAGAACTGCACACTTAAAATGTCCTAATGTTATATTATACTTCAGTGAAACTATAAAAAGCACATGCATTCCTTAATGATAGTAGAAACAAGTTAAAAAAAAAAAGAGGAGGGGGGCAAGATGGCGGAGAGGTAGGACACCCTGTTGCAACCTCTCCCCAAAAGTGAGCTGGATACCACGCTGAACACCCATGAAATCAGCCGGAGGAGGAAGACTTTTCACTTCTGGATCTCTGCGGGAGCAGAAGACAGCAGAAGAGAGGTAAAGCAAAGCGGGAACATGCAAAACGGTAACGGAGGATAAACAAAAGGGGGAGGGAGCCGCCAGAAGCGGCGCAAGGACAGTAATACCCCCAAAGGAAAGTGCCAGGTTGTTGCGGAGCGGCAATAACTTAGAGCCCGGTTAAAAACACTTAAAAAGGGCATAAGGTTCTGAGGAGCAGCGAGTGGAAGGGGGTGGGCGTAAGCACAAGCCTGGACCCACGCCCCCGGGAAGGACACCGCTCGCCTCAAAGAGAGACCAGTGGGGGGCAGGGACCCGCTCCCCACACCATTTTGTGGGCCGGGTGCGCGCGCTCCTGAAAGCACCTTAGAGAGTCTGCTGGGTCCCGGAGCCCACAACACAGCTTGTCTCGGTGTACAGCGCTCTCTAGACGGTGCACCACCAAAGGCAAGAACTGCGCTGCCTGCGGGCACAGTAATAGTGGCAAGAATCTGACCACACCCCGCGCGGCCTAGAGCCCCTAGTGCAGGGGAGCGCGCTTAGTCCTGCGGAGCCGCCAAACTGCTGAGTGCGCGCCACCTGGGAAAGGCCGCTGCGCTGGGAGATTTGCGGAGGGGAGTGTTCCTTCTGGTCCACCCAGAGGGGAGCAGACTGCGGCTTCTCTGTGACAGGGAGGTCTGGGTACGGACAGACAGATCCCTCGCTCAGACTCTCTGAAAAGGAGAAAAAGCTACAAAAGGCCAAAAGCCTTCAGAGAGCTAGAGACTGAGAAACCGGGTTCCACAGAGCTCTGCCCCTTGACTGGGGAGCAGGGTGACGCAACCCAAGCAAGATTGACTGGAAAACAACTGGCCAGGCCCCTCCCCCAGAAGACAAGTAAAAAATAAATAAATAAATAAAAAAGACGATAACCACAGAGTCACCATAAGACTTTTAAACCCCCAACATCAGGGGAAATCAATATATTAAGTGCTTGATAATACCCTCAAACCTGTATATTTCATAGATACAAGGTTTTTTCTTCCTTCACCTTTTTTTTTTTTAATTTTTTATCCACTTGTTTTCACATTTCTTGGTTTGATTTTGTTTTTTATTTTTATTTTTCTAAACT
>CM053607.1:106004906-106022170 GCA_028646535.1 Procyon lotor | reverse complement strand
AGCCCCGCATCGGGCTTTCTGCTCAGCAGGGAGCCTGCTTCCCTCTCTCTGCCTCTCTGCTTACTTATAATCTCTCTCTCTCTGTTAAATAAATAAGATCTTTAAAAAAGAAAAAAGAAAAGTGTTCTTACCGTAATAATAATAAAAGAAAGAAAGAAAGAAAATTTAATGAAATAATCCAAGTAAAACCCTCAGCCCAGAGTCTGGCAAGTGCTAATCATCCATTATATGGGAGCTATGACTTAATCAGTTCTACAAGGCTTGTTATGGAAAGCAATATACACATTCATTTCCCTCTCCCTGGGGGCACTGAGGCAGCTATTTTTATAAACTAGCATTGTCTTACATCAGGGATGGGTCTCGCATAAAAGGATTAAGTCGATCAGATTCAAAAATGAAAAGCTTTAAAAGTGGTTAATGATAGATAGATAGATAGATAGATAGATAGCTAACCCTTAAAGAAAATCTGCAATTCCAAGTTAATGAAAGAATGCAACACTCTCCCTGAAAAAGGTTTTACTAAGAAATTACAGTGCTACTGGGTGCATTGGAGGTAAGATACTGAAGTTACGTGGGCATACCTGGCATTCCTAGCATCCATGTTACTTAAACATAATTGGTTTAAGAAGTTATTCAAAGGGTACCTGGGTGGCTCAGTTGTTAAGCAGCTGCCTTTAGCTCAGGTCGTGATCCCAGGGTTCTGGGATAGACCCCAAATCAGGCTCCCTGCTCAGCGGGAAGCCTGCTTCTCCCTCTCCCACTGTCCCTGCTTGTGTTCCCTCTTGCTGTGTCTCTCTACTGAATAAATAAAACCTTTAAAAAAATAAAATAAAATGTTATTCAACAACTCCGTTGTGTGCTTTATGTTTAAATATAGTTGACCCTATTTTACATGGTTAAAGGTCAAGTATTTTCAAAAATCAGGAGAAACAATACACAGGACTTGGCGTGCAAGCGGGCCTGAGAGCACCAGTGCCCTAAGAGCATTCAGTGGGATCAGCCATCAGGCCATTTGGCTGGGACACCATGCCAAGAGGCAGGCTCCCCATGACTTGCACATGAAGAACTGGTTTCATCCTGGGTCAGGACAAGCCAATTCCATCAGGAGCCATTGAGCTCAGGCGGTCACATTTTCCAAGCAGGACTCAACAGCAGGGTCAGCAGGTGACCCTTAGGTGTCCCAGGAAACAGGTCAAAGCACAACCCTGACCCATCAAGGACCACAGCACTTGAGAGGACCCCAGAGCCAAAAGCATCTGGATGAAGACGAGAGCATCAGAGAAGAAGGACGCTGGGACATAGCAGGATGGCCAGGGACGCGAGGAAACCTGGGATGGAGCCCCACCTCCCAGCAGAGCAGACAGGCCGCAGCATGAGCTGTCTGCTCACTGACACTGTCACTCATCAGCCAGGGGCTGGAGCTAGGTGCTCAGCCTCTCAGTGTCCTCAATGATCAGAGGCACTCACAACGCATCCTTCCCATGAGATTGCACCAGCAGGCTGGTCTCTGAGAGGTATCCTCACCATCACGGGCATTGTGTTTGATTCCAGTGGTCCTCCTTAGAACCAGGATGCCCTTGTCCATCTGACAGGAGAATCCCAATCCGGGCCAGAACCCAGCTTGAGAACGATCACATCTTTCATCCCCAGGGAGGAAGAAATGCCTGCATTTCACTCTCCAAGCCTTCCCAGTCCTGCCTCACTGCCACCAGCCTCTTGCAAAAAGGCCTGATGCCCAGCAATGTGTATGCAGAGCCTGTTTTGAGTGCAGACCCCAGTGGACGGCAGAAGTTCACATACACTGCCACGATCCTATGGAAATACAATGTGTCCCCAACATGCCGAACACCGGCTCCCTTTGTTTCATCTTTTTTTTTTTTTTTCCTCAAGATTTGTTTTGAGAGAGAGACAGAGAGTGCCTGAGAAGGGAGGGGGCAGAGAGACAGAATCTCAAGCAGACTCCATGCTGAGTGCAGAGCCCAACACAGAGCTGATCTCAGGACCCCGAGATCATGACCTGAGATGAAACCAAGAGTCAGACACTTAACCCATTGAGCCACCCAGATACCCCTTCATGTACCCTTTAAAGGCAGTACATTTGAACACACTAAAAGGACACACGATTTTATCACATGGGGCAGAATAGCCACACACCTCTAAGTAGGGCTCAGAATTACACGACAGCCATAGACCAACATTAATCCTAAGTCAGCCTCTCAACAGCCTTACTTTCGAAGGCATAGCTGAGACCCTGAGAGAGAACCTTGCCCGAGGTTCTAGAAGAGCTGGGGACCGGTTAACAGAAAGGCCGTGCAGGGAGACATGATGGGCTCAAGCTCTGGAATCAGAAGGACTTCCTGGCTGCGTGACCTCAAGTAAGCCTCTTAACATCTCTGTGCCTTCTCTCTCCCTCATGGGTCCAATCCAGCCTTGCCAGGTGGGTGAGAAGGTTTGAGAGAAGGTGGGAGAAATAATCCGGAAGAAGAGCTGAGGCAACGAAGCCCCCCCCCCCCAATGAAAGTCAACTACCATTGTTGTTTTTAGGGTGCCAGTATTTTTTAGATTATTTATTTGACAGAGAGAGAGAGATCACAAGTAGGCAGAGAGGCAGGCAGAGAGAGAGGGGGAAGCAGGCTCCCGGCTGAGCAGAGAGCCCGATGTGGGGCTCGATTCCAGGACCCCGAGGTCATGGCCTGAGCCGAAGGCAGAGGCTTGAACCCACTGAGCCACCCTGGCACCCCGGGGTCAGTGTTTTAACAGACTAGACTTTTTCTTCATGGCACAGACCCCAATTCCATCTAAAAAGAAATCTCTGTTAATCACTCGTCAAATCTGCAACGAGCCTGTGATGCAGTCAAACACTGTGGGGGAGAAAGACAAGCCACAGGTGTGACGTCTCACCTCCAGGGAGCTATGACATCATGCACGACTGCTACATGTGCTCCATTCTTGGACACATGAGGGGGAAAGAATCTTCTACATGTTTCGTCAAGCTGCAATGCTTCTTTTCCTGTCCATGACTGTGGCCGCCCTCAAGGGAAAGCCCCCGGAAGGACTGGACCACGTCCGCACCGGGCTAGGAGAGTGCCCAGGACAGCACATGCAGGAGCTCAGCAAGCAGCGGGAGGCAGGGAAGGGATGGGGACAGCGGGGAGACAGGCATGTCAGAGATCCCCTGGAGAAAGCAGGCACGTCCCATGCTGAGGAGACACTGATGGGCTGGAGCCAAGAACAACTTGAAAAGGCCAGGGCCCGGTCCCCACGTCCTCACCGCTCTTCGCATCCACACACACCCGGGACTCTCAGTATTTGTGAATCCCCTACAGAAGCCCACTGGAAGGCTGTTTTCTAGCATGTACGCGGCCAACAGCATTGTGGTTCCGGAGCTATCAAGCGCCACTGCCATTGAGGTCACATCGGAGAAGACAGGCTGACGGAGGACCAACAGCAAATACAGAACATTTTCCCAGAAGCGGCACAGGGTGAGAAGCGAACACACCGGCCTCTGCCCGGCAAACCAGCAGGCAGCCCGGTCACCAGGTGTTCCACTGGCCTCAGCACCGCCACCCATCACCCCAGTGGACGGCCTCCCTTTCACCCGAGAAACCCATGTCTCCGAACAGATAAGGCGGCCCCTTTGATGGACAGCAGTTACCCAGCCCATTAGAATCCGCTAAGTACAGCCCGGTATTTCCCAGGACATACCTGACGTCTGAGCAACAGAGACAGGGGCAATGCACAAATCAAAGATTCCCAGAACACAGCTCACTCAGCAAGCACAAGTTCATGCCCTGCAACTCCTTCCCACAGGGGAAGCCCAGCAGGGGGCAGCAGAGGCTCCCCCACCCCCCCACCCCAAGAGGTCTGTCCCGGGGCGTTCTCCCTGGCAGGCCCACCTCCTTCCAGGCGGTTCACGGCTGCTGGCCTCTCTCGAGCACCAGGGGCAAAGCTGGACACCGCGTCTCCCTGCCAAGCCGGGTGGCCAGCTTGGCTTCTCAGTGTCTTTTATAGGTGCTCTGAGGATCCCCCAAATCACCTACACCCTTTAAAATGCCTCAGGGATGGGGCACCTGGGTGGCTCAGTCAAACATCTGCCTTTGGCTAGGGTCATGATCTCAGGGTCCTGGGATCGAGCCCCATTTCAGGCTCCTGCTCAGCAGGCCTGCTTCTCACTCTTCGCCTCCCCCTGCTTGTGTTCCCTCTCTCGCTATGTCTCTCTCTGCCAAATAAATAAATAAAATCTTAAAAAAAAAAAAAAAAAAAAGCCTGAATGATGCTATGTGTAAGAAGCTTCTGTTTCGACCTTCATCTTTGCACTTGACCATCTTTGCCCACGTTTGGACCTAGGCTAAGAGCGCTGAAATCAGATCTCCCTGGCTCCAGCGTGCTCCCCTTCCCAGCGTCTCCCCACACTTGGGCTGAAGTGGACCTCCGAAGCACTACGGCAGGAAATCCAGGGCTTGGTTCTCCCCTCCCGCCCAGCACAAATCCCTGGTCCGGGCCACCACCTGTGTGGTCCCACAATTCCCTACCCACCCCCTCCACTCCAGCCAAAACCCCCAGAACCATTATGGACCCCCACCCCTACAAGGCCCCGCCCTCACCGGAGCTCGACCTGTTCCCCAGGGGCTCCGTGGAGGAGGGCCTCCCCTGTGTCACCCAGCTGTGTGCTCTGCTTCCCCCCTTCGCCACTCCCAACTCTGAGCTCCCCGGAGGGAGGGCTAACTCTTCCTCATCCCCAAGCACGCCTCTCATGGTGCACTTTGACACACCATAGACTTTCAATCAAGATTCGCTGAATATACTGTCTAATCCATCAATCAATAGAGCATAATGCTTAGAGGGAGGGCCTGGGCAGCAACCCCAGAGAGCGGGTACCTTGTCTGTTGACAGCTTTATTTCGTGTCTCCACCAGCAGCCTCTAACCTTCCTGAGAACAGAGGCCCGTCTGCCTGGTCCCCGCTGGACCCCAACACGCAGGACAAGATCTGGCCTCTGCGAGGCCCCTAGGGAATATTTTGTGAATTGAATGATCTGCTTTGAACTCTCAGCTCTGCCACTTGTTAACTGTCACTGTGAGTCAGTGACTCACTCTACATCCTCATCTTCACCTTTGTAAAATGGGAGAAGAGGACAGGGTCGTCTCAGAGCTCTGTCATAGGGCATCAGTAAAGCAGTTCCCGACAAGGGCTCGGCGTGCAGCTGGACACAGGGGACATCCGCGATGAACATCCGAGACATGGGCTGGCATTACCCATGTCCCCACCACACCTCTTTCACCCTCCAATTGGCTTTCAAAATCTGGTCCAATCAGTGCACCTTTCAGGGCTTGGGGCTGCGCCCCCAGGGGCCTCCACACCCCTCCCTGGAATCACCTCCGGTCCCCCATTCCCACTCCTTCCCTCAGCTCTGGTCACACTCCACCCCCAGATGGGGTCCTGTGCACCTCCCTCATGGAGAGTCCGGAACACCACGAGCTCCAAGGACCCCAGACCAGGTTGTGGGACCCACCCCCTGCCCGAGAGCGCATCCTGCCAGGGTGTTTCCCCCCTGGGAAAGCTGGAGCCTGGAGGGAGGTTCCGTTACTCCACCGTGACCCCTTCTGCCACTCTTCCCAGCAGGGAAGCTGTGGACTGCCAAGACTGTGACTGGGGGGCCTGGGCCCACATGGCCTCAGCTCAGCCAAGTCAAAGAGCCCCAGGCTCCGGGACCTCCTCCCACCTGCTCTACCTCCCTGGTGCACGGGGAAGAGGCCACCCATCCTGCTCCCATCTCACGAATCCTAACACAGGCCCCATTTAGCATCTCAGGCTCACCACCGCAAAGTGCACTGATTCACCGAGGTAAGCTGCCAACTGAGGTCAATTTATAATTTAAATCAGCACTGCATAATGCATAAGCTATCTTATTATAAATTATTCACCCACAAATTGCCATCTGGACATTTAGGGAACTTGGGGGGACGTTTAAAAGAGAAGCGGGCATTTGCCCAGCATCGTGTCAGAATGCAAAGAGTGCTGGCTGGGTTGTTAATGCTGCTGTTTTATTCGCCGGGAACCTGAGCAGATGGACTCCGTTCCCCTCCTGCTAAAACCACTGGAGAGCTGCGCGGTGCCCTGCCTGGGGCTGGAGGGCAGTGGCGGTGGCCACTCGGCCCAGTCCCTCCCCACGCCGGGGTCCCCGCACCATGCGGCCCTGTCACGATAGCTGCAGGGCACGGTTAGCACACGAGGGGGTTTTGTCTCCAGAGAACACAATGGGAAGCGTCACCCAACTCCTGACCCGGGAATTAGCGGCATCTTCCCTCTCCTCTCAAGTTGATAGAAAGAACTGACTTTCAGCTCACCCACAGCTCCGTCTTCCTGATGGAGGGGCTCCCAGAAAAGGGAGTAAGAGCTTACACTGCAACCCATTCATCCACTCTGACATCTGACACTGGTACACACATCCTTCTCCGAGGCCACCAAGCAGAAGCCATCCATCTGATTCATTACCATTGAACATCTACCACCATATCCAAGTACTGCACCATGTGCAGAGGACACAGAGATGAAAAGACAACACTCTCTGCTAGTAGGAAGTTCACAGACCGGAGGGTAGGTACTTGTGCACGAGAACCACTACGAGACACATTAGCCCCGACGCCTGCTTCGTCCTGAGCACAGGCTGCGGAGAGGAGAACTGTACCTAACAATTCCAGGTTTCGGACCAGTGGGGACGTCCAAGAGTCTGCGCTCCATTCTGCTTGTGGAGGAAGAGGGTCAAGGAAAGCTGGCCAGAGAAAGAGACGCCTGAGCTGGGTCTGGAGAGAGGGGAGGGGGTTTGCCGGGCAGACGAGGGGAAAGGGCATTCTCAGAAGAAGGACCAACACAGGCATGTAAGTGCAGGCACATGTGGGGGGACCACAAATGGATGAGCGTACAGGGATGCTCGAAGGGGCACGGTGCACCCCTGCTGCTGCTCGGGCATGTAGCGATGCCCTATTCCGCCTCATCTGGGACAAATGATTCTCAGACAATCTTCGTGAGGCTGGGAGGAAACGGGATTTGTTTTGTTCTTTCCTAATAGAATAATGAGAACTCTTGCAGCACTGCCCCCCCGCCCGTCCTCATCCTCTGTTAATAATTCACTGTCCAGCAGAGCCAACTATTAGGCCCGTAAGATACCATTCTGTTTAAAAGAGACTTCCTGGGAGCCAAGAAATCATTGCCAGACCCAGCTCATCCTCAGATACAAATGCAAAAAACAAAACAAAATAAAACAAAAAAACCAGAACAGAAACCTCGCCTTCTGCCAAGGGCTCCTGGAGCCCTGTTCCCCTTCCTGGGGACTGTACCAGTCACGGCAAACCCTGAAAGGTTTTCTATGCACAAGTCAGACCGCAGCAAGTAAGCAAAGGAGGTCTGCTCAGCGGGAAAGGGTAGGGTGCAGGGGCGTGGCTGTGTGTCCCTAAGGGACAACAGGGGGCAAAGACTAAGACCAGTCATGTTCCCAAGGCAAGCATTTCTTTGCCTTCCTTCACACCTACCATGTGCACTGGCACAAACAGCTGCATCCAGGCCAAGTTCAGCCAAGACCACCGGCCGGCCACGTGACAGAAGGGACACAGTGCTCCCCTAGGGCGTGACTCTTCTGCCCTCCGCCTATACAACTCTATTTAGTGCTGCTCACCTTCATGTAATCAATTAGATACACAGATACATAGGCGGGTAGACAGGTAGGTAGGTAGGTGGGTAGATAAACTGCTTTCTCTGCCAATAATATCTCCCCAGACAGCCCTAACTTTCCACCAGCCACGATAAAAAAATACAATCTGTCCAGCGCTTCATCAGCTGTTTCCTCCAAGACTTAAATGCTCCAGGTGGTTGTGTGCTTAAGAGAAATTTTCTGTTGGTTTTGATAAACTGTTTATATAAGAGTTTGATATTCTTGGGCTAAACCCTTTTTGAAATGATGTTCAAACAGATTAAACACTCCAAACTGTGAAGGGTTTTTCTGTGCCTCCCGGACAAAATCTCGAGACTCAACACGATCAAATCAAGAACCTAGATATCCTGGACTCCAATTTAATAGGCGCTTTCGGATGGTACCGGAAGGATGAGCTCACCACAAAGCCCACAGGATGGGAGAACGGAAGAGCGCACGTTAAGGCGTCATTCCTGGGGTGAAGGCTAAAATGGTCTCCATCACAGCCAGTGAGCCTCCCACGAAGCCTCAGTAAACTAAGCCCACTGAAGAGCCACAAGCGTGAGACCTACATTAGCAGCGACCTTAAGTGTCGCGTCCTTAGGAAATACAAATTCTCCCTCTCATTGGGACACAAGGCCCTCTGCAGAATAAAGCCCCAGGTTACGTGAACAGGAATTTGTATCTTAGAAAGCAGTCTGGGGACTGAACCAGAAATTTACATTTGGATAAGACCCTCATGTAATTATAAAATACTCCTGACTATTCCATCATCAGGACAAAAGCCGACCCCAGGAAGGTGAACAAAGCACACACGGGGATTTTCACAGACAACTCCGGATGAAAGCCCAAGATGGGTGACCCCGAGCATACAAAACCGGTGAAGAGAGTGACTATATGGAATTCGGAACTCTGAGTCAAAATCAGCTATTCTAGCAATAGAAATTACAAGTCCCGCGTATGGAGTACCTACTGTACACCAGGCAGCAAGTCAAGGACTTGTTCTCTCGCATGTAATCCTAACGGCAAACCCTACAGGGGAGCGGCAACTCCCACACTGTACAGACGAAGGCGAGGAAATGCAAATTTTGTTACTTTCTGCCTTGCTTACGGGCCTTCATTAGTGAAAACTTTTTTTTTTTTTTAATAAAACACTACCTTCCACACTAAGGAGCAAATATGGTCCACATTTTCATATGCCTGCCCAACGTAGATAAAAAGCCAAGAAGAAACACAGAGATACAGTTCCTGAGTTGGACTTTTTGCCCCCCCACCCCACCCCTGTGATGGACGTCTCGTAGCATCAAGCTCTCCCCACACCACACGCACATCTCTGTGGCCACCGTGTCCCCTGCTGGGGGGCGCCGGCGACACACAGGCTCAGCCTGTGACAAGGGGAGAGACCCTTGTGGGGACAAACCCACTGCTGAGGACCCTCAAGGCTCTCCTTGAGCGTCCCAGGAATAAAGAGGGCCACGTCCATTTCACTCGCTGTGAGAGCAGGGAAGAGAAACAGCCTCAGGGCCACCACCCCGCCCTTGCTACACACGACCGGCTCTCAGGCCCCACTCAGCTGCCAAACATAAACGTGCCAGACTCAAATTGCAATCAGTTTGTCACAACAGCCATCTCTCCCACTGTCACTCCTCAGGGGAAACGTAAAAACAAACACACGCACCCCGCAAGCAAGACAAAAGGCAGAAGGTTGGGCATTTGTGAGCTCAGAACCTGTGAACAGGTCTGGGGCTGAGCTTTGCCCTTGCGGACCACGTGTCCTGTCACCTCTAGGCAGGCATGCAGCCTTGCCGCTACTCATACAACAGCCATGGGGACCCATGTGGGTCTTGATCATCTTCCAAGTCACCAGGAAGCAGAGTGGAGCCGGGATTTCTCGGCAGCACTGGTGAACCTTGAAAACCAAGATCGTCGCCCAATACCACCCACGCTAGGATGCTGTCCTTAAGTCTCGGGAAGCCATTCTACGTGGCACAGGGCCTCCAACTTCACGAATGAGCTCAATGTTTCCAAATGAGTCTGCAGGCTTTTATCTCTGCAGTACCTCTGGTGATTTCGGAAGTGCCCCATGCCAATAAGACAGTCCTTTTTTTTTTTAAAGACACTCTTGGTAATACCCTAGTACAGCAACATTTGCTGTTACACCATGCATCATAACTACTAATTTCCTTTCCTTCCAACCCATTCAAGTGCACGTTTCTCAGAAGAATGTCTACCGTTCCAAAGAGAACTTGTAGGTCAGGATTCCTAGAGCTTCATCCAAAAGGATGACTACAGCAGCTGGGATTAGCTGCCTCTGGAAAGACCTTCAACACCATTTTGGGGATGGGACCCATCTCTGTATGTTCCTACATATCCCTTCTCCCCCAGATTAAAGCATTATCATAGGGCGTTTGTCATGGATTGAATGTTTGTGTTGCCTAAAACTTCTACGTTGAAGCCCTAACCCCCACCCAATGCAGTGGGGTTAGGAGACAGGACCTCTGGGAGGACAACAAGTAAGATGACATCGTGAATGTGGAGTGCTGCTGATGAGATTAGTGCTTTTTTTTTTTTAAAAGATTTCATTCATTTTACTTGAGAGAGAATGCAAGCAGGAGTCCGGGGAAGAACAGAGGAGGAGAGGGAGGGACCAGGAGAGCATGGAGCCCAAGGCAGGGCTCCATCTCACCACTCTGAGATCACGACCTGAGCTGAAACCAAGAGTCTGACACTTTATTGACTGAGCCACCCTGGCCTGAGATGAGCACCCTTACAAGAAGAGGAAGAGACACGAAACCTCCTTCACTCCACCATGTGAGGGCATAGAGGGACTGCACACAAGCCAGGAGGAGAATCCTCACCAGAACCCAACCATGGTACACCCTGATCTCAGATTTCCAGCTTCCAGACCTATGAGAAACAAACAGCTATGATTGAAGCCCCCCAGGCTATGGCAGTTTGTTGCTGCAGTCTAAACAAAGACGATGTGAGGATGACTATCTCTATCTCCCTCCCTCTCCTCTCTGTTGGACCACGGGCTCTGACAGGGGAAGGAGAGGGTCTACTGGTGCTCACCTTGGCACCTAGCACACAGGACAGATGTGTTAGGTGGAGGACGGCACACCCGCATGCATGGGGGGGGTTAGGGGATGCACATATGTGTGCAGAGAGGAAAATTATGGCTTTTTTTTATGATTTATTTATTTGACAGAGAGATCACAAGTAGGCAGAGAGGCAGGCAGAAAGTGGGGGGGGGGGGAAGCAGGCTCCCCGCTGAGCAGGGAGCCAGATGTAGGGCTCGATCCCAGGACCCTGAGATCATGACCTGAGCCGAAGGCAGAGGCTTTAGAGCCATCCAAGTGCCCCAAAAGTTATGGTTTTGAAAAACATTCATTGCTAGAGGAAATGGTTATGACATAATAAGTAAAAATGCAGGAAATAAAATTATATAAACAATGTGATTTCAATTATGTAAACATTTACACATGATTAGGAATCTGGAAGGAAATATGCTAAAAATGCTAACAATGGTTATCTCTGGGTGGTAAGATTAGGATTGATTGTTGCAGTTTCCATTCCCCATGTTTCCATAAATTGCATGTATTACATTTATGATCCAAAATAAGACTGCATTTTTAAAAAGGAAATTACTAAGAAGAAAAAAAAATAACCACCACAACTAACCTCTGTGTTTTAGGAGATTTTTCTCCTCTAAAAACAGGGCAGAGAGACTCAGGGTGGCCAAGTCAAGGTGTGGGTGGATTATTTCCCAGAGTTTAGGAGTTCACAGGTCTCTGGGTTTCCCAGGAGCACAGGGGATCCTCACACACAATCCCCCCTCTTGTTCAGATGCCTTCTCGGCAGACATGCCCTGGCCTCAGCCATTTCGAACCAAGGGCTCCGCAGAGGTGCAGGCGGTCTGGGGACAAACCCACACCACGAGGAGTCATCAGACCAGGAGAAAAAGGCGAGGAATGAAACTTGACCCAAGTCTTGAGAACCATAAAGACCAAAATTAAGGGAATCCCAAAGGTACTTGCGAAGCAACTCAACAGTTTCTCCCCCAGCTCCCAGGACAGAAGAAGGTCCTTGGTCTACACGTACTTGCTTCAGAAGGAGAAGGGCCCACATTATAGGTAATGACGCCGACTGAAACAGCAGCGGCGGCCACCTGTTCAGGGCCTGAGACGGGGTGGGCCAGGTAACAAATACGGTCAGCAGCTCAGGCCGTGTCGTTTGTCACCGAGTTCAGCCACCGCGGTGCCAACACAGCCACAGACAATACAGAGGAGAAAGAACACAGCTGTGTTGCATTAAAACTCTACCTAAGGAACAGCAGCCAGGTGTGGCCTGAGCACGTAGGGGGCCGGCAACTGACCTAACACAGCAGGCATTGGTGAATCCCTGATTTAATTCCTACAATCCTCAGAGGGGGAAACTGAGGCTCACAGAGATGACATCACTTATGCAGGCTGTGCCGTCAAAAAGTGCCATGACTTGACTCAACCCCGTGTCCAGCTGACTCCGAAGAGCCCACTCCTGTCCATCCCTGGGGCCAGCATCATGCTGACCGTGGCGACCCACAGATGAGTAAGATCCAGACCTCACCTTCCCAAGCTTCTAGCTGAGGTTGGGCATCTGCTCCCAAGGTGCCTACCCAGCACCCCCTCCCAGCAGAATGAGAGGCGTCAGGAAGCCCCCCACCGCAGCGCAGACACAGGTTTATGTAATTCCTACACAAAAGGGTCTCACCCTCCTCCACACAAGGACACTGCTAGAAAATGAGCCCAGCTGGGCTTTTAGTTATTGGTTTGCCCATCTCTGAGTCCTGAAGAAGCCAACAGGTAAGACGCAGCATGAGGAAGCCCTACCTAAGAGTCACTGTACTGGGTCCCAGTTCGGCTTCATGGTTAAGTCTATACAGCCTGAGGGGCATCTGCCTTCGGCTCAGGTCATGATCTCAGGGTGCTGGGACGGAGCCCCACGTCGGGCTCCCTGCTCAGCAGGAAGCCTGCTTCTCTCCCTCCCTCTGCTGCCCCCCCTGCTCAATCTCATTCTCTAATACATAAGTAACTAAAATCTTTAAAAGAGAGGGAAAAAGTATACGCCCGAAGTCAGATGGACCTAAATGGGAATCCCAGCTGTGTGTGATCTTGGCAAATGACCTAGGCCTCCAGGTAGCTCCCCTGTAAACCAAAGTTTGGAATCCCTCACCGTCCTGGGGCTGCCAGGAGACAACATGGGGGGCAGAGGCTGCGTATGTCTTGTCCAGCATCCTATCGGCAGCATCAGGGGCACACAGTAGGTTCCGACTCAAAGGCAGAAAAATAAATTATCTCTGAAAACCTACATTTCAAGTCCGCAGGAAAATAAGACTCACCTTGTGAACAACTTTCCGATCAAGAAGTCTAGCGGCGGAAGCACAGCCAGCTGTCCTACAGCACGAGCCCCAGGGACCCGAGACCAGCCCTGAGAGGCAAAAGTGCCCCCTCCTGCAGAGCCCCGGAAACCCTGAGCTGCCAGAGGCCTGAGGGGTGCTAAACTGAGCAAGGAGGGAACTGCACGGCTTCCGGCTTCCTGCCCCCACCCTGCCTCCACCTCCCTCCAGCCCCGGGGCTCCTGCCTTTCCCTAAGCTGCCCGCCTCCTGCTTCTGACCCTAGAACGAACTCCAACCTTATTAACCTCCAGCAATCAGGGAGGGAACACGCCCCTTCCACAGGTCTCTCTGGGGAGCCTCCTGATTGGAGGAGGATAAGGGTTAACCGTGAATTTGCCATCTTCCCTAACGCAGAACCACCACCTGCACACCTGTGGCTCCTTCATCAGCTGCGAGGCTAGAGGCTGGGGGGGGAGGGGAGGGCGGTAGTAATATTTTTTGCACCTGCAGTGTTCCACGGGTCCCAGAGCTACACAGTCCAATGACGCCATTTTATCCTTACCACAACCCTGAGAGAGGTGGGTGTTTTCCTTCACATTTTAAAAGAGGGAGCTGCATGGGGCGCCTGGGTGGCTCAGTGGGTTAAAGCCTCTGCCTTCGGCTCAGGTCATGATCTCAGGGTCCTGGGATCCAGCCCCGCATCAGGCTCTTTGCTCAGCGGGGAGCCTGCTTCCTCCTCTCTCTCTGCCTACTCGTGATCTCTCTCTCTCTGTCAAATAAATAAATAAAATCTTTAAAAATAAATAAAAGAGGGAGCTGCTGCTCAAAGAGGCTATGGCAGGAGTCCAGGCTCACATAGCTAGCAGGGGACAGATCCAGGTCCGGGGCTAGATATGCGTTCAAGGGGTCTCCACTTCCCTTTCAGCCAACAGCCAAGGCCCTGGGAGGTCCCTGCCCCCCTCACCAAGCCCATCTGGCCCCACTTCCCCATTGCCCACTACACACCAGCCACAGGGGCCTCCTTTCTGGTCCAAGAACCTGCCATTCCCCTTCCTTGGAATGTCCTCACCCCTTCCCTTTATCTGACGCTCCAGCCTGTGGCTCTCAGCTCAGTCGTGACTTCCTCAGCAAGATTCCCCACCCCCGCCCCCGCAGCCACCACCCTTGACACGGGCCTAGGTTAACCCTCTGCCCTCACCACTGTCTCCTTTACTGTGGCCCCTGGTCTTTTCCTCCTAGCACGGTAATCCAGCCATAAGGTGGATAAGACTGGTTTACAGCTTGTTTCCCAGCCAGGACACCGGGTTCCAGGAAAGGCAGTAGCAATGTCTGCCCTTTACTAAACCCAAGCACTTCCCACAGTGTGTGACACATAGGTGTTCAACTGTATCCGATGAAGGAGGGAATGAATGAACAAATGGACGAGCTAACAAATGAACAAAGGACCACCCCCACAAATCCCCCAGACATTCCGGGAGGCCCTAACATCATTATCTTCCTTGAGTTCAGGGTAAGCATTAGTGACCCCCACACACACATACACAACTTACCACCCATGCTAAGTTCTGGAAAACCACGATGACAACCCCTCCCCCCACCACTCCTATCAAACGATAGCAGAGCCCTACCCTGGAATTTCCATACTGAACCTTGAGCATGTCATTTCTAGACGCCACTGCCAATTTGGCTTTTTTTTGCCATTGCCACGCAAGTGGCCTGAAAACCGGGCAAAATGGACTGTTTTTCAATAAAGCACTGGGTGAGGGGCCGATCCTGCACGAGGCTACAGAATTGAAGGAGCTTTTACACAAAGGTCCCACAGCCCCAGCGACAGACAAGGAGGTAAATTCACCCTCTTACTCAGGGATGATACATACTCAGGGTAAAGTGTGGACCCTCCCTGCACAGGGCCTATAATATTAGGACTGTGGCCATCACTTTTATACCTCCAAGATCAGGCAGGATTTGAGGGCCAAGGCTTGGAGGCCAGGACTTGAGGGCAAAGCTGGGTTGAATGCATGGCTCCGCTGCTTCCCACCATCTGTGTGGGCTTACGTCTCCTCCTAAGATGGGACTAATCCTAGTGCCCCCTTCCAAGGGGTGCTCTTGGGCTGAGACAGTGTGAATGCAGGCAATCTGCCCCTTCGAGCTTGCTGCGTGGCAGTGGTCATCCCCATCCTCTGTCCTCGATGGAATGGGAGCTCCCCGAGGGTAGGAATCACGTGAGGTCCACTTAGTGTCTAAGCAGGCAGCACAGATCGTGGCACACAGGAGGGTCTCAGGTCACGCTTTCGATGGGGACGCTTATCCAAGCTTGTGGGTGGCATCAGCACAACACCCAGTTTGCCCTGCCACTGTCCTGCTCTGTCACCATCTCTCATCTGGCTGCAATTCTCAGTGCAGGGGTCTCACTGGGACCCTCCTGAGGACAGTCCTGGGGATGCTGAGAAGGTTTAAGAGAGCCTCAGCCTTTTCCTTCACAAGAGTCACCACACAAGAGTCTCCGGTCAACCACAAGTAATTTTGGATTCCTCCGAGTCCTCTACCCAAAGCCCGGATTTAAAGGCTCACCGTTCAAGACCAAATTCTGACCTTCTCAAACCTTACTTGGAGAGTCAAGTTTGTGAGGAATTCTAGAATCTATTCAGGAACGGACAGAAGTGATTCCTCTATCCTGAAAGCAAGTTTTCCCTCTTTAAGGGACTCTCAGACATCTCCTTCAAAAAGATCACCAATATTTGGGCAAACCTTGTTTGTGAGGGTCTTCCATCATAGGCTAAAATCTCCTTTAAAAACTCCAATTGCTAGAGAAATCTGCCTCGTAACCCATTCATAGCTCAGCCACTCGAGTCTCAGAATAATCTTCCCATAATTCATGTTAATCACTCTACTCTCATAACATGAATCATCTGTTTAATGGAAACTCTCACCAAGATGGGCAAGAGCCACTGGATCTTGCTTTAAAAATTTCTCCAGAGCTCAGAAGGTTTTCTATTATTGACAGAAAAGTTACTGTATTTTTAGCAAGCACTTTAAATATTACTCATGCAATCAAAGCTGTTTCCCCAATTCAACTTCTACAGTTTTCAAACATGTAATGCAGTTGACCTTATTAAATATTCCGTAATACCACTTACACATAACAACATGTAAAAGTACAGTCCTAAAGCTTCTGGCAGCACTAGGAAAAAGGGAATCCGCATGAAATGTCCCAGAAGGAGCAGCAAAGGCTCTGAATGTGGCACAGACAGCCAACTGATGCCATGGGAGGCAAACACAAGGTCGGGTCCCCAGAAGAGCTCTTTGCACAGAAGTTCAGTAGATGGGCAGACAGCAATCTGGGTTCTCTGCACTTTAACCCAGAACTCTATTGAATCCTCTAAGAATACTCTGAAGTGCTCCAAGGATGAGAGAGCATCTTTCAATCCTACTAAAATTCAGGATGTCACATGGGTAATAGGACAATTATGATGTTTTCAAAATAGAAAACTTGAAACTGTCTCATCGCTATCTATAAGCAAGATAACAATGCCACAAATAGCTCCCATGCATTGAACGCTCACTACCAGGTATTGTGCTAAATACTATAGAGATTTAAGATCTTCAATCCTCAGGACAATCCTGCGAGATAAGCACTCTCGCCTTCATTTTTCAGATAAGAAAAGAAAGACACAGATGTTAATAGACTTGCCCATGGCCACTCCACCAAAAAAAGTGGCAGAGCCAAGCTGGGAGCTGGGACCTTTTGGATTCCAACACCCATTCCCTAACCACTTACACCAAAGGGCCTAGAAGGTCAAGGCTAGCTAGAGACCCCTCCCACCCCTGTGTGCGCCATTTACCACCGCCGACTATCAGAATAGTTCAGCTCTCTGAATGGGTAGGTTGTTGAGCAATGCAGAGACATCAATGATTAAGCGAGAATTTAATTAGAAGCAGGCATAGCAGGGGAGTCCATCATTGCTTCCACAGGGAAAATCCAGAGACTTCCCATCACTGCTTCCACAGGGAAAGAGCGTGGATCTAAGAATCCATGGGGGTTGGGGGGAAAGGGAGACAGATGCTCCAGCTAAGTGTGGTCCAACTGTGTGCAAAACAAGAAATGAGACCAGGCAGGGGCACGTGGCTGGCTCAGGCTGTGGAGCATGCCACTCTGAATCTCGGGGTTCAAGCCCCACAATGGGTGTGGAGCTTACTTAAAAA
>CM053607.1:105980010-106004406 GCA_028646535.1 Procyon lotor | reverse complement strand
CCGTGAGATCACGGGCTCCGCTGTCGGACAGACCCAGGCTTGGAATGTGGCTCTGACACTGTCTCACGATGGGGCATGGGACACGGGAAGTCCAGGCCTCCCGTTATCATGTGAGGAGCAGGAACGCTGCAGCTATGCAGGGAAGCTGTGAGGAACACCTCAGACAACACGCACCCAGCACGAGGGGCCAGCAAGTTGCGTGTGACCCGTGACCCGCGTCACCTTCCCGGTGCTCACCAGCTGTCTGGCCCTGGTAAGTACCCGGTAACTCAATGAATGGGCAGCGCCAGCTCACACTGAGCCATGATGCCTCTGGGGAGGCCTCTGGGCCTGGTTCCTGAGATTTAGCCCACGACCTCTCCTCCTCACAGCCCCTCGGAATGAGCACCCCACCTGCACAACAACAAACCACTCCGTTCCTCCATTTCTCAGGCATCCACTACATGCCAAGCACCTCCTGGTACTTCTGAACAGGGCTCAGCCAACATTCTTCTCTAAGGGGCCAGATGGTACAACCTGGGGGGCCTTCTGGGCTGTGAGCGTCCTGTCGTGACCGCTCAACTCTGTCTTACAGACAACGTGTCCGCCAGTGAGCGTGGCCGTGTTACAACACCACTTGCTTTGCGAAAACAGATGCTGGGCGATCGTTTGGGGCCCCGGCTGCTGAGGACACACAAATGAGGAAGATTCAGGAGCCCCACGGTAATGGACAAAGCTCCCACAGAGAAGAAGGGAGGAGCCGAGACCAGAACGGAGGTCTCTCATTCCCACCTGAGGCTGAATGACGTCTTACCTTGTCCACCCAGGACCAATGAAAATTGCACTTAAAACCAAGGAAAAACAGGAAGAGTTGAGCCAAATTCTCTGTCCGTGGCAGAGAGGAGATATTTCTAATATGAAGTCCAGTCAGAAAATAGGAAGAGTCTGTTCGTACCACACTCAGTGAGAATTTATATGGCACCTGCTGTGTGCAGGCCTCTGCTGGGCAGTAGGGATGTGAACACAGCAGACCCAGGCCCTCGCAGGGCCCACACCGAATGGGTAAGAGTTCCATGCCCTGGATGAAAGCGTGGAGCTAGCCGCTAACTGAAAGGACCACAGACCACCCAAACCCACAGAATACACAGAAACCCATGAAATGCACTGACATCCCTCCCATCCAAATGTTGAGCCTGGTTCTACCTACATCCTTTGATATGATCTCTGTGGGTACAGGGCACAGAGGGAGCTGTGGGTGATCTCATAAGATACTAGAGAGCAAAAGCAAAGTCACCCAGTTATATTCTTAGAAAATGACTCTTTTTCCTGACAGGTAGCCAGCTGTCCAGGGTTGGAAAGCCTATGAGAACTCAGGCCGTCGGAGCCCACACGGTGTAATGGAATTTAAGGCTCCAGCCTCAAGGGTTCCTCTCCAGGTCTGCTCAGGGGCACGCTGGCCACTCACCCCATCCAGCTCTGTATGGATGTGGACCCGGTTTCCATCTGTGGGGGGCACTCACACACCACCCCGAGTCAGACACCTTGGGCTCCTCTGCCTGGGCTGCCGGTTCTGCTCTGCAAAACTCTCTGAGTGCTCAGCTACCTCTTCAAAACAGTCAAAATTAATTTTAGACCAACATTGAAGAGGAAAGGAAAATCTATCTGGAGGACTTGCCAATGCTCACAGCTGTGACAGTGACAAGAAAAGGGTGGCAGAAGACAGAATTCGCCGCAGACCATTCACTTGTCATCACGTACCATCCTCTGCACAAATTGGCATAATTTAGGCAAGAAAATAGGCCAGCTACAGCAAAATACCTAAGGCTCATTCCAAAGACCAATCAAGACAGGATGTGAGAGGGACAAATAAAGCGTGTTGCCACATACTTTCTGGGAGATGGGTTTTATCACAGGCTTAAAAATGATAACCCAAGGATCTCAGACCTCTTTAAAATAGTAGAGAAGCACCTCCAACTCCTCACATGCTCTATGGTCACCCAGGACGAGAAGGGCCAAGAGCTTTCTAGAGTGCCAAGAACACCACACCCAGGTCCTGTCTGAGCCCCCCCGCCCCAAAGCTTACTGCCTTCTCCTCTGGTAGGCACTGCCTGCCTCTGCGGGTCCCCCACGTTTTCATCCCTGCGCCCTAACACTGCTTTCACTTTGCTGTGCTCTAACCCATGTTTTACGTTCTGACGGCACAATGAATGACTGAAGCACCCTTCACCGGGGTTCGAGGTATCCCTGCTGAGATGAAAGAGAAGCAGGAAGAACCCTCGGCTTGGTGGATGCCACGTGTGTGGTCCCGACCCTGGACCAGCAATCCCAAGGCTGGCGGAGCCAGGAAGAGGCGCCGCTGAGGACCCCTGCTGTGAGCCCAGCACACGCCGAGCGCCACACAGCAGCATCCCCACCTCTCAGGCGGGGAGCCCCAAAGCTGCAAGAGGCGTGGCTGGCGCTTGGATCCGGGTCTCTTAGATGCCGCAAGTGCGGCTAAGGAATGGACTAGACGCAAGTGCCACGGGGCTGGGGTGTAGCACAAAAACCACACCACCTCGGTGGACCACATCGTCCAGGTTCCACATAACTTAGCTGTGCTGTGTGAATGGCCGAGAGCAGAGAAACTCTCCTCCCCTTAAGGTTCAGATGGGGACATACAAGCTCCAGGCATGAATGATGCATTTCATGGGAGAAATCCTAGGCTGTAAATGGTACCAACAAATTCAGGGACGTGAGAATGTAAAGGGACCACGGCCTCGTCCTCCTCCACGCTCTGGCATCCCTCCCACCCAAACGCACCCACATGGGCCAGCGCGCATCCGTGCGCCCCCTCGAATCCACGCAGGACTTTACTTTCTTCCTTGCTCTTGGATACAATCCCATGTCTTTGTCCCATGCTCCTCATTAGTCAGAGGAGAACCTTTCTCCTGTTCTCTCTACAAGGGGCTCCGCAACCCAGGGGTACTTAGGGATTTTCTATTTAATAAAAAGGGCAAAATACAAGACAAGCTGGCAGACAGAAATCCCCTGTGGTCTGAAACAAGGTCACAGAGGAGTCAATGTGAGGAAATGAAGTTTGTCTGGAAGCTCTACGTATCCCTAAGCAAATAAAGGACATTTGTTCCCGTGACCGCTAACGCAATGACCCTGGGGACCCAAATAGCCTCCCGGCCTGACTCGTATATATTTTTAATGAAAAATTGCAAATTAGATTAGCTTAATTTGACCACATCTGCCTTTTTAAACAAAGGAAATTACCATTTTAATGGAATGCCAGCTATTTGTCTAAAAGAACGAGGTCCTCGTGAGGTCTGCTTTGCCTGTTCTATTTCCATTTTTAAAAAGGAAAGAGAAAAAGAGGACTGCGGGGCAGAGGGCAGCTGGTCAGGCTTGAAAAACACACAGGAGTTGTGGCAAGCATGACAAAGGGGCTGAAAAGCACCAGGGAAAACCCCACCTGCGGAGAGGTTCTCGGCCACCTGAAACAGCACCGGACTCCTCGTGCGTCAACACCGCCCATGTCAATTGCCTTCAGGAAAGTTCTGCTGAGTCCCTATGGTGTGCCAGCCATGGTGTTGGAAGCCGAGGATTCAGCAGAGATCAAGGCACTTTCCAGAGAAGAGACGCAGGGAAGCAGCCAGAGGTCAACCATGTGAACGGAAGCCCGGAGTTGGAAGGGAGCAGGTACAAGAACAGGGGGTCAAGCACTCCAGGCCAAAGGAACGGAGGGGCTGGAAGGATAGGGGTGGGGCTGGACGGGGCTGAAAAGCCGGCAGGAACCCCGTCACAAAAGGCGACCAGCATGGAGGCCACCTTAAGGAGAGCAGGCTTTATGCTGAGGGCAAAAGCGATTGCCAACGGTCTTCTTTTCAAAATTTCCTCTGGCTGCCGTGCAGGAAGTGGAGAACTGTGAGAAAGATGAAGCCAAGGGAAGATGCAGCAATAATGATTCTGTCCTGCCTCTGGACCCCCTTTTCTCCCAGGCACACCTAACCTCACCTGTGCTCACTGCCTTCCCCGATGGTTCCACCCAGCCCGCCCTCCCTCCTCCTTGCCTGTCCCTGAGCCCTCCCTCCATGCGCCCCTCCTGCGTGGGCTCCTTTGATGAGCCCTCCTCTCTCAGGCATCCCCAGTCATCCCTGACTGTCTCCTCTTGACCTCTCCCCCTGTCACGCTCAGAAAGCCTATGTCCCTGCACCCTCAGTGGCCCTGGCCTTGCTGCCAGGCACCCTAAGCACAGGCTCGAAAGCTGACCCTCAGTCTTGTCTTTCTCAGTGGCTCCGTTCAGGCGGCAAAGTGACTTGCCTTCTGTTTCCACAGCTTCTCCAAAACCGCCCTGCCTGGTGGTGCCCCCAACCTCCCCATGGTCAAATCCTTGACCTCTTCTCAGTTTTCTTCCTCCTGGTGCAATTCTCACCCCTGACCGTAGGCCATTCCTCCACTGTAAATCTCCCCTCCTTCAGTCTGGATAGAGAACTAAATTTAGGCGGTTTCCACCCACCTTTCAGCTCACTCCTTTGCTGGCTCTAATTCCGGGATGAAAACCAGCCCCCAAACTCTACTCTCAGTGCCCTCTGCTCTTCCTAGTTTCCTTTTCCTGGCCGATGCCACAGGTCCACCGTTGACCACTGCTTCCATTCACTGTCCAGAGACAGGCGACTCCCTCTCAACCTCGGCAACTCTAAAACCCCAACCCCAGGGCACAGACAGACTTGCACAGGGTCTTCCTGCTCTGCCAGGAGCACCGCTCCTACAGCTAGAAAGCTCATTTCCACAACCTACATCTTTTCCTCTCTTCTTCCATAAACCGTTACCAAGTCTCGTCATAGGTCTCTCAACAGGATCCTCCACCACCAAGAGTGACGCCAGAAGATACAGCCTCCAGAGAATAGACCGTACGCGTTCACATCCCGAGGCTGCCACTGAGCAGCTGTGGGACCTTGGCTGGCCGCTAAGATGTTGTGCCTTGATTTCCCTGTCTATAAAGGGGCAAGGATACTGCATACTTGGTTCACAGGACAGTCGTGAGGATTACAGATAATGGGGCAAATCATTTGGCACAGCACCTGGTGGCACACGGTAAGAATCCAATTAATGAAAGTCGAAATGATTAATTCCACGGTCTCGGCTCAGCTCCCCCCACTTCCTTCTACCCCTAAGCCCACCCTTGGATTATCCAATATCAACTTGTCCCAACCAAGGCCATTCTAGATCAGGTGACAGCAAGAGGACCCACAGACACGCCAGTGAGACCAGCCAAGAAAAGTCTACACCCCCATTTCCAGACACGAATACTTACTGTTGTATGTCAGAGATGTTCTGTGGTTGTCTAATAGGCGACAGTAACTGACGTATGTATTGACCACCATGGAGAAAAGCTTACAGTGTACGATGGGAAAAGCGAAGCAATAACACAGAGCATACCAGCTGAGAGTGTGTGTGTGTGTGTGTGTGTGCATACAGGTGTGTGTGCATGCCTACATTCATAGAAAGTGACAAATGCAAATATCTATTTATATAAATGTCTTCCAGCCTGATGGAATACATCCTTAAGGAACCACATCTGCTTTGTTTACCATTATAGACTTAAGCGCCTAACTCAAAGCCAGGAACGTTTGTAGACATTGAATAAATACTGTTAGGTGAATAAATAAGTAGATTTCCCTGGATGTGCATGCATCCTAAGGTCTAGAGGTTTTATAACCTCAGAAGCAGTTATCCCCAGCTGCCTCGATGGCCAATGGTGTAGGTTTTAGGTTTGTTTTATTTGTTTTTAATAAAGAGTATTTTCTATTTTTCCACAATTAACATGATGAGTTATATAATAAAGTAACAAGACCTAAAGTAAATTCTTTAAGGTGAAGGTCCCTGGATTCAGGGCACAGGCTTTCCCCAACAGCAGAACCTGGAGTAATTTTAATACCTTCCTTCTCTACACTTTCAATGGGTGCTCCCAACCCTTCTTACATTTGTGTTTGCTTTTTTGTTGGCAGAGATCTTGTTACCATGAGTAGATTGCTAAACTCTTATAAGATGAATACAGGAGGGGCGCTTTGGGGTTCAGTCCATTAAGCATCTGCCTTCAGTTCAGGTCATGATCTCAAGGTCTTGGGATCGAGCCCCACATCGGGCTCCCTGCCTCTCCCTCTGCCTCTGTCCTCCTCCCTGCTTGTGCTCTCTCCCTCTCTCTCTCTCGCAAATAAATAAAATCTTCAAACAGATGAAGAGGAGCATGTCCACTCCTCACAATAATTCTGAAAAGTAGAACATCCTAGGATGAGGAGGTACAAACCTCCAGTCGTGAAATAAGTCAGTCACGGGGAGGTAACGTGCAGCATGGCGTCCACAGTTAATAACACTGTATGGCAAATATGAAAGGTGCTAAGGAAGTCAATCTTAAAAGCTTCTGAAAAATTTTTTCTAGCTTTGTATGAAGACAGTGGTAACCAGACTTCTTAGGGAGATCGTTTTGCTGTGTGTATAGATGTCAGATCACTGAAAACTAACGTAATGTTTCATGTCACCATGCGAGAATAAAAAAAGCAAGTCCTAGAGTCCTTGACCCTATTGTACATATGAAGAAACTAAGGCACAGGGAACTTCCTGGGATCACAAAAGGCAGAACGAGAACTCACCACAAGGTGAGAATGGGACTGAAACTCAGCCTCTTTCTCCGGTGCTGGTGGAGAGAGAATCTCTCGGCCATCACCGCCCATCACTGCCAATGACGTCATGCCCCCGGGAACGGCTTCCCTTCAGACACTGGCTACGTGCCTCACTTATCTTTGCTCCTGCTCATCTGTCCTGCTTGCCTCCCACCTAAAACAGGCTCAGTACGTGTCCACTGTACTGAACCAGGAGACAAAGCCCGTGGGAAATGAGCACAGCTCTGAAGGCCAGTTCTTCTTGTCCGCTCCTCCTCTAAGGAAGAATGTTTAAAAGTTGAGTAAGTTTTAAAAAAAAAAAAGTTAGGATGGTCTCCAGAGCAGGGAGAGAGTGATGGGTCCACTGGGTATGGAAGTCCTTAAACTGAGGCTCACTGATGAGCTTCAAGAGAGGCACCGAATCTGGGCATTGTGTGAAAAATACTTTCTGGCTGTGTTCCTGTTTTTTAGGGAGAGGGCAAAGCCTGTATCAGATATTCCAACAGAGTCCCAGCTAAGCTGAGGTCCAGCAAGATGACATGACTTCCGCCCAGTGGCAAATGGTGGTCAGTGGGCAGAGCTGGAGCCAGAGCCCAGACCCCCTCATTTCTAGCCTGAGTCTTCTTATAGACTGCCTATCTTGTGGCATGCTACTGTCCGTGATAAGGTCCCAGAATGCTGCATTTCTGCAGCTCAGAAAGATGGTCAGACAGCTTTATAGCTTTATTGAATTTTGTTTTCTGCAGACCACAATTTTTTGTAATGGTAAAATATTTTTGACGTGCCCAGGATTCATTCCTTTAATTCATAAGCAATCCATACAAATGTCAGGCATGCCAAAGTAATTTTCTTTGAAATGATTTATCAACCATATGAACACAAGTCATCGCATCTGATCTCTGGAATTAAAACCACATTTCTCTTCACAAGAGAAGGAGAGCGCGGTCATGACAAACAGGATGCATTTTCATTGGTCTGGGATGAGCAGGTCGCAGTCAGTAAGCAAAGAGGTAAACAAGAGGACACCTGGTCCAGGCCTCTCTCTCCATCCCACCAACGCGAGATCAATGCCCGGTGACTCCTTCCCAACTGACAGCATTTAATAACCATGATAATCACCCATCTACACCCAAATTATAGGCAGCTGCGACACTGTGTGCACACAGTGAAAACAGACCGCGATGAGGTTGAGGCAGTTGATGGAACAGAAATCACATTCCCGCAATGCAGCTTGGAAGAGGCTCGAGTTCGGCCCTGCAAGGCCTTCCGATGGTTCTCCCCAGAGGTGAATAGGTGAGGTGAGGAGGACAGGCTCAAACGTGCTGCTAGCCAGGGTGCAATTCTATCCTGGGTGTGCACTGCCCCTGAAAAGCCGGAGTCAAAATGCCAAGCTAAGGTTATTCACTTCGTTTGCTCCCAGAAGGATCCAGGCCCCCAATACCAGCCTGAAGCCTGGGATTTCATGCCAGTGGCACCTAATCAGAGCTTTGAAAGTCACTCCTACCTACGTTACATTTCTGTGTGGTCTGTAATATTCCTCTCTTTTTGCATCTTTGTCAAGGACTACCTTGTCTCAAACCTCTGGGTTTCACTATCTACAGAGAGATGGGCGCTTTCAAACCTCAGACCCAAATAAACACCAAATTGGATTTCAATTCAGCCCGTTGGAGTCCTCAAACTGCACTCAGATAAAAATGTGCCCAGCAATCCAGCCTGTTCTGTGCCTCAAAGTTCCTCATGTACAAATGCTCCCTTCACCAAACAACCTCCAAAATGCCTCCTGTATTTCTCGAGAAATATCAGAGAAAACACTTCCAGCAGGCATGAAGGTTTCTCAAAAACATCCAATTGGCATGGCATTTCTCAAAGTGTGTGGTACATACACCACTGGGGATTTGGGGAAGTACACAAAAATTTTTTCATTTAAGTAATTTATGTTTTATGTATCAAACCTGTAGTTTCAGATACATTATTATTTAAGATGAAATTGGAAAGAAAGGGAAACTGATTTAAAGTAAAAAATTTTTAATAAATTCAGGCGTTGAGGCCAGGAAGAGAGGCACCCGCAAGTCTGGGAGACGCAAGATTGGACGTGAGAGCAGAGGCCCGCTCCTGCAGCTGCCTGCGCGCATGTGCACAACTAGGTTGGATGGAGGGTGGGGCTGGCGGGTCACAGGCCAGGGAGGCGCACTTCTGACATTCTTTGGGCACCAATGCTGTTTCCAGAGCCTTTCATGCATCATCGCATTTTCCATAATGATCCTGCAAAGGAGAACTTGGTCTCCTTACTTTATCGACAAGCAAGAGACAGAGGTTCAACGCTCATCCAATATAACAAAGTTATGAATCCCAGGCGTAGGAAGTGTCTCATCTGGCCTCATAATACGGCTGCGCGGATTCACTGCCACCCAAGAGAAGGCCTCTCCGTGGTGAGTTACCTCCCTTCCATCCAGCAGAATGAGAGTAGAGAACAGTAAGAACATACTCCGCAAAGAAAGTTACACTTTCATACTTTAAAATTCCAAAGGGCTTTCACAACCATCAACATCTCCTTACCTTAAGCTATTACTTTCATTTGACAGATAAAACAGGCCCAGAAATGTTGAGCAAGTTGCCCAAGGTCACCCAGTAAGTGAGCAATAGAGGCAGGATCAGAATGGAGGTTTTTAGTCTATTGATCCAGAGGCTCAAAATCCTGCTCTGTGCTCTTTCCAGGATGCCAGATCCAAAACAAAACAAAACAAAACAAAAAAAAAAACCAAAGCTTTCCCAAAGAACCCTCTCAAAGAGGGGGATAATGGGAGCTCCATGATGTCTTGTGACCTCTAGAATTACAGTGGCATCCCACCCAGCAGGGGTTGGTCCAAGAGTCCAGGAGAGCAACGCCCATCCCTTCCCCATAGCTGAGGACAGTGCGCTCACATGGCGAGTGAGTTGCTGCTAGTGGTTATGGAGCACTCACATTGTCATCCCCGGAGAGCAACATCTGGTTGTACATGGAGCCTGAGTTACTGTTCCTGTCAGCTAGAGCTTTCTCAGCCTTTTCTACCAGAATCATACACTCCTTCAGGAAGGGGATCAAGACTCTCTTTCTCTGCACCCCAACTTCCCTCCTTGCATAAAAACAGTCCTGAAGGAGGTTAGATGCATTCACTGGCCTCTCCGTCATCACCAATGCCGCCTTCTTCTCTTTGTTAACGATGGGTCAGACTGTGGGTTTTGCCGGCCTGCCTACTGCTAAGTTCCAGTGACTCAGAGTGTGGACTCTGGAGAGAGACTTCCCAAGTTCACAAACCAGTTCTTGACCTCGGGCAAGTTATTTACCCTCTCTGAGATTCAGTTCCTCCTCCATCCGAGAGGAATGACACTAATGCCCACTACTCAGGGTCTGCAGGGCCCAACTGAGTTAATCTGGGTGAATCCTTTCACTTGGCTCCCTTATCCATTCTTCAAGACTCAGTTTAGATCATCTCCTCCAGGAAGCCTTCCTGGACAGGCCTACCCTCCCACCCACGGTGGCTAGTACCACATCCGCCACACGGCAAATGTTCAGTAAATATTTATCAAGTGAATGTTTAAGGGGAATATCCCAAACAAAGGAGAATCCTCAGAGCCCAAAAGAAGAAAGATGAATTATTGGGATGACAATGGTAGGGCCCCTCTCCAGGAGCCTAGGGAGCCTGCGTAGGACGGCAGAGAGTCCCCCCACCAGTGCACACTGTATTGATGACTGCCTCTATCACCCCCACACATGGGGCTATTCTGCAAGCTGATAAGACTTACAATGAGGCCAGCCTGCTTGCCAGCGCTTTCCAGGTACGTGCATACCTTCATGAGGCAGCCTTGTTAGCTGATGGGTTGGGACAAGGTAGCAGGATGACAATAACTCGTGCCTTTGAAATAATTGGTACCCAGAGACTATACTCAGTCCAAGATAAAGTGTCATGAGGCAGGTCCCCATCACCCTGGGACCAGGCCACAGAAACCTGAGCTGTAATATATCTGTGCCTCCCCCCTCCCCATCCCCCCAGGAAAAGCAGAACTTAGTCCAGCCGCGCCTGGCATTAAGCAATGTATCTGGCCTTGGATCATTAACTTATATGGCTGACGAAAATACAGTAACAAATCTGAAATATTTGCTTAATTTATCTCTCTCCCCCTAGCCCTTCTAGCAGCTTCTGATAGGATATGCAGAACACATTCTTCTCTCAGGAAGACAGAAACAAATCTTTGGGGAAATTATGAGAGTAAATAAAGCAGGAGTCACCAGGAAACCACAGCTAAACAAATACTCAACAAATCTAATTGATTCGCTAATTTGGGAATTTGGCAGATTAACAGGGCTTTACTGCAACTTTATGGATAATATTTCCATAACTTCTTCCTAGTTAAGTGATCGATAAAATCTAACACTATAGCACCTGTTTATTCCTAAAAAGGAATAAGCAGCGAGAAAAAGACTGCAGAAAGGATTCCAAATGCACCAGCCTGTTGTAACCTGGCATCCTAGACATGCCAGAGAGACCTACCCAGGAGGTATATTGTGGACAAATCCACTTGATTTCCCAACAGGGTGACACTGCAGGCATTTGGGAGACCCCAAGAGGGCCTGGGGTCTTAGCCAGAGGAATGGGGTAGAGTGGGGCCATCTGTGTGCCAATGACATGATCCTGAAGGACACACAATGGAAGGCAAGCATATGTGTGTCCCCTCGGAGATGGGCACTTACCATTTATATTTTAAAAGCTTTTTATTTTTCCTGAAAGTTCTCTTTTTCTAAGTCACAGAAGCGCACATAGGATGCCGACAATAATGCCAGAAAATGTTTGAGATATACCAGAAGCCAGGACATCAAGGAAAGACCCTATTGTGTAACCGTGATAGCTCCTACTTATTGAGAGCTGGACAATGCGTGAAGCGAATTTTTGCAAGCAAGAGCTCATTTAATTCTAGCAAACCTACCGGGGAGAACTCAGAGCTCCGGTCCTTCGCTGCTGGGTTTTAATGCCTCATTATTAAGAAAAAAAAAAAATCTGTGAGTGTTTCCATTATTGACAAACACTTCCCGCCTGCAGAGGTCCACACCACAACATCTCACAGCTGAACGGGGTCTTGGGTGCAGACCAGAAAGACTGCACCGCATCCTCCCCAACAGTAGAGGGAAGGTTCGTGTAGGGACTACAAGTCAGCCTTTGCAAAGTGTATTTTATAAATTAATGAATTCTGCGTTTATTTTCAAATGCAAAATTTTTTGTTCATAGAGAATAAAGAAACCACAAGGCTTGCACACTCTGGGAGAGTTTAACTTCTTTGCTGGACTCGCGATCTCGGAGGTCAACAGTCCCTGAAAATAACATAATTAGTCTTCAGGCTCTCACAACGGTCCGGAAGCAAGTCTCATCCACTCAGCTTGAATAAGGGGACTCGTCAGAGACCTGGATTGCACTCGCAGACTTTAAGATGACTGAGGTTTTCTTGCCCTCACTGTGGGCATCCATGCATCCCTCCCAAAGCTGCGGCCAGGGACCCTGAAGCCTCTGGCCAGTGGGGTAATCACCAGGTCATAGGGCAGAAGACAACAGTGTGCTAAGGGGAGCTCCAGCAAGGGACCGTTTTTAAGGCCTATCCCCACAGTCAGAGGCTCTACCTAGCCAGCCCACCATACCTCCCACCAGCCCATGCGGAGTCTGTGACATGTGTGAATGACTCCAGGAGAGACTCTCATTACTACTGGAGCCTCCACTGGGAAGAGGCTCAAGCCAGCTTGGAATGGGAAGATTCACAGATGGACAAAGAGACCAGTGAGTCCTGCAACTAAGGGAGGCAGAGTCCTGACTCCCCACCAGTGCTCATCCACCCTGTCTACCCAGAAGAGCAAATCTGCAACATAAACTGCGTTCTCTAGAAAGGGGGGCCTTGGAATTAGAATATCTTATTCCTATTTGGAGGGATCAAGAGGAAGAGCTTTTAACATAAATGGATTTTGGGATCATGCAGAGAGCATGGCAGGATGACACCATGGTGGCCATCCAAGGGCTCCTTGCAAGGCCTTGGGACTTGAGACGGCTCTCGAGAAGGCAAGTACACTTGTAGCCAAGGAGCCGGGTGCTACATGGGCACACAACCAAACACAAATGGTGCCAAGAACAGCTGGCAAGGAGGAAAGAAAAGGGTGGATCAAAGAAAAGAAAGTCCAGCTCCAGACAAACCGGAGATGGTTCCCACTGCCCAGCAGAAGGTTCTTCCGCTGGCACTCACATACTTACCAGCAGAGCACCCACCGGAAATCCCTCCCCAGCCCACTCCTGGACGTCCTACTTTGCTGGAACCAAAGTCAATAGATGGGTATTGGGGCAGAGCAAAGAGAGGGCCAGTCTCCCAACTGAGGCTGCCAAGCATCCCTGCACCAAACCCAACATACAATCAGGGCCCAGGGGCCGTCCCTGTTGGTTCCAGCAGACTAGAACATGAGGCGAAGTGGGTAGCAAGTCCCACTCAGAGAAACACTGTAGCTGGAGGAAAAGCACTAATGCTCAGGGAATTCCTATCTTTGCACTGTTCTAACAAGCATAAGGAACAGATGCACCCAGGGGAATTGGGGAAACTTGGCAAAACGACAGCTAAAAAAAAAAAAAAAAAGATAGCCAGTAAAGGGTAAGATTTATTAAGTGCTAGCCATGGGCTGGCCTTACCTACATCAACAGACTGAGTCCTTACACTGATGCTTTGCAGAAGGCACTATTCACATTCTCATCGAAAGCTGGGAAATGGGGGCTTCCAGAGGCCATGTAACTTGCCTCAGGTGACACAGCTAAGTCCCAGAAAAGCCTGCTTGGCCTAGCCCCTGTGTGTATAGATGTGCACACTCTCCACACCCTTCTCCCTACACTGCGTGCACCGTCCCCTGTCACCCCATCAATCCTGGGATCCCGGCACCTCTTTCTTTTAGAAGAAAGCTAAAGGGGTCTTTACTCCGGAAAGGCTTGCATTCCATCTGAGATCTCAAGACTCGGGCCTCGGGTTTCTCTGGGAAGAAGGGGGTCCTTTATTACTGTTCTCTTTGAGGAAGTTCTCTGTCCCTCCCAAGGAGCTCCAAGGAGTCCCGCCTGTTGGTCAGGATTCCACCTTGAAGTCAACACTGGAAAGTCACGGAAGAGGGGTTCCAAGTCCAACACTGCGTGTCTGGGAGAAGACAGGCCGGTTTATTCCAGCTCCCCCCACTCAGAGGGGGTCTTCATTTGTTTCAGTGGAAGCTGTTAGGTTTCTCTCTGAAAAGCTTTTAGGAAAATGTACAACCATTGCAGATAATCTAGTTCTCATGAGATTAATATGCTTATAGACATAATAACAAAACAGACTTGCGCATCTCCCCTAAAATGAATTTCAATTATGGAAGGAAGCATTTCGCAGGTTTGAATTCAGTCAGCATTTTTAAATGTCACTTTTTATTGACAACCATCTGGAGTGGGGATGAGGTGTGTTTTATGCCACTCGGCCGAAGTGATGTCTAGCCTGTGTTATTTCCTATTTCACTGTAATTAATTTTCTATTAGTGAGTAGGAAAGGAGGTGGAAATGTGAGCGATGACATTAGACATGACCGTGTGTGTGAATACAGGGGCTCCCCAAAAGCAGCCCTGGGGAGTCAGATCTCAGCCGGTCCCCCCAGCAACATGAAAGCTGGGGCTGCCTAAGGCAGGGGCTCTGAAAGCCTGTTGTTCTTCACCGAGTGAAGGGGGAAAAGGAGCCCAAAAAGCGATTTCTAACAGAAATATGAAAAATAAGAAAAAGTCTATTTTTAAATTGTTTTTAAGATTTTAATTGTTTATTTGACATAGAGAGCGAGATCACAAGTAGGCAGAGAGGCAGGCAGAGAGAGAGAGAGGGAAGCAGGCTCCCTGCTGAGCAGAGAGCCCGATGCGGGGCTCGATCCCAGGACCCCGAGACCATGACTCGAGCTGAAGGCAGAGGCCCCAACCCACTGAGCCACCCAGGCGCCCCGAAAAAGTCTATTTTTAATGGCAGCGATCCCAATTTTGGAGATAGTTCTGAACATTATAGTACAAGTTGAGAGGCACAAGCAAGTTCACCTAGAGGTTCCCCTAAACATGATCTCCAGTGGGGCGGCTCGAGCCCTGGTTAGAAGCATCATCCCAGAGCACAGACGAGCGGCGTCCGCCCTCCCGGTGGATGGGAAACAACAGGCTCGCTCTGCGCATGCTCACACGGAGGGCCGGCGCCGCGCTTGCGGTCACACAGCAAGGTCACTTCAGAACGACGGCCACCACCCCCGTTTCACTTCTTCTCCTCACCTCTTCTCCATTTCTTCTCGGCGCCATGTGACATAAGATAGGCTGCCACCTTCAACCTCAGTGACAGAGAAGGAGGAAGGAGCAAGAGGACTGCTCAGGGATCAAGCCCCAGGGTAAGTTCTGGAATGCCGGCCCTCCCATGGCAGGCTGGACAGCATCCACACTGCCAATTCCTCTGGCGGGGGCTTACCTTCTGGGTGGTGTAGACTGGGGGGTGGGGTACGAAAACAGCTCCCCATTTCCATCCTCCTAAATTTCAATCACCTTGACTTTAAAAAAAAAAAAAAAACACCACCACTGTGGTTTCAACTACATCCAACAACATTTATGGATGTCTGTGAAATGCCAGGCACTGTTGTAGATGCCTGGGATAAAATGGTGAACAAAACAAAGATCCCTGTCATTGTCAAATTCACATTCCAGCAGAGAGAAGAGGCAAACAATACATGTGATAAAGACAGCACTGAATGCGTTGAAAGGGAATAAGTACTAAAACAAAAATGAAAATGTAGAGGCAGGTGGGGATGTGGGGATGAAAAACACACTTAGTGCGGTGGAAATGGGTGAGAGTAATAAATCAGGTGATGTGGGAGGCCTACACTGACACAGTGGGACACGACCCCAGACCTGCAGGAAGTGAGCAAGTGAGCTGAGCAGTTATCGAGGTGAAGAGCTCCCAAGGGAGACTGTGCAAGGGCCCTGAGGCCCAGTGTGTTCAGGGAACAGCAAGGAGGCCAGTATGGCTGGAAGAGAGTGAGCAAGGGAGAGAGGAGGAGACCACTCGGAGAAGCCGCAGGAAGCCGGATCGTGATGGGGTTGTAGGACACAAAGCACTGTGGCTTTTCCTCCAAGACACACGGGGAACGTTAGCCAGGATTTGAGCAGACAAGTGAAACGCTCTGACGTGTTTTACAAGGACCGGTGCACCTTCTGTGTGGAGCCACGACTGCGGAGCAGGGAGGCCGCCATGATAGATGCAGGCAGAGCAGGCGGAAGGCGTGTGCGCTCATCAGAAGAGAGCCGTTAGCTGCGGCCAGGACGGGTGCCACGGGGGTGAGGAGTCAATCACGGAGCAGACCTGCGCTCGCGTCTCTGCTCCTGCAGCCACACACTCAAATGCCAGCTGGAGTCAAACGGATGAGCTGAATCAACAAGGTTGACCAGGTTCACGTGGAGGCCAACTAGATAGAGCAGGAGCCACCCCTGTGGGAAGGGGCAGCTGGTGCTCAGTGCCAGCCACCTGTCTCCACAGGGGCCTGAGGAGTCTGAGGATTTTCCACGATAGGACATCCAAATATATGGGGCTTGGAGGGACATTCTATAACTTTTATCTTTTTTTTTTAAAGATTTTATTTTTTTTATTCGAGAGAGAGCGTCAGCACAAGCAGAGGGGAGAGGGAAAAGCAGGCTCCCTGATGAGCAGGGAGTCTGACAGAGGACTCAATCCGAAGACCCTAGGATCATGACCTGAGCTGAAGGCTAAATCCACCTTGTGGATTTAACCCCTGGGTCTGTCACTGCTGATGCACGTGCACTGATAGTTTCATCTTTTTTTTTTTTCTTAAGATTTTATTTATTTGACAGAGAGAAACACAGCGAGTGAGGGAACACAAGCAGAGGGAATGGTAGTGGGAGAAGCAGGCTTCCTGCAGAGCAGAGAGCCCAATGCGGGGCTCGATCCCAGGCCCCTGGGATCTGACCTGGGCCGAAGGCAGACGCTTAACAACTGAGCCACCCAGGCGCCCCTGATAGTTTCATCTTTGAAAAGCAAGCCGACACACATACAACGAGTTATACTACATCGGGACGATCCACAAAGTTTGTTTCCAGGGCTTATGGTGTTTTTATCCTCAAGAACGTATCACTGCTCACTCTGAACCCATCCAGGAATGCAGCAAGCATTTACAACAGGAGCTAGCAGGCTGAACTCCTTTCAGTTTAACGCTCTTAATAATCAACAATTAGGAAAATAAAGACAACACACACTCGTCAAAGATGCAGGAAGCCTTTGTCACTCACTGTACAGGAAAACTTCATCATCAGAAACCCCACACAGGACAGAGCTTGCTACAAAGCAATGGAGGCAGAGCAGAAGCTATCCTGAGCTGAAAGAAGCTAATGTCTAAATTCACCACTGTTTAGGTCAAGAATGCAAAATCCACCTGAAATGATTTTGCAAGCATCCAAGGGAAGGAACAGGGAAATCTCATCAATTCATATAATTACTGACACCTTGCATAATGAGCTTATCTTAGCCTCATAAATCAGCTGAACCACAAGTTATTAAGTGTTTGAAAGGGGAGAGAAGCTGGAGGTGTGCTTTGTGGGAGAAGGGCCAGGGCAGGAGGCAGAAGGCAAAAATGGCAGCTGCTGTCCCTGCACTCTCTCCTCCAGGCAGAAACCAAGGTCCTCTCCAAGCAACAGAGGGCAAGCGCCACTAGACCCCTGCCTCGCCAAGAACAAGCCTAGGGGCTGTCCTGCCCCCGGTGAGCCAAAGGGGGATGCTTCTGTTTCTCTGAGGCTCCACACTGCCCCCCAGCTACCCAACCAGCAGGACCAAGAGGGACCAGCCTGCTGACAAGACCTGGATTGCAGAGCCCAAAGCAAAGGGCAGGCTTGGCTAATTCCTTTTCCCAGTTACGCCAAATGCATTTTAAGTCCTAATTTGATGGGACCTGTCTTTTCTCATGCTTAGAAAACCACGCAAGGAATACACAGCTGTGTCATGGATAAACCGTGCAGCCTCACAGAGACACCCCATAGGCTTTCTGCAATGGCCGAGCCCCGAACTCTGCTCTATTCACCGATCTGGCCCAGCCAGCTGAGCAGAGAGAAGAAACAAAAGCCTTCAGGGCCAGGCAATAGCCTGACTCCATCATCCTCAGCTTGGCATCCCGGCTCTCATCCTGGTCCCACAGAAAGAAGGGGGTCCATAGTTCCAGGGAGGTCAAATGAGAGGACATGGGCTGCTCGCTCAAGAAGCCCAGCATCCTAAGGAGGGCACTCGATGCTGACAAAACCCGTAGCCCAGGAGCCAGGCATCTACAAAGGCAGAGGCTCGCTAGACAGTCACACACAGAAGCGATGTCTACCCCTGGCGCTCCACGCCTACGCCAACCCCCGTGGGTGTTAAAGACATCTGGAGGAAGGTATTAATTCTGAGGATGAGGTGCGAGTCAGTGAGAGTGGACTCCCCCAAGAGCAGGAAGGCCAGGCAGGTATGGACGCCTGCCCACAATGCTGAATGCAGCCCATGTGACCGGGGGTGGGGGGGCATGGCAGAACACCTGTTTCCTGACAGCTCGGCCTTGCCAACGCCTACCTGCTCAGCATGCGATCCATGCTGAGCCCTGGGTGCCAAGGGACTGTCGCCATCAGCAGAAAGCCCATTTGGATTCAAAGCTTCTATCATTCTACTTACAAGGCCTCCAAGAGGACAACTCTTCAGAATTACAGGCAGACAGATGGGAAGGGCACGGACTACGTGTCTGGCACTGTGATAAGGACGATGCATGCATTTTCCACTGAAGTCTCTAAGGGAGGAGCCACAAAGAGCTTTGACTAGGTGCTCAGAGCACAGACCCTGGCTCTCTATCCCGGCTCTTCTACTTTCCAGCGGAGTCACTGTGGGCCAACGACTGAACTGTACCTCAATGTTTGCCTCTGTAACATGGAAATAAAATAGTAATTGTCAATAGTAAGTCCCAAGTAGGGCTGTTGAGGATTAAATGAATTACTTAAGTCAGTGCTTCAGAAGCGTTAAGTGTGCATGTTAGGTACCATTAACTTCTGCTATCGTATCAATTTTACATTGAGAACAAGGAAGCATGTGGAAAAAAAAGTAACTTGCTGAAGGCCAAAGAGCTAGGAAGTAGCAGAGCCGGGTCTTGGACTAAGGTCTCATCCCTCCGCACTGAAACATTAAGAGCATCCTGGGATCCTGCCTAAAATGGTTAAAACAAACTCAGAGAGAATTAACAGCTTAATTATATCCATGAAATATGTACTGGAACAGGACATAATTTCATGGTCTGGAAAAAAGAGATATAAGATCTATACTTCAAGCCCATAGCTGTCATTGTAAACCAACTCCTGTCTAAGGAGAATGGGCAATTTTAAAGGAATTGATCTTTTTTTTTTTTTTTCCTCTAGGGAAAGGTGACAACACTATGCTTTACTTTAAGCTACACTTCACAACTGGGGAGACACTTGGGAAGAGACAGAAGAGAGGGAAAGGGCAGCACCAACAGGCTGAACCCAAGGGCAGGATGTCATCATAAAAATTACACCCTGCTGGGACCTAGGATCCCCCCAGATTCTTGCAGTCACTAACTGGCTGGATGCACCTAAAAGGGGAAGTGGTGATTATGTTAGGGAAGTATTCAATGAGCCCATTAGACAGTGACCCAGGGGTGCTTTCTTATTATCATTATTATTATTTCAGAGAGAGTGAGTGAGTAGGAAGAGGAGCAGAGGGAGAGAGACAAGCAGACTTGTGTTCTGTGCATGGAGCCCAACATGGGGCCCAATCTCACGACCCTGAGGTTCATGACCTGAGCCAAACGACAAGTCAGATGCTCAACTGATTGAGCTACCCAGGTGCCCTAGACCCAGGGGGTGCTTAAATCTTGCCTGGGCCCATCTTCCTCTCCTTCTCAAGGTCCTTGAGGAAAACAGATGACCAGAAAAGCACAAAGCACTACTGTTGTGAATCCAGACCCCAATGCGAAACAACACTGGTCCTGGCTAGACCACACCCAGAATTCCTTTCACCAGGCTAACAGAGATCCTCATTCTCCCAACACAAAAGCAGACCCCAAGTCCTTCTGCTCTGAGAAAAAGCAATTTGTTGTACACCCACCATCATTCAGTAAAATGGAGCAAAGAATGTAAGAATATTTGGAACATACATCAGGTCACATCACTCCCTAACTTAAAACCCATTTGTGCAGAGAATGGCATCCAAGGGGCTGCTGCTAAGCCACAAGGCCCTGTAGGGTCTGTGCCCGCTTGCCACGTCTCCCACCCTCGCCTCTCACTCGCTCTGCTCCACTCCCCTCCACAGGCCCAACTCTCACGACCTTAGAGCCTTTGCAAATGATGTTTCACCTCCCTGAAGGGTTATTTCACTGTACCCCCAATTTATTTCCTTCTTAACACTTACTATCATCTGAAAACATATGATGTATTTGTTTTATTTATTTGACCTCCTAGACTGGAGGTCCCGTAAGGACAAAGGCCTGTCTCCACCATTCACTGCCGTGTCCCTAGCACTCAGCATATATAGCAGAAGGCAAAGGGTCCAGCCCCCCACCCCCAAGTCCGCCATGATGGAATTGTCTGACCAACAAAATGCAAGAGAGTGGAGGTGAGGAACGAAGACAGGGACACAGGCCCAGACTCAAGGATGACTCTCTCGTCTTGCTCTCATAAGGCCCCACTAGGATCCTCACCCCACTGACGTCAAAGAGAAAATGGCAAGAAAAACTGCACACTTTTGCTGTGGACATTAAGACCTTGTGAGCTCCGCCTCTGGAACACACTACCTCCTAAGGATTCCTGACCTTGAAGCCCATCAATCCTTGCCCTCCTCCTCAGGGATAAAGAACTCGTCGTCAATTCCAATCCATCCTTGAGGAAAAGTATGGGAAAAAGAGAGAAACATCTTAAGCTACCAGACGTGGCCACCATGTAGAGAAGACATCCTTTCTGGACTCCCACTAACGTTCTTTTTTAAGACTGCGTGACTTCTAAAGTCACTTGCAGTGCAGTGAGTCTCCAGTTTTCTGCTGTGGAAGGGGACACAAGCCTCCCCCAAGGACTGATTCCCTGGGAAAGTGAAACAGTATGTCAAGGAAAGAACGTATATTCCAGTAGGAGACAGACTGGGAGACGTCCCAACTCTACCACTTACGGGCTGTGCAGTCTTGACAGTGGTTCTTAGCGGCTCTGAGGCTCAGCTTCCTCAGCTGTAAAATGGGAGGGTAACTCCACCTTCCTCTCTGGGTGGGTGAGAGGACAGGCCCCACGCTGTGCCTGATGCTGATGCCTGACTGACGTCGTGTCAAGGTCAATCCCATCTGCTTCCCCACCCCTTCCCCAGATACACACCCGTGAACAGAGCCCACCATGCCCCTGAGCAGGAACTTCTAAGTCTGAGGGAACCCCAGGTCATCACACAGTCTCCAAAGTGTCCTGACCACCCACCGCCAACTGCATCCAAGAAATGCCAGACATGGTCCCAAACCTCCCCCGTCCTCCAAGATGATTTTCCCTTTCTTCATTCACAGCTTGGAAGGACACCGTACTGTGATGCACCAAATGGGTACGTTTAAGCCCTGTTATGCCCTTCACAGGTGGCATACATGCCTTGAAATCCAAGGGAGAAGGACCAGACAGAATCCAGGAGTTCAGGGACATCCTAAATCCAGGAGCAGTGCACAGGTGGAGAGGGGGCTGCACCCAGACAATGGCATGGTGCGGGCTCCCATACCAAAGTGGGACTGGGCTGCAGACCAGAGGAAAAGGCAATGTAGCCACGTGACTCCGCAGAGGACCTGGGTCAAGCCTCAGATCTGCCATGTCCCACGTGTACAAGCCTCTGCATCCCCTTCTGTAAAAGGTCCTAATCGTAATACTCAACTCCTCGAGTTCTTGCCAGGGTTGTGATGATGCACAGACATACTCAGCACACAGTAAGAATTACATGGGTAAAAGGGATACAGCAGGTACTCGTGGAGGACTAGCTGTTGTAGTAGCCATCACTGGGTCGGCAAAGTCAGTTCTGTCTTGCTTTCTGAGGTTCCTCTGCTAGGCTGGAAGGCTGCACGTGCAAACATAGCAATGACTCAGTCCTTCAGCATCTATGAAATGCTGGATGTCCGGCCCTCAGGGAGCCTGTGCCCCCGCGAACATTCAGTGTTGCTCAGTTGAGCATCTGGCAGGCACTCTGTACATTTCAGGCCCAGGCTGAGCACTGGGGGAGGAGGAAGGGATGCTAAAGCGAAGCCAATGTGGATGGTAGGACAATGGATGACTGGGAGCAGCCCACTCGGGCCATCACACAGCCAGCCTTCCCGAGCCCCAAGAACGTCTTCCATTGGCTTCACCACACCTCCCATCACTACAGCAAGACCTTCTTACCTCTCAGTCTTCCCATTTTATACCCTTATCGTGCTCCTGATCCTGTGCGCTCACAGACACTTAATCAAGGTGTTTGCCTGGTTTATTACAACACCTTCCAGCAGATCTATTTCCCCTTATCGGGCAGCTCCACCATGGCACCCGCTGGTGTTTGAAAAGATCTTCCCAAGGTATCATTTCACTTGTTCATGACGATAATTAATTTTAAGCACTGATCAAGATGTTCAGGAGAACCAGACTCTGGAAATTGATGGCCAGGGGGGTTTATCGGGACAACCGGGCCTTTGTAAGATGTTACAAGCAGGCTGGCTGTAGGAAGCAGGGAGAAGTCTGCGTTGGATAACCATCTCGGTGGCCGCACGGATCACTGCTATCAAAATCTGTTACTAGTTTCATTATTCCCAACAAGTTCCGTTTTTGTGCCCATTGGATAATTGGCCAAGGAAACATCGCTGCATTTTAACGGAGCCAGCAAGTATTAAATAGAGACGAAGGCCCATGCAGCCTAGGGCACAATGCAAAGAGCAGGCTAGTGGGAGGGGTTCTGACTCTGGTGTTCACAGCCCTGAGCAGAGCTCGAGGCAAGAGGAGAGTGTGCCACTCCAGCTCCCCAGCAGGCAGCAGCCAAGGAACAGTCAGAGATATCCCATGCACAGGGACAGTGGTTTTCTCTCCTTACAGGTCTGCATGGAGTGGGAGGCTGCAATGAGCTAAAGGACTAGAGGCAGGAAGGACAGGTGCACATAGCCAGAAATGCAGAAATGCTACCTTGAGAAGAACAACAAGCTTCCCGAGGAGCACACCAAGTCTGGGGACCACAGGAAAGGAGGTTTCCTAGCATCTTGCTTTGGATAAAACCCAGGGTCAAGTCACAAATTCCTGTGCTCCTCAATATCAATGGCAGCATGGATTCCGGCTGGAAGGTCTTTACCCAGCATGCTCCTAGGGACCAGGCACGGTTCTGGGCCCTACTGAGGACCCAGTGTGTTCCGTGTCCTCAAAGTCCAGTGAGGGACACAAGCCAACAGAAACAGGTGGCGTGTGATCGACTGGCAGAGCTAGTTAACCCAGATGGGGATTTAGCCAAGACTCCCCACAGGGGCCTGCAGGGTGGATCACGATTCCCAGGTACCAGGCCCCGTGGGCCTCACACAGGCACGGCACGATCTAGTCATGCAAAGGAGGGTGCCCCAAACTACAGTAAATTAAACAAATGCAACAGATAGTGACAATTCCCCAGAACACCAAAGTCTCACTTCATCCCATGGCTTTAATCCTCTCCAGGAAAAAAAAAAAAAAAAAAGCTATTTAGACCTTAAAAACAAACAAACAAACATTAAATATGAATTTCCCCTGTTCTCTCCAGTCCTCGGCCCCGCAGTAAAGAAGAGGCTGAGTGCCTGACACAGCCACCACGGAGAAAGAGGAATGTGGACGAGAGGCACTCCAGGAATCTGAGGCAGAGCCCTCCGACTCCAGATGACCCCCAAGATAAACAATCCACCCCAGCGACAAAGCGTTGAGGGAAACAAACCACATGTCATAAAGACGGAGTGCGTGAGCCCAATGCAACAGTGGCTTCATTTTCCAGGACTGCAAGCCCCACTCAGCACAGAAGACACTGCTAATTCATCAGAGCGCAGGTGTGCACCTGAGGGCCCGCGGTGCCTCAGGGCCTCACTGACAAGTGGCTGGGCTCAAGATGATGCTGTCATCCAGTCTCTGCCCACCCGGGCTCCACACTGAACAGCCGGCGGCCACAAAGAAGAAGTTGAAACAGAGTGAAAAATGAGTTGGGCTTCCAGTCTGTAGTGGACAGGCCTGAAAAACGTGACTCATGGGAGATCGGTATGTGTGGGGAGAGCTTTCGGGACCAAAATGTGCCACTTTTGCATTAAGCAATGAACCAACTGCAGGGCTGTCCACGTCGTTTTAAGCAGGAACATGGGGGAAGCTCAGGTCTCTGCCTGGAGAGGACAACTCCCAGGCCAACAGGAGGAAACGCTGCTGGCTCAGCAAGAGGCCCTGAGCACAGAAAGAGGACTCCGAGCCCTCAGGGGAAGCCCGGGAACATCAGTGGAGTGTCCACTGGGGTCTGGGACCCAAAGCAAGCAGAGCGTGCTGCCTTCTGACAGGACTCAAGTATGAGAGATGGAGAGGTCCTTCTACAGAAGAGTGATGCGAATAGGCTGACATACATGTGCAAGAATGTCCTCCAGCGTCCTGGGCCGGGGTGGTGGGGGGATGGGGGGTGGGCTGGGAGGGGGACGCGGAAATGGGGGGAGGGGGCAGAGAAACCCGATTTCATTGAACAGAAAA
>CM053607.1:105947756-105979510 GCA_028646535.1 Procyon lotor | reverse complement strand
CAGCACTCACCACGACTGTAATTAAATACGTATTTGGGTAACTATTTAATAGCTGTCTCCTCCCCTGGACCGTAAGCTCCAGAAAGGCAGGAATGGGCTCTGCCATTCGGTGCCACATCCTCAGGGCCCACGACAACCCCAGCACCCAGCCCGCCCTAGGGAAGTCTCAGGTGGCACCACAAATTCAGTCTTCCCCTGAAAGAGATGAAGAGACAGAGGCCCAGACACAGGAAAGGGCCTTCCCAAGGTCTTGCCATCTTTGTCAGAGCCACGGTTTAAACCCTGGACTTTAAATTCACAGTTGAACCCCTGGCCCACACTGATACCTACACTACTCCAGCCCCAAGAGATCAATCCACTCCGTTATCCAAAGGAGAGCATAAAGCCCAAAGATTTGTGTTCACCTCCTGGATCTGCCACTTAAAGCTCACAGGATTGTGGTAGAAATTAGACTAGGCGACGTCCTGCTGTGGCGGGCACGGGCTCAGGCACACACGTGACCTCTCCAGGGAGGGAGCTCTTCGGAGGACAAGTCCTGATGGCTGTCGGCTTCCTGTGCGTCAGCCCCCAGCAGGCCAGAATGGTCCTGTCCTTAGAAGGCAGGAAAGCATTCTGTGATGAGCAGTTACTGTCCTCCCTGCCACCAGGCAGCAACCAACAGGGTTCGATGACAATGATCAACACATGACACTGATCTTGCCACACCAACAAAGTGTTCAACATCAGGCACAATGAGCCACTTGACTGGTGATTCAGCTTAACAAGATGGCAGGGCTGGCTTCCGGTTTCCTGCCCATGCTGGCTTCCGGTTTGCATAGCCAGGTATTTAAGAAGAATTTAAATTTTTATTTCAATGTACTGGAAGCATTATTATTGAATATACCAATGGCTCCATTCTCATGGGGGCGAAAGAGCCAATCCCGCAGCCTAGCTCACATTCAGTCCATGTCTGGACAGCCTCAGTCTCATGCAGGAGAACCGTGTCCTGGAAGCTTGTCACCACTGGCATATTACAGTGATGGTTCAGCCAATCCTGTAATCACCTATTTTTGTTTATTTGTTTGTTTTAATTTTTTTGCCCATGATGTTTTAGGCCCCCTGTGAGGCCCTGGGGATTCAGCAATGACGAGATACAGCCTCTGCTGCAGGAAGCTCACAGTCTAGTGAACTACACTTGTAAAGCACTTGACAATCTACCAAGTGATTTCAACGAAACCTTTAGCCCATCTTTCCTGGCATTTTTATTATCATCGTATATGCCTTCCTTGGTCTGAGAAGAATTTAACAAAATTTGTTACCAGTTAAAATTAGGCCCAAATGCTTAATTACCTACATTTTTGCTTTAGGATTCTAAGGGGGTGGAACAAAATCTTGAATTTCTCTAGCAAACAGTGTGGCAGACTGCCGAGAAGCTGCCCAAAAGCCACTGCGAAGCTCCCTTTCCCTTACTGTCTCTCACAAAGACACTTGCCAGCCTCCCTTCTAGAGAGGGATCACCATCCAACCTAGTCCCAGCCACGCCGTGTCTCTAGGAATCTGGCCCGGGACTTGGAGGACAGCTTTTGCTCTGATTTTAAGGAAAGATCCTTCCAGGTGCCTTGGCCCTTACTCCTTCCCACTGTCTCCACATCACAGAGATGTAATGCTTGGAGCTGTAACAGCCACCTTGGCAATAGGAGGCAATGAGGAAGTCTGAAGGGAAGAACCAGAGTCACTCTCATTGCTAGTGCAGAGCCACTGACACAATGAGAACAGCTATATCCTTTGGAGACCATTCATTAACTAGGAAAAACCAAGGCCTGGGTGTTGACGCCATTGTAGGAGAGTCTCTCTGTGACCTGCAGCTACCCAGGCCTGGAATGCATAACTCGGGGCATGACAGAGCACATGTCTTTGAACTAGACACACACGGGCTTAGGCACTGCCCCTTCCTCCCTACATGAGTCTGGACAAGTTATTTAATTCCTCAGAATTCAGTTTTTTCCCATCTTCTATAAAATGAGAACTCTACAACTGCTGGCAAGAATGTAGAAGGATACAGCACTATGAAAAACAATGGGGTAGTTCCTCAAAAAATGAAGTACAAGGTTACCTTATGATGCAGCAATTGAATCTGAGGACATAAGCAAAAGACATGAAAGCAGAGACTCGAAAGGGTATTTTTGCACCCACGCCGAAGGCAGCATTATTCACAAGAACCAGATGTGGAAGCGATCCCAGTGTCCATCAACAAATAACAGATAAACATAATGTGAGTGTACAATGGAGTATTATTCAGCCTTAAAAAGGAAAGAAATTCTGACACCTGCTACAATATGGATCAAACCTGAAGACATTACACTCAGTGCAATGAGCCCATCACAAAAGGACAAACACTATCTGGTTCTTTCTATATGAGGTACATAGTCAAATTCATTGAGACAGAAAGTAGAATGATAACTATCAGGGGCAGTAGGGAGAGAGAAACAGTATTTCCATTTTACAAGATGAAAAAAAAAGCTCTAGAGATGGGTGGTGGGATGGTTTCTCTTAACGTGGGTACAACATCACTGACCTGCATACTTACAAACAGTTAAGATGGTAATTTTGTGTTACGTATATTTTACCACAATTTTTAAAAAATAATTTTAATTAATAAAAGATAAATAATCTTGTAACACTGAAAAAATAAAAGTATTTGGGGAAAAAATAAAAATAAATAAAAGATAAATAATTTTTAAAATAATTTTAGAAATTAAATAAAATGAAAAGAATTGTTAGTGAATTCATCGCTTGACAGACTACACCACCCCCACAGCCTGGCGGGCTAACTACCATCCCTGCAGTCCTTGCTCCTGTGTAACTAGATTATATAATGTAAATAACTAGACGTATATGAAATACCTATCATCTTTGTCCCAGATCGACGTATCCACAAAATACTTCATCTAGGGGGCCAACGGGCACAATCACTTGTCTCTCTAGGAAACCAAACCTGAGTCCAATGGTTTCCTGCCCTGAGGAAAGCAAAAAGATTTCAGCGAAGAGCCACATCCCAGGGTAGAACGTAACACCTGTTCCAGAGAGTGAGAGAAAAAAATGCAGCATCTTCAGAGATCAGAGTCACTGCTCATGGCTTTGGAATCTGAGAAATGTTTCAAAGGAGAGATGGCATGGGAGCTGGACTTGAGGAATGAGCCCATGTATTACACCAACAAGGGGTTTTAAAGACGATTCCGGCTAGCAGTGATAGCAACGTGAGCCAAGATGGCAGACCATCCCATGTCTGGTCGGAGGGAACTGGGCATAAGGACGAGCAGGAAAGACGAAAGCCAGATGAAGAAGCCGCAGGCACCAGGCAAGAAAGCCATACCTCTGTTTCACAGAGGAAGGGAAGAGATTAAGATGTGTGTCTATAGCCACGACACTGAAGACTATTCTAAGCACACCCCAAGTTCTCAATAATTGTTAACTCATTCCATGGTCAGCAGCAACTGCAGAGATCCTCCAAATGACTAGCAATGGTTTCTTCAGGTCCCGCTCAGCTGCCACGACCCCCTCCTATATTGCCTCCTATACTGCTATTACCTGGTCTACTTCTAAAGAGAATTAGGAGCCACAACGAACACTCAAAAAGGACTTCGGTTATTGATGGTCACCAAAGGCCAGTCCCGGCCCACCAGATATCCCTTATTATGCACGCTCCCAGATGGGACCCCACCAGATGGAACAGGCTACCACCCTGAAGGAACAGTGGCCCCACGTTCCTCCTCCCAGCCCAACTCCAAATCTGGGCATCTGGCTTCTTGAGAGCATCTGCCTATGTCCTTCTCTATATTCAAGGCAAGTAAACGAGCCCAAATAATTGAGGAATAAAAGCAGAAAAAATGGATAAGGAGATCCAATGCAAAAAAAAAAAAATTATTCAATTGAGTCCAATTTGAAGAAATTATTTCAAAGTTCTAATCGCTGTAAGTGATGAAACAATTCATGACAGAAATTGCAATTACCAGAAAAATGATCTGTTCTGCAACAGGAATTTTAGTGACATTTATAACACACAAGAAATCATGAAGCTTAATTATTTGAATTTACTGGGGCTACAGATGCCGTGTTGAAATCTAATTAAATAGATCCACCGAAACTGGCCAGCTGAAGAAATGGCAAAGTTGCTGAACCGTGCACTGGTTTTTAAAAGCAGTTCGTGAACAGCCTCCAAATAGGCAGTGAGTAATGATCTATCTTTCTCCCTCAACTGTCATTTGAAAAAAAAAGTGAGAGAGAGAGAGACATTTCTATATTGATCTCCAGTCCTTCACAATAGAATTTACTTCGACTCCTAAAACACATCCCCCATTCCAATGATCTTCAATAGATCTCCAGGATAAATGGAAACTCCCCTACTATTTACCTTTCAGTTCTTTCATCCAAACTCAATAAGGACTCAAGGAAACAGGTACAAATCCTCAAGTGACTGAGAAAAAGAAGTCCTTACTCCATTTTTTAAGAATGTTAACAGTCAAATATTAATAGCATCGAGAAGTTCTGCAAGTCTTGAAATATCAATGAACTGCCTGTTTAAATACTGAGTACTCCTTGTGGAGAAGCTTGTGATTATTAAAAAACTAACAACTACTCAAAGAAGAAAAAATAAAGAACACCCAAAGGTACCAAAAAAAATTAAAACTGCCAACAATCCCACCAAGCACATATAAAATTCCGGCCCCTTTCTTTCCAATGTATTTTCTTTTTTTAAGATTTTATTTATTTATTTGACAGAGAGAGAGATCACAAGTAGGCAGAGAGGCAAAGAGAGAGAGAGAGAGAGGAAAGCAGGCTCCCTGCTGAGCAGAGAGCCCGATGAGGGGCTCAATCTCAGGACCCTGAGATCATGACCTGAGCGGAAGGCAGAGGCTTAACCACTGAGCCACCCAGGCGCCACTCCAATGTATTTTCTAAGCATATCTATTTTTATCACAACATGACCATGTTGTATTTATCATCTTTACATCTCATTCTATTGTTATTTTCTCAAGCATGTTTAAGATGATTTCTTTAAACAATCTGCTATTCCTGGATTTCCAGCTTCTTCCCCCATGTTTTAAACTTTTATCAATAAACTGACTCACACCCACATATGTAAACCTGTATATACACCTTTTATTCCCGAGGAGGGATTCTCAGAAATGCACTTCTAGAACCCTGTTCACTGACTTTTAAATTCCTGATAAGACCAGCTAAATTGCTTTAACTAGAAGTTACATACCAATCTACATTTCTACCAACAGAGTCGATGAATAGCCCAAAGTGAAAACTATCTATTTTTTTTTCCAAATGCATTATTTGACTTTCAGTGCATACCCGACCAGTTTTCTTTCATACATTTCTCCTTGTTTTACTAATTCTGCTATTTTGTCCCATTTCCATTAACATTACAATTAACATTAGGGTCTTAAAGTTTCATTTAAAACATGATTCTCTTGGGGCACCTGGGTGGCTCAGTGGGTTAAAGCCTCTGCCTTCGGATCAGGTCATGATCTCAGGGTCCTGGGATCAAGCCCCACGTCAGGCTCTCTGCTCAGCAGCCTGCTTCCCCCTTTCTCTCTGCCGGCTTCTCTGCCTGCTTGTGATCTCTCTCTGTCAAATAAATAAATAAAATCTTAAAAAAATAAACAAACATGATTCTCTTATTGAACACACTCAGACCATTATATCAAATGTTTTTTCAGATTTTAGTTTTGTATGAGAGAGAGCAGGAACACACACACACACACACACACACACGTTGTGGGAGAGGCAGAGGGAGAAGCCAAATCCCGGCTGAGCAGGAGCTGACTTGGGGCTCAATCCCAGGACCTGGGGATCATGACCTGAGCTGAAGGCCAATGCCCTTCAAATGTATTTCTTTAAAGGGAGAAGTGTTGAACAGCTGACAAGTATTTCATGTTTACTAGCTGTTGGCGTTTCCTTTTCCGTTAACTGCCAGTTTATATCCTTCGTCCATTTTCCTAGGAGGGCTTTCGTACTGTGCCTATGCATTTATACATTGACAAAATCCTTTAGCAAAAAATATTTTCCAAAGGTATTTTATCACCATTTTTTTCCTCGGGCAAGTTTTTTAAACTTCCAGAAATGTTCATTTTATGTATAGTCATCAGTCATTTTCCTCCTTTGAAATCTTACTTCTGATGACTGGTATTAAGAAACTCACAATTTTTCCTAGTTTTATTTTTATGATGGCAACTTTTGTATTTAACCCTTTAAGAGAATTAAATTTTTTCTGGTATATTGTGTGAGGAAAGGCTGCAATTCTATTTTCTTCCCAAGTGGTTACTCTAGAATTCATCAGATAGTTCATCTTTTACCTTCAGCATGCACTAGACCCTCTTTGGTAATAGGCTCTCTGTTTAGACTGTTCTGTTCCATTCAACAGTAGCTTCCTGCACTAATAAGCACATGGTCTTCATGAGCGTAGTGTGGGTACATTCTAAATCTGGAAATGCAAATCTCCTCTGATTATACATCGTTTTCTAAATTTTCTGGCAATTCCAGCCAGCTTATTTTTTAAGAATTTGAGAATAATTTGACACATTCCAAAAAAAGAAGAAAGAAACCCCCAGCCGAGACGGTGATTAGAAGGGGGTGAAATGACACATTATTTTGGAAAGAACTGACATCTTTATCACACTGAGAGAAACTGGCAGCACATACCTCCATTTATTCGAGTCTTCTTTTCTGTCAGTCAATAAATTTTTGTGATTTTCTTCATATGGATTCTGCAGCATTTCTTGTCATGTTATTCCTATGTGTCTTACGAATTTTTACTCCTAAGTAAACTGCACTGAGCAAGGAAAGTCTGAAATGACGTGCCAAAATCTCAACACAGCCATGCGAAAGATCCACTTGTCTCTCCTGGCAAGGCTCAGCATTTCAGGAATAAATGAAGAGAATGAAGAAATGCATGAGTCATACGTGAATGAACGGATGGATGACAGACGGCTCCAGAGGCCCTGGTGGCAGAGAAGACCCAGGTGAGCGAGGCCACGTAGCAGACTCCTGACCCTTCTCTCACGCCCAGTGGCCACTCGAGATTCTCAAAGAAAAAGAAATCATCTTCAAATATTGATCCAACTAGCACTGTAGTTCTGTCCCTTAGACCACATTCTCCCACGACTCCTGCTCTTGCCTGCATGCCCGGGGGTGCCTATAATCACGCCAAGGACTTTCTTGGGAACTTCAGGTTTGAATAGAAGGGCACTGGCCTTTGGAACAGAGTCGGTATGTTGTCAGCCCTGAGGGATATCACAAAGGTGATTTGAAGTAAGAGAGAGAACAGTTTCATACTGTGATACCGGCCATACTCCAGACAGGTGATCCATTTCAAGGGCACAAGGCTATGGTCTATAGAACCAAGAGTTTTGCAACCATCATCGACGCCCCACACACACACCAAAACAAAAACAAAAACAAAAAACAAACAAAAAACCTATAGTCATTTTAAGCTGTTTGAAAACTGTGGTAAAATACACCTAACATAAAATTTATCATCTTAACTATTTTTAGGTGTACAGTGCATAGTGTCACTTACATTCACACTGTTCTGCAACCAACATCTGGAACCTTTTCATCTGGCAAAACTAAAAACTCTGTACCCATCAAATAACATGGCCCTATTCTCTTCCCCCTTTTAGCTCCTGGCAACCACCATTCTACTTTCTGTTTCTGTGAATCTGACTGTGCTAGATACCTCATCGAAGTGGAATCACGTAGTATTTGAATCTTGGGGACACGCTTATTTCATTTAGTAAAATGTCCTCAAGGTTTATCCATACTGTAGCATGTGTCAGGATTTCCTGCCTTTATAAGGCTGAATACATTATAAGGTTTTGTTTTGTTTTGTTTTTGTTTTTTTTAAGAGTAAGAGAAGAGAGAGGGAGAGGTAAGGAGAGAAACAGATAAGGACAGAGACCAGCAGCAGGGAGGCTTCTGCACTGGTCCCAGCAGGAGACAATGATGGCCTGCCCTAGAGCAGTGATGGGGAGAAGAGTAGACAAATTCAAGACACACTTTGAATTAATAAAATATGCTACATTCATGATATTAGGGACCTCCAGAGACAGGGACCAGGGGCTAAAGTAAGCAGGATTCACTGAAATTCTCATCAAGAAGCAATCAGATAAAAAGCTTCTGCACAGCAAAGGAAACAGTCAAAAAACTAAGAGGCAACCCAAGAAATGGGAGAAGATATTTGCAAATGACACTAGAGACAAAGGGCTGATATTCAAGATTTAAAAAGAACTCCTCAAACTCAACATTCAAAAAACAGATAATCACGTCAAAAAATGGGCAGAAGACAAGAGAAGACACTTCTCCAAAATAGATATACAAATGGTTAACAGACACATGAAAAAATGTTTATCATCATTAGCCATCAGGAAAATTCAAATCAAAACCTCAATGAGATACTACCTTACACCAGTTAGAATGGCAAAAATTGACAAGGCAAGAAACAACAAGAGTTGGAGAAGCTGTGGAGTAAGGGAACCCCTCTAACACTGTTGATGGGAATGCAAGTTGGTGCAGTCCCTTCAGAAAACAGTATAGATCGTCCTCAAAAAACTAAAAATAGAGCTACCCTATGACCCAGCAATTGCACTACTGTGTATTTACCCCAAAGATACAGATGTAGTGAAAAGAAGGGCCACGTACACCCCAATGTTCATAGCAGCAATGTCCACAATAGTCAAACTGTGGAAAGAGCTGAGATGCCCTTCAACAGACGAATGGATAAAGAAGATGCAGTCCACATACACAATGGAATATTACTCAGCCATCAGAAAGGATGAATACTCAACTTTTGCATTGACATGGATGGGACTGGAGGAGATTATGCTGAGTGAAATAAGTCAAGCAGAGAAAGTCAATTATCATATGTTTTCACTTACTTGTGGAACCTAAGGAATAGCATGGAGGGCATTAGGAGAAGGAAGGGAAAAATGAAGGGGGTGGAACTGGAGTGGGACATGAACCATGAGAGACTATGGACTCTGGGAAACAAACTGAGGGTTTCAGAGCAGAGGGAGGTGGGGGGATGGGTGAGTCCAGTGATGGGTACTAAGGAGGGCACATACTGCATAGAACATTGGGTGTTATACGCAAACAATGAATCAGGGAACACTACATCAAAAACTAATGACATACTACTGTATGGTGACTAACCAAAAAAAAAAAAAAGAAAAAGCAGCAGCAGCAATCAGGCCCCCAGATGCTCTCTGCCACTCTACAGAGCTAAGCACTGTGCCTTCTCCCCCTGGACAAAACACAGGAGATTTATTCACAGGATAGGGGATAAGAGAAGGTCTCTTCATCAAAGGATCCCAGGCATAGGTCAAAGGCTAATGTGCCTCATGTAAAATAAGGAAGGTAAGCAAACAAAGGGGGGGTGCTGAGACAACCCCCAACACACTAAGCCCTCTAATCCCTACTGGCTTCTAGAAGCACTGGCAGCCCCGTCTTTATCTTCTAGGCAGGAAAGGCTATGAGTCTTCTCTGGACAGCATGAGTAACCCAAGCGGGAAGACCTGAAGATACCAATATTCTTTTTGGTTTTTTTTTTTAAGATTTTATTTCCTTTTTTTGACACAGAAAGCAAGAGATGGAACACAAGCAGGGGGAATGGGAGAGGGAGAAGCTTCCTTCCCCTGCTCATGCTTTCTTTGGCTCTCTCTCATTCTCTCTCGAATAAATAAATAAAATCTTAAAAAAGAAAGTTAAGTTTATGTATGTGTGTGCATTCGTGAAAAGGGAAAGTTAACAGGTAATTGGAAAATGAACTTGAGAAAATCTCCTAGAAACCAGAGCAAAAAGACAGAAAATAGAAGGTAGAAGGTGACATAATTAGAAATATAAGTCTGAATTTCAAGAGTTGCCTAATAAAGGGAAAACGAAAATAATCGAAAATAACTTCAGAAAAGAATTCAAAATATTTCCCAGAGTAGAAAAATAGGAATTTCCAGATTTAAAGGGCTCTTCAAGTACCCCGAAAAAAATAAAAATAAGCACAGATTAATGCACAGCAAAATGAAATTTTAAAATACTTAGGGGTAAGTTAAGTCAGACAAATATAGAAAGACGGAAATGAGCACCATACAAAGTAGCAGGAGTCAGGCCTTGACTTCTCAGGAGCAACTGTGGACTCGGGAAGACAGTGGAGACTCGTCTTCAAAATTCTCAAAGAAATGTATTCCCAGCTTAGAACTGTATATCTAGCCAAGCTACCAGTAATGTGTGAGGGTACATCTGTACTCGTTCAGGATCTCCCTGCCTTTCTCAGGCAACCACTGGAAGATGTTCTCACCAGCGCGAGGAAGAAAATGCAAACAACGCCAAGAAGTAACACAGGAACCAAGAAGAAAAGAATGAGAGACAAGTGCAGTAAATCCCCAAGCAATGTGCCCGAGGTCAGGAAGACAGTTCTGCCCCAGGACCCGGAGCAGAGTAGTCCAGAGTGGGCCCTGAGCCCCGGGAGAGAGCTTCCCAGAAAGCTTCCCAGAAAAAGGGAACTGATGGGGACACCTAGGTGGCTTAGTTGCTAAGTGTCTGCCTTCGGGTCAGGTCATGATCTCAGGGTCCTGGGATCGAGCCCCACATCAGGCTCCCTGCTCAGGGAGAAGCCTGCTTCTCCCTCTTCCACTCCCCGTGCTTGTGTTCCCTCTCTAACTGTGTGTGTGTCTCTCTCTGTCAAGTAAATAAATGAAAAAATATTTATTTATTTACTTGACAGAGAGACAGAGAAAGAGATCACAAGTATGCAGAGAGAGGAGGGGGAAGCAGGCTCCCTGCTGAGCAGAGAGCCCGATGCGGGGCTCGATCCCAGGACCCTGAGATCATAATCTGAGCCGAAGGCAGAGGCTTTAACCCACTGAGCCACCCAGGCACCCAAATAAATAATTTTAAAAAAAGGGAACTGATGGAAATCCAGATGCCCCGAATATCTTCCAAGGAGATCTGCCACTTGGAATAGTCCAGAGGTTTAATTAGTGATAAATATATATTTAAAACCAAGCAATTGCAAAAGGAAATAAAATCCTTAGGACCAGAGAAAATAGTAAGTTATGGAGGAAAGAAAAGTAAACATAGTTTCCTACATGATTCAATTACAGTATATTCCTAAGATGGGACACAATGCACCCATAAAAAAGAATGATGATGTTCACCCTGTGTTGATATGGAAATCCAAGATACATTGAGAAGTAAAAAAAAAAAAAAAAAAAAAAAAGTCAGACAAAACAGTAAAACAACCTATCTTTTTTTATTTTTTTAAGTCGGGAGGTACGATATAAACAAATTTTTGCTTTTCCTTCTTCAACTTGGGAACCCTGGAAGGATGGGTACACATACACGTATGCACAAACTAATAAAAGTAGTGACCTGGGAAGCCCAGAGTGGAAATGGACGGATGGGGCACAGGGAGAAAGGAGAAAGTAGACCTTGTTGAACAATGTGAATGTATTATCCATTTCCTTAACGGTGCCAAATTACCACGTGACCCCTCCCGGCTCGGGAATGAGTGACGAGTGACGTGGCGGCCTGCAGACATTTTCCTGAGCCACTTGGCGAGCCAGATACGCCCCAAACATTAGTTCCAGGACAGATGCGTCCAAGGCTGCCTAACCAATGACCTATAAGCAAGCACACGAAACCAATACACGTAAGTTCAAATTGCTGCCATGAAATGAGATGGAAAGAAGGAAAAAGAAACAGAGGGAGGAACAAAGGATTGATCAGCTCAGGCTGCCCCAAAGAAGGACAATAGCCTGGGGACACGTGTTTGCTACGTGTGTGGCTGCTCAGTTGGGGGAGCCTGCAACTCTTGACCTCAGAGTTGTGAGTCTGCGCCCCACACTGGAGGGAGTAATTTAAAAAATTGAGGGGTGTCTGGGTGGCTCAGTCAGTTGAGTGTCTGACTCTTGCTTTCAACTCAGGTCTTGATGTCAGGGTCCTGGGTTCGAGCCACACACTGAGCTCCATGCAGGGTATGGAGCCTGCTTAAAAATTTTTTTAAATATTTTAAAAATTAGGTATTTTTTAAAGATTTTATTTCTTTATTTGACAGAGAGATAGAAAGACAGAGAGCACAAGCAGGGGGAGCAGCAAAGGGAGAGGGAGAAGCAGGCTCCCCACTGAGCACAGAGCCCAATGCAGGACTCGATTCCGGACCCTGGGATCATGACCTGAGCCGAAAGCAGATGCTTAACTGACAGAGCCACCCAGGTGCACCCAAATTAAGTACTTTTTAAAATATTTTTAAATAACCCGGATGGCTTAAGCAATAGAAATTTATTTTCCCATGGTTCTGGAGGCTTGGGAGTCAGAACTCAGGGTGCCAGCAGGGATGGGTTTTGATGAGACCCTTTTCCTGGCTTTCAGATGGCTGTCTTCTCGACACACACTCACAAGTAGCAGAAAGAAAGAGATTTCTCTTCTCCTTTTTCTAAAAACACCAATGCTACTGAATTATGGCCTCATGTAACTTGAATCACTTTCTAAAGCCCTATCTCCAAATAGAGTCACACTGGAAGGGAGGGCTTCAGCATCAAAATTTGGGGGGAAACAATTCAGTTTGTGCACAAAGAGGGAGTGAGTGTACATGGCCCGAGGATGTAACCATAAGGAAGAATAAGTACACCTAGCCTCGGAATAATATTCTTCAAAAAGCAAAATCCAGGTCAATAGGAATGGTCAGGTGATAGGGCTCAGAAACACAGAATCTTCTGATTATGTCTGACGTCAACCTCTACCACTGGCTGTTCACCACCTTTCTCAAATGCCTGCTCCAGCCTCCCTGAGTACCATCCATAAGGCCTAACCACACCTTTCCTTATGAGCAATCATCTTACAAGACTCAGAATTCAATTCTGAACCGAAACCTCATCACGGTGAAGTGCCGATATAAATGGAAATGGTACAGTGCTTCGGTTTCCTGGAAGTTACATTTTACTTTTTATACCTAAACTTGATTCCAGCTTTATTCTTATAATCTGCTGGCTTCACCTTTTCCCAAAAGCCTATTGCCCCAAAAGCAAATTTCAGAAAAAAAAATAAATAATAAGCCTGTCTAATATGGAAAAAGAAAGATAAATGACTTATGAAAATGATGTCTATTGACCCAGATCCCGCTGAGCGAGCAAGCAAATCCTTGGGTGCAAATGAGGCACTTATTACTGCTCTCCAAGCCTCAGGAGGCTTCATTTATTACATGCCTGTTGGGGGGCACTAATAGTTCTTTAATAACCTGAAGAGCAAGGGAGTTTCCTAACATGACAACTGATCTTCGTGCACTGGGCCACAAGTGGTGGAGCCCTCATCAAAACTACCCCCGTGATTCCGGAAAGAAGTAGGGGAGAAAATCAAATGTTCAACATCAATGTCTGAGAAGGAGCCCACCCAACGTGCACTGGAAGACTCAGGAGGTTTCGCCCCTCTCTTCCTAATCTCCTTTTCCAATTTCATTAGGCAACAGGACCAACCTTGGAGACATATGCCAATGAGGTATTTGAAGGGCCCACCCCCAAAAAACAGGGGTACAAGGTAGAGGGCTGTCTTGGCTGGTGGTCTCAAAACGTGGCCAAGGAAATTACCTTCTTTCTCCAGCCTTTGTGTTCTCGTTGCAAGTTAAAGAGATTGGACCAAGGCTCTTTTCAAAAGTCTGTGATTCCAGCTTTGATCAAATCATACTACTTAGGAAGATAAATCCAATCAGCAGTCTTAGCCGCCTGCCAGGCTTAAAACACTGCTCACCACAGGCCAGTGAGCAAAGGCCTATTTGCAGGACTACCCATGTACAGGAAGGAAATGTGGAAATGGCTAATGGTACAGCTTTGTAATCACCTCGGAGGCTCTGACCTCGGGTTCCAGTCACACAGGGCAGGCAGCTGTGTCTTACGCTGCATGGATAGCAAATACCAATCCACTGTACATGGGTCATTGACTCCTGGATAATTCATTAGCAAGAGAGCACAGAACCGCCCCGGTGACAATAGAAAATCCATAAGCAAGAGGCCTCAAACAAAGAAAATGTCTCCAAGGGTTAAGACGCTGGCTTTTAGTAGGATACTCTCTCCAGGTCTCTGGAGATGAGCAGTTACCTATTTGCAACTAAGCAGGTGCAGAGCTCCCAGCAGGGCCAGAAAGCAGACCCCTCCTGCACCCCAGAGCTGTCCCTATAGGCCACAGGGTGCTTAATGGCATCACAATTTCCTGAACCTCAGATATAAGCTCACCACCCTGCCCCCAAAGCAGCAAACCAACAAAGCCTCGTCAGTGCCGAGTGTGGCGCGCTTGCTGACCAATGATGTCCCTATAGAGTGTGACCCATTACTCCTCAGCCACAGCTACTCCCGCCAGTGTGACCTGCTACTCCTCAGCCACATCTACTCCCACCAGAGAGCCAGGCCTCTGCACAGACTGCTGTAAAACTTTTGGGCCATTCAATCAGTTACTTCTCCAAAAGCCTTGCTAGTCCTCTGGGGTCCTCAAGGAGCATCACAGATTAGGGTCAAAAAAAGCCAAGGAGGCTCTGACTGGAGGAGACGCCAGCCCATAACAAATGAGACAAGATGTACAGAGTAACTGGGGAAGATCAGCGTGAAGTGGGTTCAAATCCCCAGTCTGCCACTTCCTAGCCATGGGATCACGGACAACCTGCTGCCTCCCTCAGGACCACTTTTCCACCAGAACAACGAAGATGGTAATACGACCTAACACACAGGGTTGTGCCAAGAGGTAAGTAAAAGGATACACTCATGACACTCAAGTCCATTACCTTGCAGGCCGTAGGCGCTCACTGAATGTCAGACACAGCCATGCGTCCACACACATGCAAACTGAGGACCTGCACACACACTTCATAACGTCGGGAGAATATTCTAACACCAGGACCTTAGATAAAAGCTGATCCATCCTGGGCACTCAAGGAAGAAAAAATAAATAAAGAAGCACTTGCCAACAAGGAAAAGAAAAAAAAACAAACAAACACAGAACTAATTATAGTAGGTCCTCTGTGTCTTGTGCCCAAAAGAAAATGATTTTGTTGCTAGGCTCCTCTTCTGGCCGCAGTTCATAATGCAATTAAATCACTGGCATTGTTTTCCCTGTTCCATTTTCAACAGCCTCCTCGTCCAGGTCTCCTTGATGGGGCCTGCTGAAGGAGGCAGCGGCCCCCCGCAGACGTGCACCTGCAACGGTCAAGTTCCCTGGACCTGCTATTTGCCCAAGTCGCTGAGGCCACCTGAAGGAGGAGGGTTTTCTGGACTCTTGTGTCTCTATCCCTGCTGCAACCGCGAGTTCTTTTCCAGGGTGGAAAAGAACCCTGGCTTTGAAAAAGGACAAGTCTGCCAAGAGGTCTGTTGGTGCAGGTGTAGAGAGTGAGGTACAAGAAGCTTCCAGCATGGTGCCTCACTCACACAAGACCCTCAATTAAGGTAAGAGCTCCTCCGGCCATGCCCTTAGATTTCCTCCTACCTCTGATGTTAGTCCTTCTTAGTGCTCTTTGTAGACTCAGGTTTTTTCACCCCTTCCCCTTAAAGGTGTCATCTTTCACTTCCTCTCCCTCTTTGACACACTCTCTTCCTGGACTGTCACATCCAGGCAATGATCACCCTCAGTCTAATGACTCCCACACGCATGTCTGCAGCCCAGTCCTCTCTTCCAGACCCCAGCCCATTATTTCCAGCTCCTCACTTGACTTTTCTGGCTTCCCCAGGGCCCTTAAACCACCCGTCCAAACCAACCCACTAAGCCTGCTCTTACTCAGTGACCTTTAACAGTACCCTCAATAGACAGTCACAGTCTGTACATTCTGGCTGCTTCTGCCCTGAGTGCTCTCCTGGCCAAGTCCATTACCACTGCTTTCTGCAGACCTTCAGCACCTCTCTGCCCTCATCAACCTCTCCACTGTCTCCTGCATCATCGACCCGACGTGAAATCTCACCCTCTCTGATGTTTAAAACCCTGCGGTGGGTCCCAACACCTATGAGTAAGATAAACCTATCAATTCATCCCTCATTATCAACCCTGACCCACTGCTCATAATCGTACCGTTTAAGAGGCATAAACTGGGACCATTCTAGGAAATTGAGGGTGGACACCTTTGGCCAGGCCTCTGAGGCCCTTCACAATCCAGCTCCTGCGTGTGCTAACAATCTTGCCTCCCATGGCCTCTCCAACACCGCTATTCTGACTTGACAGACATTCTCCATTTCTTCCCAAGGGTCATTCTCTGTCTGACCTGGCGTGCCCTGTTACCTCTGTCCCCATGCCCGTGACACAAGCTCCTGCACTACCCCTTTCATGGCATCTCCTCTGTGATGTGCTCCCTGCTCCCCCCTCCGCCAACACACTGAGGCCTTCCCACCTTCTCTCCCCTCCAGGGCCTGACACCCAACTCTGGCTGACCCCTCGTCACATGGGCTCGACGTGCATGCTCCTGCCGGACTCCAGCCGTCTATGACAGCGATGTCTGGTGCACACAGGTGCAGAGTCACCCAACAACTATGTAAGCATCCAAACCAGGAGCCCCTATCTTGGTGCCGAGGCCAGATGAGATGCGGGCGCTGGGTCACAGCAGAGGTGACAAGGCGACCCGGGCACACGGGGACCAACTACTGAGCAGGCCTCCAAGGAGCTCAGACCCAGACCTCCCCAACAAGCTTCCGAGATGGAACCAGAACTCTAGCTCTTCTCCTGGGGGCTCCCTCTATTCCTTAACTCCTCTTTAGGTCCAAATAACAGAGCCAGCCTCAGTCGAGCTCAGAGGTGAGCTAAGGAGAAACGGAGTATCTACAACATAAGCACGGGAACACTGTGTGCACACAGGGCTGTGGCCAGGCCCGAGGATGGGGCTGGGTCCCAGCAGGAAGAAAGGCACCCCACTTATTCTCACATCTTCTCTCCATCCATAAGACCAGCTCTTCTCTCCATCTGCTAATGATCCTCCTCCGCCTTCTCTGACCTCCAGGCGGGTATCAGCCTTCCAGCTGCTACAACACAGACACAGTGATACAAATTCCTTTCCTAGTTCCCAGTCCACATTCCAGGAAAGCGACTCGGAGTGGCCCAGCCCGGGTCCAGGGCCCATCGCCAGCCTAGTCCACGACGGATACCATGGAGCAGGCTTCACGACAAAGTAGCCACAGAGGGCCTCACTTGTATAAATGGTGGGAAGTGAGGGGGAAAACAAGAGAGCTCACTGTGAGCTCCGGAACCATTCCACAAGAAAAGTCCACTGCCTACCTCCACCCTGGCCAGTTTACTCTTCCCTCTCCTCTCTCCATATTCCCTTCCCCCTAAGTATGCTGTTTTTCCTCTGCCAGTCATCCTTTTCAATTTTCTGCCCATTTTTCATAACTGAGACCTAATCTCACCTCCTCCAGGAAGCCCGACAGGGTTAATTCCATCTAGTTACAAAACACTATTCACATCGCTTAAGGAAGCTGTGTTTTATCTGTAATCATACTTTTTCCTCAACCTTGCGAACTGTCTACTTGAATTCCGTAAGACCAGACGTAAAGCGCCTCCCCTGCCTGTTGGGCCTCTGAGTCTCAGGAAATGTATCAACACTTAAGAAGAAACTCACGAGGTCTCCGAAGAACATTATACATGTCAGAGTAAGTAAAGGTAAGAGGGAGTCAAAGGTGCATGCAAACATTATTTCCTGAGAAATGTTAATTCAAGGGTGAATTTTTTCATGTTATGCAAGTTTTCCATTTTCAAAACGATTTAATGCAGCCATCCTCTAAGAGCCGGCCCCTTGGAAGCACTAAGTTCAAATGCTGATTTTCGCACATGGCATCAGAAGCACGTCTCTTGGGGAAAGGGAGGGCATCCCCCACAGGACCTGAAGCACGGTAATGACCGCTTCTCACCACTGACAGACTCTGCGCACAATCACTTCGAGCTAATAGAAATATGCTCTGAAATGAATGGCTTTCGGATACCCGGCACTAAATAGAGTTTTTTAAATTGCAAGAAGGTGCCTCAAGGAAGAGAAGGAGCTGACAATACAAACTGGGACCAAGACCCAGTTATGGCTCTACCATCACCACTTCCCTAATAAAGACCCCAAATTCCTCCTTTATCAAATGTGAAAGCTGAAATACAAACTCTCAGGGATCCCAGCCAGCACTAAAATTCTATGTTCTGCATTAAATATGTAGACGCAGGCTCCGCAATATCCCTGTGGACTTAAATATCACACCAAAACCAGTGCCAGGCGTTTATTAGCAGTAAAAAATTCAAATGATGCAGAGGGGGAAAAAAAAACACATTTTATCTGCTGGGGACACGGAAATACCCAAAGACTTTCTTCCTGCCGTACTTTGTACAAATTTGTTAACAGCGGAGCGACTGCAATTAAACCAAAACAATGATACAACTCATCAATGCAGCGGCAGAAAACAACACAGTTTGGATCTCCAGAGGGCAGCGGGGCCAGGAAGAAATAGATCACAGATGATACCCAGAGATGAAGAGCCGCAACCACCACAGGAGGGACCCCGAAGGGAAGGCAGCATTCCCTTTGATCTCTGTAGGGTGCCACGGCTTCGTGATCCCAAAGTCAGTCTAAACTGGATTCTGAGGAATTCCCACAGGAGGAAGGTATGTGAGATGCACAGGGAAGAGAAAATTGGGAATGAGCCAACAGCGGGGCCATGATGAAAGACCCACATAAGTCAACATGACTTAGAGACTCAAAAAGCCGATGGTATTTTTTAAATTGTGGTTAAAAAAACACAAAAAGCAAGAAACAAAAAAAAAAAAAAATGAAACATACAATCTGCCATCTTAACCATTTTTTTAAAGATTATTTATTTATTTATTTGTCAGAAAGACAGTGAGAGTGAGGGAGCACAAGTAGGCAGAGAGGCAGGCAGAGGCAGAGGGAGAAGCAGGCTCCCCACTGAGCAGGGAGCCCGATGCGGGTCTCGATCCCAGGACCCTGGGATCATAACCTGGGCTTAAGACAGACACTTAAGCAACTGAGCCACCCAGGTGCTCCCATCCATCATTTTTAAGTGTAAGGTTTAGTGCTACGAAGCCTACTCACATTGGTTGGGCAACAATCTCTGGAACCTTTTCATTGCAAAGCTGAAACCCTACACCCATTCAACAACTAGTCCCCATGTTCCTCCTGCCCCCAGCTCCTGGGAATCGCCATTCTACTTCCTGTCTCTATGAATGTGTCTCCTCTTGGTACTTGACTTGAGCAGAATCATACAGTACTTATCTTTTTCGTGACCAGCTTTTTTTTTTTTGTTTCGTTTAGCAAAATGTCCTCACAGTCCCTCCATGTTGCAGCCTGGGCCAGAATGTCCTTCCTTCTTAAGGCTGATTAATATTCCATTATATGGATATGCCACATTTTTCAATCTATCCATCTATCAGTAAACACCAGGCTCACTCCACCTCTTGGTTACTGTGAATAATGCTGCCGTGAACATGAGTGTGTAAGTGTGGCCCTGATTCTTCTGAGTAGAATCTCATCGTCTATTCCAAACCAAAAGGTCAGTTGAAAACTCCATTTACTATTTTCTCATATAAACTATCATTTCTTCTTACCCACGGTGGAGAAAAGGAGGGCGACATCTGAGAAAACCGTCCATCGGCAAGAAGACTATCTGCACGTAGGGGAGGTCACGGTGGTAGCAGAAACATGCCATCCACGGGCCAGCCCAAAACCTAGTGGCAGGGACCATGGCCTTTCCCTAAGCCAGCAGTCCCGCACCTGGTATTGGTTTGTATGAGGAGACTCCTTTCAACAACAACAACAACAAAAAATCTTAAAAAAAAGGTAGGGTGGCAAGTAAGTCACTAGCAATTCAGAGTAGTTTAAAATAAATTGGTGTTTCATTACATCAGTTGCATCTTCTAATATATAGAGGTAATACAAGCAAAGCTTGGCGAGCACATGCAGTTACAGAAATCACCCTACACAAGACACATACCCACTCCACCCAGGCACAGGCGCGAGCAGGGTCCAAGATCCAGGCTCCGTACACCGTCCCTACTCGCCAATTCAGGCCGACGGCCCATACCTGAGGGGCGTGACAAGAACTGGGAGAAATGACGGGAATTCAATCAACGCCTGCAAGAAAAGTCCGAAATAAACTCCGCACACCTCCGTAAGGCCAGCCAGCAACATTAATAACTCCAAAGGATAGAATATAATCTGGCTAGGCTCAAGAGCCCAGCAGCCTGAGGCCTGGTTTTCCCTACTGCTCACATTCAGTCTCTAATATCAAGTAAACCTCAAGCACGGGTATTAAAGAAAAAAAAAAAATAAGCCCAAGTCTACGAGAAAGTCTGAGAAAGAACTACCCCTGACCTCACATTGGTGCCGGAGAGCAGCGGTCACCCTTGAGAGCAGGCAGCACCCAGCCCCTTCTCTCTAGCATCATCTGATTAGAAACCTGGCAGTTGGAGCAGATCCCCCAAGGGGAGGCAAATGGGACTGAGGAATTCCACTCTGAAGTGCAAACCGTGACATCCCCAGTGCCTACAGAGGCCGGCTGAGCCACAGTGTGCCTGGGCCAGGAGCGCAGGGGCCAGAAGACCCCCTCCCACCGGGCACAGCCACCCAGCGCGGCTGGAATACAGCTGAGTGGAAAAAAAAAAAAACCCAGACCTGTTTTGAAATTTGACACCTAAGAGTTCCCTCAACTTTCAGTTTTTTAACAGCAATATCCTTAAGGGCGTGTTTTTCCTGTCAGTCAGTTTGAACCACTAATTTAGAATTAATTCGGTGATGGATTACGGATTCCGAAACAAGCAGGTTCTCTGTTGTTGTGACATCGAGGGCTCAGCAGACACCTTGTAGAAACAGAGCCTGCACGTGGCAGCTGCTCCACTCCCCAGCCCCTCCTCACGCCCCTCCTCCAGATCAAGCAGAGCCCCTTTTCAGAGAAGCCATGGCCTTGGGGGGCGTGGGGGTTTTGTGGGTCTGACTGGATGTGCAGCTGGAATCTGGCCTGAGGCCGGTTCTGCCGACTTGTCCGCTGGGTGCCAGGGGGCAGGAGACAGCCCTTTCCACTCAGGGGCGCACACTCATTCTACAACCTCCCTATCGTCTCCCGCCCTCCGGCCCTGCACTGGCACGGCTGAGAAGCCAGGAAGGAGAGAGGCTTGGCTTTGGTCGCCAGGACCTCTGGACGACCTGTGGCCCCCTATCTCATCTGCTGGCTGATCTCAGACACACAGAGGAAAACGGTTTCTCCTCAACCAACCCAAAGGCTCAAAACTTGTGCCCAGGCAGACAAAAAAAGAGCCCGTCTCCTCCAGCAGACCACAGCCTCTCCCCCACAACTGGGCCAGTTTGTCAGATGAGTGCCTCCTGACCATGTTTCCAACTCCACAAATTTCTCAGCCTCTCCTCCTGGCCCTGCATCCAAAAACCAGTCAGTTCCCTCAGAAGATGGTTTTCACCTGAGTTCCGCCACAACTTTTACTTTTTAATATTTTTTTAAAGATTCTATTTATTTATGTGACAGAGGGAGAGAGATCACAAGTAGGCAGAGAGGCAAGCAGAGAGAGGGAGAAGCAGGCTCCCTGCTGAGCAGAGAGCCCGATGTAGGGCTCGATCCCAGGACCCTGAGATCATGACCTGAGCCGAAGGCAGAGGCTTTAACCCACTGAGCCACCCAGGCACCCCGTTGTTTTTTAATTTTTTTTAAAAAATTTTATTTATTTGTCAGAGAGAGACAGAGCACAAACAGAGGGGAGTGGCAGAGGGAAAGGGAGAAGCAGACTGCCCACTGAGCAGGGAGCCCAATGCGGGACTTGATCCCGGGACCTGAGCCACAGACAGACGTGTATCTGACTGAGCCACCCAGGCATCCCCTGCCACAACTTTTAAACAAATCTTGAGCAGCAGCCTGTGTTTTTCGGTGGCCAAAAAAAAGGACAACACCACAGGGAGAGACGGGCTCTGCCGACCACTGGCTGTGGGATTTTAGTGGCTTGCCTCTCCACACCTCGTTTTTCGTCCCTGTAGAATAGGGTACTAATGCTCCTATCAAAGGATTCAATAAGGCAGCACTCGTCAACAGGCTTTACAAGGAGTGGGTCTAACACAAGCATAATAGGTATTAAAAAACAAAAACAGAACAAACATTAGTATCTGCCTCCCAGGAGGCCAGAATGCCCAGCGAATCATTAAGCCATCCACCTGGGGACTATGAGGTTCGTGGAGAGAGCGAAGACACGGGGCACCTTCTAAAAAGCCTCCACTTCCATAGTTTTCATTCAAATTTCGACTGAAGCAAATATGGGAGGACCACGGAGTCCTCACCTTCCTGAGGAATTAATCCTATTTGATAATGAGCTTATCACCAACAAGTGGGAGAGGAGGGGTTCAGTTCCTCTCCAAGATTGTTGCAGTTCTCGACTCTCAGCCTCGGTCCTGACCCGGAGGCACCCGCAGCAAAGCAAGCAAGCCCGCCCCGGGCCTCTGCTCAAGTTTTCCCAGGCGTGGGGCACCTGGGTGGCTCAGTCGTTAATCGTCTGCCTTCAGCTCAGGTCATGATCCCAGAGTCCTGGGATCGAGCCCCGCATCGGGCTCCTTGCTCGGCAGGAAGCCTGCTTCTCCCACTACCATTCCCTCTGCTTGTGTTCCCTCTCTCGCTGTGTTTCTCTCTGTCAAATAAATAAAATCTTTAAAAAAAAAAAAAAAGTTTTCCCAGGCGCTGGAGCAGGTACCCAATAAGGGTGTGGGGGGCATGCACACTCTAGCACCTCCGATTCAACCAAGGCTGCCCTCACGGCTAGTGACCCGTGCATTCACACAGGGCCCCAGGCATGGAAGAACCATACTCTGCTATCACCATCCTTAAGCTCTTCTTAATTCTCGAACAGGCCATGAGTTTCCATCTTTCACCGGCCACTGCAAATCACGTACACAGTCCTGAGCTCCCCTATTTCACGACTTCCAGCTTTTCTGCCAAACCAGCTCTTCCTGTTCCTGATCATGGCCCTGCTATCTTCCCCATTACCTGGGCCTGGAATCAGACACCCTCTTGCTCATGAGCCCCTCACACTGAAACCTGCCAGGCACTTTCTGTTCTCTTTAGATCTTCCGTCCATATCCTCCTCTCCATCCCCACTGTGGCTGCCCTACCTCTCTGTCCCACACCTGGCCTAACAAAATACCCCTCCCCGCAAGCTAGTCTCCCCTCCTCCGGGCCCTTCTATCACTCATCTACTCTGCCTGCCCGTGCCCGACTAATGCCACCAAGGCAAAGATGATCAGAGCATCCTCCTGCTCAAAGCCTCTCCAGGAGCCTCACTCTCTCCCAAGGCAGCAGCTCTGTTGTTCTGAAGCTGCTGATAAACCTCACCCTGGACCAGTCTAGGGAGAGACTCACCCTGCGCAGGACTGTTAAATCTTTTAGGAAAGCCCCAGGCAAGGGGCCAGGTCCCCTCTCTCTCCTCGATTCTCATTCTACAGCAGAAAGCCTCCATCTTCCTGATTTACGTGCCATCCTTATTATACTGCCTGCTCCCTGCAGTCAGAATTCATGCTTGATCCATTCCCACTCTGCCTATCTCCAGCACTCCAGCACAAGGAAGAATTTCTTTTTTTAAGTGACTTCTCACAATGCTCATTTTCACTGTTGCCCCAAGCTCCTGTTACAGCCTTTGCAGGGATGAACTCCATGCCATCGTGGTACTTTTTACAACATACTCAATTTTGCAGGACATCTGTCACCTCCTTTTCGCCTTCTTTTTTTAGTGACAATAAACACAGAGGAATTTCATTAGGCATAAACAGACTCTCGAAATCTACCTCAGCGTAATATGAAAAATCTTTACTAATCCAGCTAATGTGCTTTCCCTCCGACACCCACTGAGATCTGGTTCTCATTTGAATATTTAACAAGCCTCGTCTTGGTAAACCTCTCTCCCTTGATCTATGTAGAAATAAAAAAGTGGATTTAGCCCATTCAGACTGTGTTTGGTCTTACACATGTATTTTATGACTCCATTTGAAGTCTTAATCCTATCACAGAACATTAATTCTGGTCTGTACGAAATGGTACCAGCAGAATCCAGTTTTTTGCTTCATCCATTTATATTAGTTTCCTTCAGGGAGCCCTGCAAGGTTTTAGCTCAGTAAATATGGATATATGTTTTCTACTTCTACAGATTAAGGTAATTTCAAATATAATAATAATTGCCCATTTTGGTCCATGAACCAATAGAGAACCTTAAGAATGTGTTTTGTAAAATAAACCAAAATCTACTGATCTAGGGGCACCTGGGTGGCTCAGTGGGTTAAAGCCTCTGCCTTCGGCTCAGGTCATGATCCCAGGGTCCTGGGATCGAGCCCCGCATCAGGCTCTCTGCTCAGCAGGGAGCCTGCTTCCTCCTCTCTCTGCCTACTTGTGACCTCTCTCTCTCTCAAATAAATAAAATCTTTAAAAAAAAAATCTACTGATCTACATTTATAGTATGTGTTACTACCATGTGTTGTGTGTTTTTGTCACAACAATAGTATTGTGATTCGAAGAGCTTTTTGCCAAGAAAATATATTTTTGTACTAATTCTGAAGGCTTACTGTTGCAAAGGGTAAAATAAATAAAAATAGTGTGCTTTGTCAAGTTATTATGAAACTGTCATTTTGAAAGGGTGGGACTCATTGACTCCCAAGTGATTTAGTTATCCTTCCTCCCATTTGAGTTGGCTTGTGTACCACCATTTGGAAAACAGTAAAAGTAGATTTGAGTCGAGCTTTGTAACATAATAACTTTGGAAGAACCCCCCCCCCTTTTTAATTTGGATGTATCTAGAAGACATCCTAATAATTGAGACTGTGATGTGCATGGCTAACATGCCCCATCCAATATTCATACAGCAGTTCTTTGGGAAAAAATAACAACAACACATTCCCTAGGCATACTTCTGACGGTGGTATTTGTATTGTTGTGACTAATATTTCAGATGCAAACACAAAGCTTCACTCTCTGCCTACATGGCATCCTCAGTACATGGGCAATTATTTATCCTATGTCTGTTTTTTCTACTGCACTGTTAGCTCTATGAGGGCCCAGCTATAAACCATAAATATATGATTATTAAATATAGGTATATACCCAGTTATATGTGTGTATGTATATACTCAACTACATATTCCACTTTTGGTCCTGGTGCTGCTATCAAAGTACTACAGCGATGTGGGCAGAAAAGAACCTTTCCCTTGTTTCCTGACAATCTTCTAGGGCACTAGTAGCCCATGAATCCAGGTACCTTCAAGCCCATGAATCTGAGTTTTAGGAAATGAGAAGATAGAGGTTGTTCGACTTTTAAAATCCCTTTCCACCTTACCGCATTCTTCACCTTCTTTCAAACCAAACACAAATATCAGAGGGTTTCTCTTTGCCTCAAATGTCACAAGTAGTTGTTTTGCTTAGCAAAATAAGGCATGCTTCTGAAATAAAACTCAAAACCAGAGCGCATTTGGTCCTGCCAGAAAGTGATTATGGAATTCGCTGTCAGTGCAAACAGCTCCAGAAACACATCCCCAAGCCCCCTGATTCCACTAAAAAGCAGTACAGGGAATTCAGAATGAGAAACCGCTTCACATACACCTCTCATTAAAAATAATTGTCAATTCCCTGTGTGCTCTCTGTGATCCTCTGGGGTAGCTACAAGAAAGGAAAAATGAAAACATGAGCTGTATCTACCAAAAACAGCCCACGAGTGAGGAACTTTCCCAATACCTAAGAACAAGAGAACTTGGGCCCAAAATATCAATGTACCGAAAGCTAAAACCATTATTTTGACTCAAACCAGTACAGTAACTATCTTCGATTCTCTACTTCTTTCAGTATGACAAAACCTAGCCATGAGAATCTAAAGCTTTAAGTTCAAGAAGCAAAAGATTTCATTCTGTCTGAAGCAGCGTTCTTGCTCAAGATTAGTTTATAGTAAGTTTATCAGCACCATGGACAGTTCAGAGGAGCCTGGCTGAGTCATAGAGCTACTGCACCAGAAACCTCTACATCACAATGATGTAATTAGCGAGAGAGATGGAATGGAGATGTCACTGTGTGTTTTATTTGGTCCTGTTTTGTTGGGAGACAACATGGGGTGAGGGGTGGGGAGGCAACAGAAAGTCAACCAAAAGAAAAAAAAAAAAATCAAGGTCTTTGATCTATTTTGACTGCGGTGGCATCCTCTTAACCCTCTGGGTTTCACTTCTCCAAACTAAATTTAGCTGTGTGTGCATGGATTAACACAAACACATACCGTGCTCCCCACTGGTAGATATGAGGATGCATGAAGATGTCACAAACAAGCAGAGAAGACTGACATTAACCAGAATTTGGGGGGGGTGGTAAGAAACCCAAAACCTCTGAGGCCATCCACTATATTCAAGCAAAGAGTAGGTGAGGAGAGTGAAGATAAATCTTCGCAGAAGAAAAATAGTATTGTTTTGTCTCTATCAATGTAATGTGGTCCAGTCTGCACAACTTGAGACCATCTTATCTGACAAGCAAAACCTTGGTCTGGATGAGTGTGAATGACAACTCAGTAACAGACAGAGAGCCAGGTCTAAGAGGGCCATTGTTTCTATCCCAACTCTGGTACCAGCAGGGTCAATTCTGAGTCGACTACAAAGACCCTCCAAAATACCCAGGAGAGTGGAAAACACATTCAGAGGCTCAGAGAGCTGTTGCTTAGATGTGGTTCAATAACAATCACATGAAAGAGCACTGAAAATCTCTTTTATATGACTGGGGTGCCTGGATGGCTCAGTTGGTAGAGCATATGACTCTTAATCTCAAGATCATGAGTTCAAGCCCCACACTGGGCATGGAGCCTAGTTAAGAAAAAATTTTTTTAATCTTTTTAAATGACCAATAGACTCTGAAGAAAATGTCACATCCCCATAAACCCACACAAGCATCTTGACAGCCAGCTGATGGGGGGTGGTGGGTAGGGGGAGAGATTTAACTTTCTGGGGTAATGAAAGGAGTCCACTAGAGAAATTAAAAATGATTTTTCCCCAGCCATGTTCGAGAGAGGTTCACAGTGATTAGTACTCTCAATGAAAAGTGGATATTGATTCCTCCATGGAAGCATTAATAAACATGAAAGTTACATGATTTGCATGATGAGAATGTTGTTTTCCCTTATTTTTGTTTTGGCAAAGTACAATGAAGACCCTTGAACAATTAATCACAATTGCTGAATTACAGCAATAAATGACAGATCTTCTCAATCCCAGGCCAAGGATGCTGTCAAATCATATATATGCAGAGAGTGTATTTTTTTGCCTTTAGATACCAGCTTTTTGAAAAGCTGTCACATATAATTTGGAACACTTGAAGATAAAGCAGAAATCTATCTGTTCCTCTTTTTTTAACCCAGAGAAAATAATATATGAGAAAACGTACTCTTTTTTCCAAATTAAATTTAACACCAAACCAGACCCACATTGTCTTAAAAGGGCTTCTTCGAATGCATGTTCAGGTCCCCAGTCCTTGTACAGTAAGTTCATTCAACTAGGAACTGAGAAGAAATGAAGGCAGGCTGTGAGGAATTAACAACAGACTTTGTGCCTTACACAAGAGAATGTACCCATTGTTCATCATCATAACTCTGCGCCACTATCATCTTCCAGAGCATCTTTCCTTGAAAGATCTGGGTCTACTGACAGATATCACTTTAAGGACAATACAGAAGCTCTTTTCTTCAAGTGAGAGGGCTATGATACTAGAAGAGGTGAAGGGACTTGTCCCACAGTAACTGGTTTTGTTTCCAGGGTAGCACTCCCGATACCAAGCTGCCTTAATCAAACCAAGCTAATTGCTCTCACAACATCCAACATGTCTCCTAGGAGACAGGGGCCATGCTGGCCTACCAGGGTGTATGGGAAGAAGAGCTGCCTTATGGAGTCTAAATAAAGATAATACTAGAGAAATGGCAGCCAACGTCACAGTCCTGAGAAGTTCCGAATAGTAGAAAACATTTGTTCGTGGGTGTGTGTGCTGATGCGGCCCACAATAGGTTGCTCCTTGTCTTTAAGACCTGCAGACTCAAAGTCTGAAAAGCTTTAGGTTCTGTACTTAAAATAGCATCACTCCTAGGGTGCCTGGGTAGCTCAGCGGGCTAAGCCTCCAACTCTGGATTTAGGCTCAGGGTCATGAAATCAAGCCCCATGTCAGGCTCCACACTGGATGTGGAACCTGCTTAAGATTCTCTCTCTCCCTCTTCCTCTACCCCTCCCCGCCCACCCCCTCTAAAATAAATGAATGAATAAAATAAAATAGGATCATTTCTTTCTGCCAACTACTAACTTTCTTCACAGCTTAGAATTCAGATACTAATTTATTTTCCCAGTCTAATTTAATACACTCTATCAGTTACACAACAGGCCAGAGGCTGAGCCTGAGAAACCTTGGTAGCTATGCATGGTCCTTGATCATCACTTCTCCCTGGTGCTCAGCTGCTTCCCCCTAATCTTCAGATACTCTTTGGCACTTATCAGGAGACAAGACTGACATCAGGTAAGACTGCCCAATGCAGTGCTCTTAGCTCTCCTTTTGACAGGAGGGAAAAATATGTTATAGTACTATAAAACTAACATAACCAATAATTCATGCATCACAATTTATGTAGCTGCTTGTGTATCTTTTAATACTTACTAATAGGATGAGTTCCTCTCCCTTTCCGGTAAATTGAGATGCACCCCTTATACCTTCCCTCTGAGCCTCCAGCTATATGAAATGTTAAACAATCTCAGTAAACCCTCACCCCAAAAAGTATCTTCATATCCAGTCACCCATGTTCTGACCCACTTAAGACTTGTGCTGAATTTATTCAATCAACAAACACTCAATAAACAGAAATTATGTTCTGGCATAATTATCACCCCTGGTAATGATATGAAAACAGACTTTTCTTGTCCTCGAGGAGCTAATAATGAATGATGGTGGCAAAAATCCATAACCAGTAAAATGATGACCTACAGGAACCAAAACAGAAGTCTGTAATGGATACCATGGGAGACGCAAACAGTAACTGGCCACTTAAATATAATGGGAAATTTATATAAATTTTATCTGAGACCATAATAATGATACCAAATATGTTACTTCAATATAATATAGTTAACATCTACAGAAGAAATTCATGGTTAATGCACACTACCAACTACTGCACATCTGCTAGTGGGTATATTAACCTTTGTTTCAAGAGACTATTCAATAAATAAGAAACAAGTCGGCAAGTAGTTTGGTCACTGTATCTTCCAGTACTCATCCCACTTAATGGTCTAGGGCTTCTCAGTTTAGCTTGATATCCAGGAGAGAGGAAATTGAAATTGGAGAGCAACTCATTGACGGGGAAATCACTAGGTAAGATGAGGCTTCACTATCAAGGAGGAGTTTCACATATGGCTGATTCTGAGGAAAAACCCACACATGAGCAGATACCTGCAGAGGTCCTCATGAATTTTTCAGTGGAAGATCAAAGAGAAAATAGACATGAATGGGTTGGAGCAGAATGATATGAAGTGGAAACTGTGCTGGCATGGATTGGAATTTAGATAAAGTCTAACCATGCAGGATGAGCTTGAGCAGAATACAATGTTCCTAGGCCTGGCAGACAAATGGGTCGTGTCAGTGTGGGGCCTCGGGAGAGTGTGAGCAGTTCCTGGCATTCAACTCAATACCACTCGGAGACTATTAAAACCATACCAAGAATCAAAAAGCTACTCAAACCTCATACTCTGGAATGACTCTTCCTTCTAGACACTGTTGCTGTAGTCATCACACAGTGGATGAAAGCCCTGTATCAAGGAAATTAACCAGTAACTTCATGTGAGCATTTAATTCAGCAATCTAATTAGGCAAGTTTTGAGTGTGAGGACCTACTATGTGCTAAGTAGTGTGGAAGACACTGGAGAGGCACAGATTAAAAAGCACACACCCATTATTACCCCGTCCCTGTTACTTCAACGGAAATGTGTCAGCTTTTCTAATTATCTCAGAGAAACCAAAAAAGGAATTTGTTCCTCAAACAACATAAATCTCCTTCACTTCTAAACAAGTAGGAGCTGCGTGTGGGGGATAAACTGAAGGACACAAGATGAGAAAATCCACAGAAATGACTCACTTCTGTTCAGTGGTTACTGAAAATGAAGACAACAGTGGTAATTTGTGCATTGTCAAGAAATACAGGCAGGTACTCAGAGAAATGTTCATGGTCGAAGGAGACATGTCTCTTTGGGGACTAAGCATCATCATTCCAGTGATGCCTCATTCTAGACGGGGCTCAGCCCCGACCGATCACTCAAGGCAGTACATTTCAGAAGGTACAAGCTGTGGGTGAACTGGTACCTGGCAAAGCACCTATGTCAACGGACACACTTTACTGGAGGTTTGAGCCATATGCACTGGGCCAGCAAAGCATTCCAGAAGAAGCCACAGCTTTGGTCATCATTTCCAAAAATGGCTCCCAGATCACACTCTCCTCATCAGCGTGGAAGAGACTCAGGGGGGAAAAAAGAAAAAAGAGTTGCCTGTACTTTCTAAATTTCCTGCAACAAATATATATATATTACTTGGTAACAAGAGAAGCCATTAAGAAAACACAAACAGAAAACATTAAGTATTGCCTGAGGCAACATCTTTGGGCCCTGGGTGCCTTAACTTTGCAAAATAAGCCATTCTTGAAAAAGTCAGTGAATGTGGCCTTCGGTCAAGTTTCCATGGTAGAAATTTATGCTATGAAATTGAGGAAACATTTCTGTTCTTCAAATATCTCATTTTCTTCCATCGAAATTTCTCCTGGGGTAAGAGTTCCTTTTCCTGATTCTCAGATTTTACCAATAAAAACAGGGAAGCATATAGATCTTGAGTACATATTGTCCCTTGGAGAAAACACGTGTGACTTGTGGACAGAAGGGATCCACTTGACCATCAAACAAAAATACACCGATCACCCCCGCCCCCTGCTATGGAAACACATGCCAAAATGAGGAGAGGAAGCTAATTTGGATGGATTTAGCACCTTCTGAGACCCTAAGGGTAGACCACCAGCTTGGTCGTGCACATCTGAAATGATGTTTACCCACAGGGAAAGAGAAAACACACAAAGTGGCAAGAGTATGTATCCCTCACGGTTTTCTCAGGGAAGCTGCACACACAGTTAGGAGTGCAAGCAGCTCAGAGAAGGCAGCCCCAGGTTAAAAGCCCTGAGTTGAATGAGCAGGCTGGGGACCGCTTATTAAACAAGCAGGGCCCTCCTCCGACCCAAGGTGAGTAGGCGTGAGTCATGAGGTTCCCTAGGAACTAATACAAGACTCATTACAAAATTCAAGGGCAGGGGAAGCTCTTTGAAGTCTGAGACAACAACATTTTCAAATAAACGCCCAAAGCAATAAGACTGTCCCTGTGACCAGGCTCCACCATCCCTAGACCTGACTTCCCTTCTCAGATGAAAAAGGGCACCTCCAACTCCAAAGCTGGGGGGGGGGGATTCCTGTTGGTGAAGAGGTGGTCACAAGAACAAGATGTCCTTGCACTCGACACAGAGACGGAAGCTAATTCAAGGCTCTAGGGAATAGAAAACATCATTGCTCACAAGCTGGAGTTCTGAGGAGAAAGGTCTGCAAGGGATTCCTTTTGCAAACTCTCTACAGAGCTGACCAAGACTGCCTGCAAATTTAAATGATGCTGCCCGCTCTTTGGGGACTGTTTCATCTAGAATATGCT